>JANIIA010000007.1:2180829-2193025 GCA_027478495.1 Erythroxylum alaternifolium | reverse complement strand
GAATATAGCATGTTGCAATCTTAGGGTTAATTAATTGTGTTGATTAATCATGAGATTAATCTGTAATTTCGTGTTAATTTTCTTTCATATTCATTATAAGTGTAATTTACTTGTTCTTTTAAATTAGTAGGTATTTAATGATTATTTGGAAATTATTTTATGAAACATACCAGCCTTATTGTTAAATAATTTCACAAATATTCCATTGACATGCAATTATGCGTCTAGAATTTTTATTTCTATTCTCATTACGTGAGTGAGCACTGTTAATGAAAAAGTTGTATAACTATTATTTTATTGTCTTTCATAATTATTAAAATTAAAAATATTTTTATGTATTTAAATTTTTATGAATATAATATTTTAGACAATATTAAACTTGATAATTCTAAAGATCGAGATAACTATAGTTGAGTTTCCAAATTCTCTCGGTATGAGTTTATGTTAAGAAATCTAAATACCAATGAGTCTTTTATTAGCCTAAATGAAAACCACAAAGGTCGAAGTTTCGCAAAATTTCTGTTATGTCACGTTTGCATCTAACTGAAATTTATAATTGATTCTCAAAAAATAACTAGGCAATCGACTGCGATCTTCTAAAATCTAATCTTAGGAAGAAAACTTCGGTGCATGGCAAATAATTCACACAACGAACACCAAAATTTTGTTAATATAGTTTGACATACACGGCCTATGCCTGTAGGGTCCTTACTTAAATTAATCAACTTTCACCATAGTACAATATGCTTACATAAGGTTTTTACGGAGTCATCACTACTCATTCCCTGATGTTATTTACTCGTACTCATTATTGGAGATCATCTCTCCTGATTTCTAGTCGTGGAGATTTTCTCTCCATAATCTTTGTACTTATCTATCGTAACCATACTTATCATATGTAGCTAGAGTCTAGAATATTCTTACATTGTATAAATATTTTACCATCTTAAATTAATAATCAATCCACTTTTGATACCCATTATGGTATCACGAGCTTGGTTCACTGAAAACCCTAAACTATCCTAGTTTTTTCCCCTGCTACTTCTTCTCTGTGATTTCTCACTAAGTCACAGTCACCATGTTTGTGTTTTCTGACGAATCGAATGTCGTTCGTAACATGGCAGATCCACAACACTCTCTCATTATTCCCAACTTTGCACACCATACAACAATCAAATTAACCCCCTCAAATTATCTGTCTTGGCAACAACAGTTCTTTACTATAATGTGTGGTTATGGCCTTCATGGCTTTCTTGATCGTTCATCTGTTCAACTGTCGGAGTTCCTCACAGCTGCTGATGGTTTCGTCACTGCAAATCTGGCACATGAAAGCTGGAAACGCCAAGATCACTTGATCTTTGGTGCACTTCTGGGCACTATAACGCCCACTGTTTCTTCGCTGCTTCATAGGATCAACAATTCTCGTGATGCATGGCTGCTATTACATGATACTTATGCTAAACCTAGTAGAGGTCATGTAAAACAAATCAAACACAGATCAAAACAGCTGTTCAGGGATCCAAAGGTGTCTTGGAATACCTTCAATTCATCAAATCACGGGCAGATCATCTTGCTTTGCTAGGCAAGCCCATGGACGATGAAGATCTAATCGATCGAATCTTGAAGGGCCTTGATCCGGTTTACAAACCAATTATAGAGGCGGTGAATGCACGAGACACTCCTATCACATTTGATGAACTTCACGAAAAATTGATTAATCGTGAACTCATTGTCCGACTCACTCCGACTACACCATTGCCCAGTCTGCCAGTTACTGCTCACACCACTGCTGCCCAACATCGGCCTTGAGGTCCCCGTGGTTCTGCCTCCCATCCGCCTGTATCGCCTCTACCGCATCAGACGCCTGCACAGCCACACAGTCAGTCGGCTCGTCCCTCTCGTGTGCCCCGTCCATTTCTGGGAACTTGTCAGGGCTGTGGTGTTTAGGGACACCGCATTGCCCAATGCCCGCAGTATGGCTGGATCATCCAGCAGACCATTCCCCAGCAGCACTCTTCCAGCCTGTGTGTACCTGCCTGGCGGTCATTTGCAGCATCACAGTCTACGCCTTGGCAGCCTCCGCCTGCAGCAGCTTGGCAGCCGAGGCCTACACCTCCTTGGAGTTAGCCTAAGGCTCGCGTGGCAGCAGTCGGCTAGTCTCCCGCTGATTCATGGTTGCTTGACTCTGGGGCATCACACCACATTGCTTCAGATCTAGCAAACCTATCTCTCCACTCGCCATATACCGCCAATAATGAGATTGTTCTTGGAGATGGCACGTCCTTAGCTATTAGTCACACTGGTTCTACGTCTCTTCCCAGCACTTCCACTCCTTTACATTTATCTCCTGTTTATTGTGTCCCCAATATGCAAAAGAACTTAATTTCAATCTCTAAACCATGTTCTACTAATAACGTGTCAGTTGAATTTTTCTCTTCTGGCTTTGTTGTAAAGGCTCTCAGCACGGGAGCTATACTCCTAACGAGACCAACCAACCAGGGGCTTTATGAGCTGCCCGCCTCACTTCCGTCTTAGCAACCTGTCCTTTATTTCTCCAGCATCAAGGCAAGTCTCACTGATTGGCACCATCGTCTAGGTCATCCTGCCTTTCCTCTTTCCAAGCACATTATTTCTTCTTTTAAATTACTTGTTTCTAGTTTACATTCCAATAATACCTGCGATGCATGCAGTTGTAATAAGAGCCATAAGCTCCCCTTTTCTGAGTCAACAATTATGTCGTCTAGACCACTAGAATACATTACTCTGATGTTTGGACTTCACCTATTGTTTCAAATGAAAAATTTAAGTATTATGTTCTTTTCATTGACCATTTCACAAAATACATATGGCTATACCCACTACACTGCAAATCACAGGTTTCCGAGGTTTTTCCTTGTTTCAAAACGTTGGTTGAAAATTTCTTTGACGCTATTATAAAATGTCTCTACTCTGATAATGGTGGAGAATACATTGCCCTTGCCCCTTGCTTGCCACCTATGGAATCACACATCTCACCACCCCACCCTATACCCCTGAACATAACGGTTACTCCAAAAGGCGTCATCATCACATCGTTGAAACAGGACTCTCTTTACTCACTCATGCCTCTATCCCCCGCACCTACTGGCCTTATGCTTTCGCCACAGATGTTTACCTCATCAATCGCATGCCAACACCTACCCTGCAAATGCTCTCACCCTTTCAATGCCCTTTTGGCAACCCTCCCAATTATGCCAAACTCTACATCTTTGGATTCTTCTGTTATCCCTGGCTTCGACCCTATACCTCCCCTAAACTTGATCCCCGCTCTATTCCATGTGTTTTCCTCGGATATTCTCTCACTCAAAGTGGTTATCTATGTCTAGATTGCACCACCTCTCACATTTGTGTCTCTCGTCATGTTCAGTTTGTTGAGGAAATTTTCCCTTTTCGCTCTCCTCTTTCTTCCTCTCAACCATCAAACCTGACTTCCCCTGCTACTTCCGATCCTCCATTTTTCACAGTTCCACAAACTCTACCTCCATCTTCATCCCTGGCATCCGGTGGTCCAGCTCCAGCTCCAGTGCAGTCCTCATCATCAACTGCGCCAGACTCTGATCTGCCTCCCTCCTCTGACTCTGCCCCTCCTCTTCTGCAAAATACTCATCCTATGGTAACTCGAGGTAAAAATAACATTCGGAGGCCCAATCTGAAATTTTCTTTAGTTGCTCAGACTCGCTCTTCTTCTTCTCTTGAACCTACTACTGTGACTCAGGCTTTAAAGGACCCTAAGTGGCGGCGTGTTATGTCTGAAGAGTTTGATGCTCTAGTCCGCAATGGGACTTGGGAATAGGTCCCCCATCTACTGCTCAAAATGTTGTTGGGTGTAAATGAGTTTTTCGCATCAAGCATAATTCTAATGGATCTGTTGACAGATATAAGGCCCGTCTTGTTGCTAAGGGTTTCCACCAGCGTCCTGGCGTTGATTATCATGAGACATTTAGTCCAGTTATCAAGCCTACTACCATTCGGCTTGTTCTTACTCTTGCTGTGAGCCGTGGCTATTCTCTCTGGAAACTTGATGTTAATAATGCCTTTTTGCAGGGTCATTTGACTGAAGATGTATACATGGTCTAACCTCCGGGATTCTTTGACCCTGATCATTCGGATTATGTTTGCAGGCTTCATAAAGCCATCTATGGGCTTAAACAAGCCCCTCGTGTATAGTACCCTGAGCTGTGTACCTTTCTTCTCTCACAGGGGTTTCACAACTCCAGATCAGATACATCTTTATTTATCTACAATTAATGTGGTGTTGTTCTTTATCTTCTTGTCTATGCCGATGAAATTATTGTGACAGGTAATGATTCCTTGGTAGTCCAACAGCTTATTGATGTTCTTGCTGCTAGATTCTCTCTTAAAGATCTTGGCGCTCTATCATATTTTTTGGGGGTTGAAGTTATCCCACATTCGCAGGGGCTTCTCTTATCCCAGCGCAAGTACACTCTGGATCTTCTGTCTCGACTTCATATGGTTGATGCTAAACCGATTCTCACTCCCATGGCCTCTGATCAACGACTTACCCTAGATTCCGGTCTGGCCTTCGATGATGTTACTCAGTATCGTATAGTTGTGGGCAGTATCCAGTATCTTACACTGACAAGGCCAGATATTTCCTTTGCTGTGAACCGTCTTTCTCAGTTTATACATTGTCCCACCACTACTCATTGGGCTGCTGTTAAGCGTCTTCTTCGCTATCTCTGTGGGACATTGGACCATGGCATTCTTCTGTGCAAGCATTCACCTATATCTCTCTATGCCTTTACTGATGCAGATTGGGCTGGAGACAAGGATGATTGGATTTCAACTGGTGCTTTTCTTGTATATCTGGGCGGTAGTCCTATTTCTTGGAGCTCTAGGAAGTAGACTTCTGTAGCTCGCTCCTCCACTGAGGTAGAATATCGCTCTGTGGCATCCACTGCTGTCGAAGTCCGATGGATTTGTTCTCTTCTTATAGAACTTGGGGTTTCTCTTCCAAGTGCACCAGTTATCTACTGTAACAACATTGGTGCCACTTACCTATGTTCTAATCCAGTTTTTCATTCCCGCATGAAGCATATCGCCATTAACTTTCACTATGTTCGGGAATAGGTTCAATCTGGCTATCTTCATGTAACTCATGTTGCCTCTGTTGATCAGCTAGTTGACACTCTCACTAAGCCACTCTCGAAACCTCAATTTCTTCTTCTTCATGACAAGATCGTACTCTCTACTCGGTTATCCGACTTGAGGGGGCGTATTGGAGATAATCTCTCCTGATTTCTAGTCGTGGAGATTTTCTCTCCGTAATCTTTGTACTTATCTATTGTAACCATAGTTATCATATGTAGCTAGAGTCTAGAATATTCTTACACTGTATAAATATTTTACCATCGTAAATTAATAATCAATCCACTTTTGATATCCATTACTCATCTCGTAAAAGTATCTCATACTTAATAATATGACAAACTCATGCTAACCTCAATAGAGGATTTTAAAATAGAGAATGAAACAAAGAGAAGAATATCTCAAGTGATTAAATCAAGATTAATAAAAGAAACAAAACGAAAGCACTTGAGTTAAAGAACACTCCTTTATGTATGCAGTAACATTAAAACTTAATCATTGAGAGTCTTCGACAAAAAACTCCTGTGGAACTTTGAACTTAATCTTTGAAAGGCATCATAACATTGCAGCCAAGTGCCACAATTCTTTCCTCCTCTAGGATTCTTTATTCTTTTAGGATTCTTCCTTTCTACAATCTTAATTTCCAAAATTCTACATATTCTAAGATGGGAGAATCCTATACCAAATCAAATTTCTTATTACAAAGATATCCCAAATAAATTAAAATACAAATAACACCAAAAATATAATATTTTAACTAATCTCCCAATATCTTACAACACTAACTTTTGCTTTGTCTTCTGAGGTTAATTGAGAATGTGGTGTTCACCACTACATTTAGGCACAAGCGAAGTTCACAGAGGATTAGAGGAAGCTAAGCAATAGGAGTCGAAAGACAATTCTTCTGGCAAGGTTTAATAAGGTTGAGGAGTATCATCAGTAGAGAAGTGAAGTAGTTTGTTGAGAGGTTGCAATGATCCAATGACACGTTATAGTTGACATAGTTTACTACATATTGTAGGTTACATTTCAACTGTATCATCAAGGTTATTGCTTGATTCATTAGATTATGAACTGTCTCTACAAGTTGTTAGCTTGTTAGAAAATTCACATCGTACTTTATTGGTAAGTGTAGCCATTTGGAATTCGTGGTTAGTAGATGTTGATCTGGTAATAATTTCATTATAGGGTTGATATTACTAACATATGATAACATGAGTGTGTGTGTGTGTATATATATATATATATATAAAATATTAATTTCTTATGTTTTGATTGATAAAATTATGGATTATAATTATACATTTTGTATTTTTTGAAGTAGATTGGAGATTTGGACCAAAGTGTTCTTGAAAGTAGAGATTTAGCAAAAAAAATGAATAAGGACGTAAAGTTTAGAAAATAATGAAAGTCTATAAAAAATCAAAATATCCAACAAATAAGCTTTGATTAAATGGATGAGGCCCTTTTAGAATCGGCTTCAACTATTTTTATCCTTGTTTTCCACTATTTAAGAGTTTGATTAGCAAGATTTGTTTTCATAAGATAATCTTAATGGAGGTGAGATCGTTTATATTAAATTTTGATCTTATCTTTTATCTCTTTTTAAAGGAAAATTAGAGAGAGTTTTGACATTATACAGGGGATAAATAGGCAAAAGAGTCACCTCATCTCCTCTCTTCTTAGTTCATTTTTATTTTTCTTTTATGTTGTCTTTTAGAGCTATGCACAACTCAATTCGATTTTTCTAGCCAAAGATTAACTGAAGTTTGATTCTTTAATAGATATGAGATCTAATTGTTTTTCTTTACTGTTTTATTCTTTAATATTTCTATATCTTTTGATATTACTAATATTATATCAAAATAATATATTATTAACTGAAATGATTAAATTTGTAGTTTTTTTATTTTCTAATGCTTAATGGTAAAATAACAAAGCTCAATATATGATATGACTCATGTTATGTAATTATATAATCTAGTCCAAATAAATTGAGCTTGTGTTTATTAGCTAGAATTGGTGGTCTCTCTAATTTTTAACATTATCAATAGATTAAATCCTAAAAGCTTGTTTAGGTTTACTTTTTGATAAAGGAATTAATCAAAGAGCATTTTTTGGTTAATGAAAAAGTAAGAAGAGATATATTATTAGGGCTTCTTAACAATCGTAACCATTTTATTAAGAAACAGAAGGGTTTATCTTTGCATCGATGATCAATTCAAAAAATCAAAATTGAAATTATATCTTGGGCTATATGTTCAATGTTATTTGATTTTATTAAATTGCGTTCTCAATTTATTTTGTGTCTTTTCTGTTAATCTATTTCAATTTTCATATTAAGACCTTTCTTAATTTTGTGCCTCTTGAAGATATAATTAAAGCACTCGTTACTAAGTCTCAATAATATCAACAGGAGACAAAATCAAGTATCCAAGATTTGGAAAATTAAATTAGTCAACTAGCAGCATTGATTAATAAATTGGAGAAATAAGGTAAGTTGCTCTCACAGCACAATCACAATTCGAAACAAAATGCAAGTGCAATTAACTTGCAAAGTGGAGTTGAAGGAAAGAGGTCCAGAAATAACTCATAGTCATGCTTTAGAGGAGGAGACAAAAAAAGAAGAAGTGCTAACTCCATAACAACAATCCAGTCATTCCAAAGTGGTTAATGATGAACAACCAAGAGCATTAGTGACTAAATGTCACTTCCTAGAAAGATTTACCACATGCAAAAAAGAGGAGAAGGAAAAGGAAATTCATGATACCTTTCACAAGGTTGAGATAAACATTGCTTTACTAGTTGCAATAAAATAAGTACCTTGCTATGAAAAATTTCTCAAAGAATTATGCATTAATAAAGGCAAATTGAAAGGTAATGAAATGGTAAGTATGGGGAGAATGTGTCAGCAATTCTCTAAAGGAAACTACCCCCTAAATGAAAAGACTCAAGTACATTCACTACCCTATGTATGATTTGCAATGTTGGAAATAAGAAAGTTATGCATGATTTGGGTGCTTTAATTAATGTAATGACATTGTCTATATATAAATCTTTAAATGTTAGTCCATTGAAAAAGATAGATTTAGTTACTCAACTTACTGATAAATTTGTTGTATACCCTATGAAAGTCTTAAAGGATTGTTTACTGTAAGTCAATGAATTGACTTTCCTTACTAATTTTTATGTACTTGACATGAAAAAAAGATAATTCTCTTAACTTTACATTTGTTTTACTAGGGAGGTTGTTCCTCAAGACATCTAGAATGAAGATTGATCTACATATTGGTGCACTTACTATAGAATTTGATGGAGAAATCTTCAAATTTAATATATATATAATGCCATAAGATACCTTAGTGATGGGCTCTATTATAGATATTATTGATCATTTAGTGTATGAATTATTTGTGTTGGATGATAAGAACAGTCTAAAGATTACACTTGGCAATAACCTTGCACTTAATTAAAAAATTACAGAATTTGAAGAACCTGTCTTATAATGCAAAAATTATGAAATATGAAGAACCATAATTTGAAGTTAAAAACATTAAAGAAAGACACTAATTCAAAGGCAACCCAATATGGAATTTTTTAGCAATTTTTATTTATTTTTTGTTGTTTAGTATTTTGCACAACTTACAATACTTTTTTTTGTTATAAGAGTAGAGAACTTCCTTAATAGAGCATGGACACACTTCATAGATTCAATATTAAAAGCAAGGAACAAAGCATTTAAAAGCGTTCCCTAAATAAAGCATGCCCGTAACTTATTTTCATACTTCACATGAACAAAGGGCAAAACATTTAGAAGTAATTCCCAAATAAGATGTCCCTATGACTTATTTTCACACTTCATAAATTTAAGGGACAAAACATCGACATGCACTCTTTCATTAAGGCATGCCTATGTCTTACAATCGGACTACTTTTGATTCTAGAGCACATCAATTAGAGTCTTTCCTAAAAATACTAAAATCTTTCAAAGAAAATTTCCACTTACTCTTATACTTTTATTTTTATTGAAATTGATGAGTATTGATTTTGATGCATTGAGGATAGAATATGAAAAAAGTTTGGGGGAGGATAGTTTAGTGTTTAGCCTCATTTGATGATTTTGCTTTTGTTTTATGATTTTGGAAAAAAAATTTCAAAAGGAAAATTTTGTCAAATTTGTTTAAGTTCTTGTTTATTAACTTATCACTATTGAGTTCTCAATTTTTTTGAAAATTTTATTTAAATGACTTCAATTGTCATAAATCATTGATTTAGATTGAAATGTAATAGAGAGATCATCATGAATGGCGAAGTTTTCACCTATTATACATTGAGCAATTATTTTTGATGATTGATTTGAACGAAAGGAGTAAAAGGATCTAACACACATTAATTTTTATTTTGAGTTTTTAAGTTGATGGGCATTTATTATTTTATGATCAATTGTCTAAATTGAGTGATTATCACATACTTTGACTTTTATAAAAATTTGATTTTGTTATGTATTTTGAGACCATATAGCAAGATTAGATATATTAAAAAGATAAGGGCATTTGAATTAACCATTTTGAAATCTTAAAAATCCACTTAGATTATATCTTTCTTAGTTAATCAATTTGAACCTTAGCCTTCTTTTCTTGCAAATGAACCATAATATAAACCACATTTGCCTTTTTTTATTGATTTTCGTTAATCTTGGACCCTTCATTGAAGGACTATATGAGCGTTTTGTATGACATTTAAAATATCATTAAGAAAATTATGTTGAAGTGATTTAAGTTACATATTCTTGGTTCCATCTCGATGTGTGTGTGTGTGTGTACGTTAGTTAAAAATAAAAATAAAATGAAAAGAGAAATAAAGAGGAAGGGATGAGAAAAACCTTGTATGATCATAGTTAAATGGCTTGAATCAAGAGAATTATGGAACTTTTTTTAGTTGAAACTCATGTGAATGAGTTTCTATATTTCCTTTAAATTGGTAAACCTAAAAGTTTCCATTTTTTTGTCAAACCTTTTTTAAGCCTTATTGTAACAATTTCAATGATCCTTGAAATTTTGTATTTAGTTCGATATATAGTAGCAGCGATGTGTTGTATAAGCAAGTATGTGCTAAGAGTTTTACTACATTAACATGAGAGATTATTAATACTCTAAAAATTTTGAGTTTATAGAGTAAAACCAATAAGAGGGTATTGATTCGTATGTTACATTTGGTTTAAAAAAGATTCTTAAGATGATTGCTTACTTGTGTAGTTTGTGTTAAGATGATTGCTTACTTCTGTAGTTTGTGAGAACTTGCTGGATCCCGTTTTTAGGATTTTTATATTTTATTTTATTTTATTTATTAAATTATCAAACATGAAAATAAATTATAATTTATGAATTAGAAATTTTTGGAGTTTAATATGGTATATTATAAATTTTATATGGTGGTATGAATTAAAAAGAAGGACTTAAAATAAAGTGGAGGAGTTAGTAGGAAATTGCTTTTATAAGGAAGGGCAAAATT
This sequence comes from Erythroxylum alaternifolium, assembly GCA_027478495.1. Lineage (NCBI taxonomy): Eukaryota > Viridiplantae > Streptophyta > Magnoliopsida > Malpighiales > Erythroxylaceae > Erythroxylum > Erythroxylum alaternifolium. Next base: position 2,182,366 of record JANIIA010000007.1, on the reverse strand, counting down.
GGAAAACCAAAAATTTTGTCTTAAGTTAATAAGACAAAGAAGAGAGGAGTCGTGTGTGTTAAGGAAGAAAAGAAGGAGAGAGTCGTGGAAGAGACTAGAAGGAGAGAAGGAGAAAGAAAGGGAAGAAGAAAGAAAGAAAGAAAAAGGAGAAAGAAGAAGGAAAAGTTTAGGTGAGTTCTTCTTTGTCTATTCTTCTTGTTTTGATAGATTAAGGAAGTAGAAAACGTAAGTTTTATGTGAAGAAAATGAAGATGAAGAAAGAAAGAAGAAGAACAATAGGTTGATGTTTTCTTTAGATTTTTATAAACCTTAACTAGATCTTAGTTTTTCTAGTTAGATAAAGTCAAGAATAGATTAAGCTTAAGTTTATTCATAGATAGCTAGGTTTAAGGAAAGCTTCATGCGTGTGTGTTGATTAAATGAAATATGTTTGTTCTTAGGGAATCAAGAATATCGACGTCAAAAGCAAGGAGAAGAGAAAGCTTGACTCTTGGGAGTATTAAATAAATAGGTGGGTAATATGTTTATAGTTTTGTGATGATGAGCTAAATTTTATGTGTATGTATGATGAATATGTTTGTTTTACTCATTGTGAATGGGGGAAAGATATTCTTTGAATGTATATCATGTTGCTTTGTGAGAATACTGTTACTTTTGTGTGAATGAAAAACAGAAAATTTAAGAAGCCTGAAAGCATGAATATATTATGGAATGTATGAGCATTGAAAAACTTATTATGTGGATAAGAGAGGAATCCGTTTCGTTAGTCTTGTGCACGATAACCTATAACCTTCTCCCGGACGCCCGCTTGTAGCCACGAGATCCTGAGAAATCGGGATCGTTTTGTTTCATGGTGTAAACTTCGGTTTCACCTTTTCGTTCTACGTAACTCTCGAGCCATTATGTTTTGCATTGCATTTTTGATATGTCAAGTTATGATGTAATTTGAGTGTTATGCTTTGATGATAAGTATTCCTATATGAGTATTCAAATATGTTTGTGTGTGGTTCATTATCACTAGCTATAAACATATTAGCCACTAAGATTTTCGGCTCACCCCATAAATTTTTCTGCTCCTTAGGTGAAAAATCAGCAGATCATAACTGAGCCCTTGTAAAGTTTTGGCAATCTCCAAGAATTTCAGACTTTTTTTTGTAACTAAGTTAGTATGAATCATTTCTAATAATCTTAGAAGCATATCAGCATAAACATTTCTGATTGTATATCTATAATTATGATACTGATATGGCATTTTCATATGAAGTATGAAGATGTGTATCAACTTTGTTGTTGCAAATTGTGAGTGAAAGTTGACGGTGAAAATGCAGAAATTTCTTTGATGTATGTATGTATAGTTATATATGCAGATTCTTTTTCTTCTGTTAAGTGGCTTTGTGTTGAATGTTGGGACATCTTTGGATAGACTTGTTTGAAGTAAAATGTGTATCAAAGAAGTGTTGTATGTAGAGAATTGAATGATGGTTCGGGTCCTTTGGAATTAGTGTTAGAAATGTAGGTGAACAGATGAATGGAAAAC
>JANIIA010000007.1:2132464-2162970 GCA_027478495.1 Erythroxylum alaternifolium | reverse complement strand
TCCTCCCCCGTGGGCCACGGGTCCAGATGTCACGTAAGACGTCGGGCCGTGGACCCGCCCGGGGAGGGGTTCCAGCAGATAGGATAACATAAATCTTCCAGATTAGGTTCAAACCTAATATAGGGAATTATAAATCGGTAACGCAATCTTATAAGATTTAACCTAAGTAATTCAATTAGAGACCTTAGGATTAATTATTAGTAGACTCAAGGTCAACTATTAGCATACCATAGGAGTCTCCACAGTCCAACACATCATCAAAACAATTGCATGATAAAAGATCAATCTATTCAGAGTTTTAGGGGATTCGAACCTTGATATTAAATTTTGATAACGATAGTTTTCGAAGTGGATCCCACTATTTTTGCATTCATTATTGTTTCCCATTTCTTTAATTGTTTTAGTTTTTATTTTCTTTTTATTAAAAATCTAAAATCAATCCTTAGGCTATATAATACGGGAAGGTAAGTAATCGTATCTATAGTCTTCATGGGATCGACCCGTACATGTTGGTACTAGCTACAGCTACGTCGACTACTTGCGATTATGACAATATTGACTACAACTCAAAATAAGTCAATCAAGGCCTTAATGCTATTACTCTAGTCATTTCCATTTCCATTTTATTTTAATTTTGCTTATTTATTTTATTTTATTTTATCTCGTTGTATTTATGGCTTATTAATTTAATTATATTTTGAATTTACCTATTTAATCTTGAGTTATGGTTTATTGTAGGAATTATGATTCACTATCATAGCCATAGCTTACAATGGAAGGATGAAGTGGACAATACTTTTATGGGAGCCAAAATATGTCTTCATAAACTATGACATCACTGTATGGGAGAGTGAGGTATTCTCATATGTTTTCAAAAGCTCAACCGATATTTAGGTCGTATAGCGACATTGGTGGGAGTTATCAATACAATCATGAATGTCAAGTACCTATTTATACATGGGAACAACCGAGTATGTACAATCAACCTCAAGGTGTGCTATATGAGAATAACTACAATTCAAAGTGGAGCAGTTCTTATACTTATGGATGGAACGATTATAATCTAGCTAGATATTTACAGCACCAAGTACCTCCAATTAATCAGCCAACTTTGGAAGCTAAATTAATGGAAATCCTTGCCGAAATGAAAGCTGATCAGTGTGCATTTGAGAGTAAAGAAAAGACAAAGGTGGGTTTCATGAATGGAGGGATATTTCAAAAAGAGCTTCTAGAAGAAAAGGAAAGTATTATAGATCGGATAATGGAATGCCTTACTGAGAGAGTAGTTAGTTAATGTGAATTCCATAAGAGACTTCCTTCACTTGCATATGATGGGTATAATCTGAGCTTCCAACAGTTTTAGAGTGAGGAAGAGACAATAGTTGACTTCATGAATAAACATATATGTCAATAAGGCAAGGAGGTAATTGCTACTCTGAAAGATATGATGATTAAGTGTATTCAAGAATCTAATATGAGACATCAGGAAGAAGAGGATCGTATATAGAATTGACAATGCGTGTCAATTGCACCGTAAAATTTACCTAACACATTAAAAATTTGTAACTGTTGTGAGTCGAGATCATATCCACAGGGAATGTTCAGTTAACTTTTGCAATTACAATAATTGATTTTAAGGAAATAAAATGGGGGTTTGGGTTGATGCATTTGAGAAAACAAAATAAAATTAAACAAACACAAGCAATTTATAGCGAGTAGTCAAAAGTGATAAAAGTGTTAAATATGTGTAAAATTCGATTATTGGATACATGATTAAATACATCTCATCGTTATAATGTTTTCACACCTCTCCTATAGCTATTGATCATAGATTAACAACAAATTCTGCTAACCCTGACTTTCCTTTAGGTCTTGTTTAATTAAAATGAGCTTTTTAATTAAACCTAACTATCGAATAACCTAGAATACACTCTCTAGATTTAATTAGGCAGTTGCATTATGAAATGGAAAAGCTTATAGGCTCGGGTTATCTAACCTAAGTTATGTTTTTCCTAATGATTCAAGGTCATCAGTAGCTTTAAATAAATCATAAACATAACGATTATGAATTATATTGAAGATTCTAGCAATGGGTTTATAATAAAATAATCTAATGAATGCATTAAGATCATCTTTACAATACCCAAATCATTCAAGATAGAACAACGAGAACAATCCTTAAAAAGAGATTCAACATTAAACAAAGATAAAATATGTTTAACCGTGACTCTAGGCATTGATTTTGCTTTCAAACTGGTGTCAGGAAGCTTAGCCTTCCATGGCATACATGGGTTTCCAAAAATAGTGGCTCTCTATCATCTCTCCTATTCTCTAAACCCTAAAACGCTATCCCTCTCGTTTTTTCCGTCAACACATTATATTTATACTAAAAACTAGGTTTTGGGGTGGATAGGTGTAAAAAGTCACGGTGTGACTTGATGGCTCACGACCGTGAATGGCCTCATTGAGGCTCATGGTCATGAGCCATGTTGTCATGGGCATGACCATGGTGGTTACGGTTATGACAACATGGTTATGAGTTTGATACATGACTCACAGCCATAACTTATTTATCATGGCTGTAAGCTATTATTCATGGCTTTTACTCGTCATCTTCCTTGGCATTTTCTTACCTCGTCTTACTCTAATCCTTCTCCTTCTTGTTTTATGAAGAAAATTGAGTGTGAAACTCATGAAGATGGCTCAAAAAGTATGCTTTCAACTCACTTTTCTTATTATGCTTCCAAATTGTACCTAAAACCAAATATGAACTAAAGGGAATGTATTAAGCGTTTAAAAGCAATAATCATTGAGTGTCATGAATTAAATGTATCAACAATTAAGCACATATCAAGTACCCCAACACTTAGATTTTGACCTTCCTCGAGCAAATAATCAAAATCAAAGTCATAAATCAAAACACTTACTCGTTTTCCATATTTCCCAATAATAGATAGTCATAAGCAAAGAGAAATAAATTTCAAAACCATAGCAAGAACTCAGCATTCAATGCCTCTACTCATGATCAATCAACATTCATCACCTTTAGAAACTGAGCAATCTAGAGGTAGACTTGGAGAAAATGTGTTTAAATAAAATAGATCCATAGGTACACTTAAACACCATTCATGATCATGAAATTCCACAACTTTGCATATCATTTCATTTCTCCACCATTAAGATTCATATGCATAATCATAAATTGCAGACTTTTCAGGGTTGTAATATAGGTAAGGGTAAAGGTGAGATGTATTTGGGTAATGTAGTGTAAAAGCCATTAAAGCTAGTGAAATAAGAAAAACACTCAATATAACATCAAGCACAAAAACCAATATTCACTCACAATTGTGTACATCAATTATAATGAATGCAAAAACTATGTTTTATAGCTTAAATTCAAGCTCTCACACCATAAATCACATGAAGCATAAATCATTTGGAAGGGATTACTCATAAAAATTGATGATAATAATACATTGAAACTATAAGGAGTGAACCTTCTAAAAATAACATCTACCTCATATGCATTATATTCAAATCACCCATTTAATACAACTTTAGGAGGAGAAACTAATTATGAATAACTTTTCAAAACAATTGCATTTCCTCTTTGATAATTTTATTTAAACATTTTTCTTTTCCTTTTTCTTTTCGTTTTTCTCTTTTTCTTTTTATTTTTTCGATAAAAATTTAAAGAAGCTACATCAACATAGGAATTCTATTGATAAGACATAAAATGACATCCCAACAATTATAACCAACCTACATATATACACACCCCAACACTTATACTTTTGTACATCCATAATTATCCACAATTAACAAATGCTCCACTAGCTTTAAGGCTTGGGTAGGATATTTGGTTAGGTTTAAAGCAGTGACGTGGTTAAAATAAAAAGAAAGGTAAATAAAGCTCAAAGGGGTTTAACAAAAGGATCATATTAATAGGTAGGTTATTTGGCTAATGTAGCTTGTAAAAACAAAGAATCCCTATATCATTTCTATGTTAATGCATGTGATAAAAATGTGGTCTTAAATATAAAATCAAAGCAAAGTCAGGATGTACATATTATGAAGGTAAAAAAATAATGAGACTGATATGGATTTGTTAGTGATAGCCTGTCGCTAACTACTAAATAATAAATTCCTAACTACCAAACTATGCAGTAAATGGTGAGCTAGGGTCGAACCACAGAGAGCTGGGATGCAAATGATATTGCAAATATTGTAACAAAGAAAACAAAACACCTTAAAATGATGAAATCGAGACAACTAATATGCAATAAATATAACCAAAAAGACAAGCACAAAGCAAATTTAGAAAAGTGTAATAACAATGGTAAAAAAGTGGGCTGGAGATGTCTTTAGGATTCTGGGATGTTCATTAGTCGTTGAATCTAAATAAAAGATACTCTCAACATGGTGTTAGCCTATGGAACTATAACCTAGAATAGGCTCTTTAAATTCAATAGAAAAGATGCATTAGGTATTAAAAAACAATTAACTTAGGTCACCTACTCATAAGCTTGGAAGGTGTAACCTAAAGGTATGGGATCCTACATTAGTTGATTAAGTATCCTGACAAATTCAACTAACCTATTGCTACCTTTGGGAATCATTATGGACTATTACATACACACTCAACCCTAGCCTTCAAATTAGAAAATTACCTAAAGGGTGATCAAGCCTATAAGCAATTCCTAATTTATGATATTTATCCTAAATCCCAAACCAACCTAAACCTACAAGTAAAAATTCAAGACAAGTTTAATTTCATTCTCACAATTTCCATCCCTTCACCCTTATAATATCTCCAAACCCCTAAGCAGTCTAGCCACACATGTTCATATCAAGAAAAATAGACAATAAATAAACAAAACCCATACTTGCTTAAATAAAACCAAGGCTGAAATTATAAACGAAGTAGTAAAAACCAAACTTCAACACTAACTTAATAGAAATAAAAACTCTTTAGGATAACAAATAACTAATTATAACCTAAATTACAAAATCTGAACTAATTGCATCAAAATGAAAATTCCAGCACACGTAACTTGCACATAAACCCAACTTAATTGATCATAACAACCTTAAGAACATGTATAGATCCTAACTATTAAGTGCAAATTAATCAAAAGCATCACAAATAAACAAAAACCCATAACATAAACCATTAAAAATTCAAATACCCAGTAAATTCATATATACAAAAATGCATAAATAAACTCAAACAACCAAGATTAAAACTGGAAAGTTGCAGAAATAAAAATCCATTGATATATCACCAAGGTTCATTACAAAATTCATGAGTTTCAACTATAAAATCCATCAAACATTCATTCCAAGTATTCTAGTACTTGTAAAAACTTGATTAACACTAAGAAAGCTCTAAACTAATGGACTGCATAGATTAAGACATATGAAAATAAAGCATTGAAAATGAAATAAACTAGTTAAGCATAAGGAAAATAACAAAAACTTCTTTGCTCCTTCCTTCTCTCTTCTTAAAGTTTTCCAAAAATGGTAGATTGTGTAGCCCCACTCCTAGGTCCTCCTCTCTTTCTTTATATAGTATGTTCCATTTAGGGGGAAAACCTAGAATTTTTCCCTACCTCAAAAGTTCAAAAAGCCCCTCAAAAACTTAAGTTTGGAAGGTTGTCTGCATTTATCTGCACGCAGGCCACGATCGTGGCCAGTTTATCTGCTCTCTGTCATAATCATAGCTGACTCCCCATGATCCTGGCCCTGTGCTCAAGCTTTTTTCAATGATCGTGGCCCTGGGTTATTTCCCTGGTCTCCGATTCTCCTTCGAATGGTTTCCCTTCTATGGATGGCTCTTTAACTTTGTCAAACTTCTTCCTTTTAGCATATATTTTTGTTCACTCCTTTAATCTATATGTAAAAACAAGATGAACACAAATTAAGTATCTAAACACAACAATAGGATTTAAAAGACATTGAGATGCATAAGAAAATATAAGATGATTCAATCCTATTATTCAGTCTATAAAGGCCCAAAATCTCACTAGCTTATATCTACCACTAGTCGCTACTCTTCTAAAGATAATGCATATTGACCAATCACAAGAGTAAAAGTACATGATCAATTTGCCATGGATTCTTTTAGTCAATTCACTCTCTAATTATGACTATATAGTTTTAGCAACTATAGAAAAAGATAATTTGTTTGTTTGTTTGTTTGATTTTGAAAATGCCTAAGAATCCACATAAGCAACAATTAAACTTAAAAATATGTATAAAAGCTGAGATCCCCATCACCTATACTTAAAACTTACATTGTCCTAAATGTAATATCAAATGTAAGAAATGAAGCATTTAACGAAAACAATAAATGCGAGAATGTAAATAAAAAAAATTAACTTCCCTTAGGTTGCCTCCTAAACAGTGGCTTTGTTTATTGTCTTTAGCTCAAATCCATGTTGCACTCATCAAGTGGCACCATTTGCGTCTTCAAGCATCAACACTTCCATATTCTCTGTTTAAAAGCCTTTATAAAATGGCTTTAGGCAAATGACCATTCATTTTGAATGTCTTGTCAATTTTCAAACTTCGTATCTCTACTGCATCAAAAGGAAAGACTTAAGTAACAACAAACAGACCAACCTAACGGGAACACAACTTGCTTGTGAATAATTTAAGCTTGGAGTGATAGAGCAACACTTTCTGACTCGCCACAAAGTTATTCCTTGAAATCATCTTTTCATGAGAAGCCTTCTTCTTTTCCTTATATATCATCACGTTCTGATAAGAGTAATTCCGCATCTCCTCCAACACTTGCAATTATAACTTCCTATGCCTTCCCACATCATCCAAAATTATATTGTATTGTTTTATAGCCCAACACGCCTTATGTTCCAACTCCACCAGAATCTGACATGACTTCCCAAACTATATGGAGACATTCCAATTAGTGCTTTATAAGTCGTCCGATAAGTCCATAGTGCATCTTTCAGCCTCACGCTATAATCTTTTCTATTGGGTTGAACTGTTTTATCCAGGATTGACTTGATTTCTCAATTTGATAATTCATCTTGGCTATTGGTTTGGGGATGGTAAGAGGTGGAAACCTTGTGTATGATGTGATATTTCTTTAATAGTGTTTCCATCACCCTTTGTGGAAATGGGTTCCCTTGTCGTTGATGATCACCTTTAGCATCCTAAACCTAGAAAAGATGTTAGCTTTAATAAAATCTACAACAACTTTGGCATCATTAGTTCCAGTGGCTTTAGCTTCCACCCATTTGGAAACATAATCGACTGCAAGCAATAGATAATTAAAACTAAAAGACGGAGGAAAAGGTCCTATAAAGTCAATAACACAAACTTAAAAGATTTCACAGAAAAGAATAGGAGTTGATGGCAGTTGATCCTTACGGGAAAAGTTACCTGACCATTGGCACCTGTTATATGATTTGCAAAAGATGTATGCATCCTTAAATAATGTGGGTTAGTAGAAGCCACTCTCCAAAATGTTATGGGCAGTCCTATTTACTCCAATGTGTTCTTTACACATATGTGAGTAGAAGAAGGCTAAAATCGAAGGTGTTTCACCTTCAGGAACACACCTCCTTATGACTTGATATGTATAGTGCCTTCATAGATACGAGTTATCCCAAACGTAGTATTTCTCTTTGCTCTTCAATTTATCCCTCTGAGTTATGGAGAACCTAACTGTAATTTATTAGTAACTAAGAAATTCATAATAGCTACATACCATGAAGGTGTCAAATCGATAGAAAATAATTGTTCATTAAGAAATGCCTCTCGTAAAGGGATGTCATTGCTTTATTGGATTAAGTGATTGAGGTGATCCGCAACTATATTTTTTGCCCCTTTTTATCTCTTATCTCCAAGTTGAACTATTGAATAAGGAGAATCCATCTGATTAACCTTGGTTTTGCTTCATTTTTTTAGTACATACCTTAAAGTTGCATGATCGGAATAAACAATTACCTTCACACCTACCAATTATGACTGAAATTTTTCTAAAGTAAAAACCACAAATAGAAGTTCTTTTTCAATTGTAAAGCAATTTAATTGAGTTGGACTAAGAGTCTTCAAATAATAATAGATGGCATGCAACACTTTGCCCACTCTCTATCCTAGAATTGCCGCCATTGCATGGTTGCTTGCATCACACATAATCTTAAAAGGGAGGCTCCAATTTAGAATTTGAATCACTGATTGCATAATAGTGAAGCTATCATCAAAAATTCCTTATTAAATCTACAATAGAAACCTACATGACCAAGAAAAGAATGCACTTCCCATACATTTGAGGGTTAAGATATAGAGGAAATAAGATCAACTTTATATTTATCTACCTCTATACCCCTAGCAGATATAATATGCCCTAAAACTATACCTTGATCTACCATAAAATTAAAATTTCCCAATTATGCACAAGGTTAGTTTCAATGCATTGCTCCAAGATAAGAGCAAGATTCTATAGGAATTTATGAAAAGAAAAACCATAAATGCTGAAATCATCCATGAACACCTTAATGATTTTCTAAATATACTCAAAAAAAATGCTCACCATACATCTTTGGAATATGGCAGGTGTGTTGCATAATCGACATGGCATCCTTCAGTAAGCAAATGTATCGAATTGACATGTGAAGGTGGTTTTTTCTTGATCTTCCAGTGCGATTAGTATTTGAAGATAACCTGAAAATCCATCTAGAAAATAATAGTACTCATAACCAACCAATCTTTGAAGTATTGGATCAATAAAGGGAAGGGAAAAATGGTCTTTATAAGTCGCCGAGTTCAATTTCCTATAGTCAATACAAACTCACCACTCAATTTGCACTCTGGTGGGAACCAACTTACCTACCTGATTAGTTACTACCATGATTCCAAACTTCTTTGGAACCACTTGAAAAGGACTTTCCCACTTACTGTTGGAGATTAGGTAAATGACCCTAGCATCAAGAAGCTTCAACGGTTCCTTCTTTATGAATTCCATCATGGAAGGATTTAGCCAACGTTAAGCTTACCTTGTAGACTTGGCATACTCCTCTAACAAAATACGATGCATGCATATAGAAGGGCTTATTTCTTGGATATCTATAATCATCCATATGATGGCCTTCTTATGCTCCCTCAACATTCAAACCAGCTTATTTTCTTGATCCAAAATCATCTCTATCGAAATGATAATTGGAAGAGTTTGCTTATCTTCCAAATATGCATACTTTAGGTAGACAGGGAGTGGCTTTAGTTCCGCTTCAGGTGCCTACACATCAGAAGGTAATGACTTCTGCTGAGATTCGAATAACTGTATGGAAGCCAAATCATACCTTTTTCGACAGTGCGCCAATTATTCCAAAGGATCCATTTCAATCAACTCTTCTCCCACTTAAACATCATTATTAGCTTTTGATTCTATACACTCTGTCAAGATTGTTTCTAAATGATCCTTGTAACTCAATTTAAACATTTTCTACACTAGAGGATCAATCATATCAATAGAGAAAATAGAGTGATCATTATAAGGACGTTTCATAGCATCAAAATTTTTTAAATGAATCACTTCCCCATTAAATTCCATCGTGAGGCTGCCATCACAAACATCTACCTTAGTCTGAGTCGTATTGAGAAATGTTCTCCCAAACAAGACTAGTATTGGATTGTATGAAGTTTCATAATTCATATCAATAACACAAAAATTCACAGGCAATAACAACTTATTCACTTGCACCAATATATCCTTAACTACACCATTAGGGTAAATGTTATTGCGGTCAGTTAATTGTATGATAACACTTATTTCTTTCAAAGGGCCCAGATTTAAGGAAACATAAATTGAACAAGCCATAACATTAATTGAAGTTCCCAAATCTAACATAGCTCTATCAATCACAGTGTTACCAATTTTATAGGGAATAGTGAACATACCTTAATTTGAGCATTTTGGAGGTATCTTCTTCTTAAAACCATAGACACATTCTCACCCATCATCACCTTTTCATAACCTCTTAGCTTTCTTTTATGTGTACACAGTTCCTTGAGGATTTTTGTGTACCTTGGTACTTGCATAATTGCATTAGGTATGTTTACTTCCACCTTCCAAAAAGTCACTAATATCTCCTTATCTTTTTCCTCCTTCTTTAATCTTGCTAATTTGCTAGGAAAAGGTAGAGGGTTAGTATTAGTGATATTAGAACTTTCAAAGTTTACGTATGCGCTAGATGATGGGTTTTCTTCATTTCCCAACTCTTTGTCAATTTCTTCTTCACCAGTGATCCTCGGTGGAGTCTTCTTAGAAACCTCAAGATCCTTTCCACTCCTCAAAGTTATAACACTAATATTCTTTGTGTTAACCTTAGGTTGAGATGATAGTTTTCCTCCACTTTGTGATTCTATATAGTTGATCCTCAGTGCCATCTAACCCATTTGGTTTTCCAAGTTTTATATGCTAGATTTTACCTCTTGTTGAAACTATTTTATACTCGATTTTACCTCCTGCTAAAACTGCTATACATTTTGCTAAATATTTTTAGTAGTAAAAGTTTTGAGCACGTCTTTTAAAGATGTACCTGAACTGGAAGAGGAGGCTTGTGGACTTGGTTGGAATTGTTATGCTCCATATGGCCTATTATAGAAGTAATTCTACTAGCTATTCCCCCCGTAGTTTAAGTTTGGATGATCCCTCCATCTTGGGTTATACATCTAAAAGTATGGGTTATATTGGTTAGGAAAATTCCCTCTTGTATCATTCACATATTTTGTATTTCTGTCTTATAATGTCGGACAATCATTAATCTAATGGCTTGTGTTTGAACAAATTCCATATGTCTTTACCTAGCCTATCCAACTACAATTAGTCTAAAAAAAGATGTTAGCTCATCTAAACGATGTTTGGTAGATGAAGTACTTACCTCGTTTACACAATGAACAACATTTCAAGTGCCAAATTTTTTAGTATTAACGACCATGCACTCAATTAAAATCCTGGCTTTGATGAGAGTCTTCTCATATAATGCCCCACCACTTTCTACATCAACTAAACTCCTTATTGGTAGCAATCCTTCATAGAAATATTAGATAAGAAGTTGCTCTAGAATGTTGTGGTGTGGACATCTAGCACATAGCTTCTTGAAGCTTCCCAATACTCATAAAGGGACTCTTTGTTATATTTATTTATCCCACAGATTTCCTTTTGTATAATTGTTGTCTTCGATAGTGGAAAACAACAATATGGAGCAATCGAACTTCAATGAAGCACAATTTAGTCGAGGAAGTAATCATCTTTATTAGAACACATACAATTAGAGGTGGGAGAATAACCTAGATTTCTTTTGGTTTAACAATGCAAGGACTCAAATAAGAAATCAAGAACTACTAGGATTTTAGCAAAATGAGTCTAGTTCATGGGATTCTAAATTGCATAAGATCACAGACAAGCTCATGAACATAGAAGAGGCCCAGAAGAGGATGGACAGGCAATTTGATCAAGTGGCAAAAAATCATGCTTCTTTTAGTAATAACTTAGAGGTTTAATTGGGCCAGCTACCCAATACATTATCTACGAGAAATGTGGTGAGTGTTCTGAGTAATATGGAAGAAAATACAAGACAACAATTTAAGGCTACCACACTTAGGAGTGGGAAAGAGCTAGAAGATCTAACGGAAAGATAAGATGAAACCCACTTTGTAAAAGACCAAGAGAATAAGAAAAAGGATCAAGACCCTCCCCATACTTGTAAGGCCCCAACATATACCCTAAAAGTATTATAGCATGTCTACGGTGTAATAAAAAGTGAACATAACAAATTAAGTGCAATGATATAATGGTACTTAATATAAAAGACATAGGTAAAAGGGTAATTTGTACATTTCGACATGGATATACATACTTAGATACGAAATATGGATGACATTGAAATTAATTGATAAGATTATGTTCCAATATGGGAATTAAAGAAAGAAGAAGGACCATTGTGCAATTTTTCCTAAAGTTAACAAATGGACCAATAGGATTAATGCATATATGACCAATAATAATAAAGCATGTGTATATAAGAGTAAGTAAGCATGTGTGTGAGTCTTGGAAGTGTATAATAAGTTTCTCCACATCTTCTTCTATATCCAAGATTACAAAATCTGCAGGAAAGGTGAATTTCATACTCTAATCAAAACATCCTTGACCACACCTCTTGAATGGTGTACTGATCTATCAGTCGTTTGAACACACATTCGAGTAGGTGTTATGTCTCCTAACTCCATCCTCTTATACAATGTACAAGGTATCATTCTTATGTTAGCTCCTAGATTTGCAAATGCCTTATCTATTCTAACACTACTAATAATGCATGTGATGTAGAAATCTCCCTAATCATCTTACTTTTGGGGTAATGCTATCACTTCACTAGAGTTCTTTGTGCTTAGCAATTTATTCTCCAACTTCCCTTTTATAGATTCGGTCCAAGTGAGTTGCACTTTTAATTAATCCATTATATCCAGAACTTCATTCAATTCAGCTTCCTCTAATTTCCTCATTGCGTGAATAGGGTATGGGATTGGAGGTTAATATCTTTGAATTTCAGTCAGGTTATATTTAACCTACAGTCATTGGTCTTTATTCTTCCTTCTTCTCCATCATCTTTAACTTGATTGGGCTTATCTTCTAAAGATCACTATTATTCTTTCCTTTGGATTCATCTCAGTGTTAATAGGAAGAGTTCCTGCACTTTGTGCTGACAACGTGTCTGCCAACTGTCTCATCTGGACTTCTAAATTGTGTATAGATGAGGCGTGATTCTTTATCACTTGTTCAAATTTTCCTTCTAGCCTCTTGTGGGCGTCTTCCATGCCCCCAATCTTTTCAAAAATTTTATCTAGCTTAGAGTCCATTGAATATGGTTTCTCTTATGGGAAACCAGATGATCCTTCAGGTCTGAATTAACCTCCTGCATTGTTCGACCAAAAAAAGATTGGGCGATTCTTCCACCTAAAGGTTATACGTATTTAAGCAAGGGTATTCTTCCATACTCTACTGAATTATGCTCCCATGTAATAAATTTGATCTGGTTCATGATCCTTCATCAGGAAACAATTAATGATTTTTTGGTTTATTTGCCCACATAACTTGTATTTTTGTTGAACAACTTTCACAGGAGCTGAGGAATAAGGCTTCATATTATTTAGCTGTCGAGTCAAGTTGTTGATCTTAGCTTACATTTCTATGATTGGGTTGATAGCTAAAGCACCTGTTTGCTTACGAAGGGTTGTAGGTTGTCTATTCCTATCTGTTATCCAAAGATAACTATTACTAGCCATTTCTTCCAACAACTCCTCAATTTTATCCACCGTCTTACTCATTAATGATCCTCTCGATGCTGCATCAGTAGTGTCTTAGGTAGGTCACTCCATTATAAAAAGTTTGCAAAAGATATAATTTTGGTAAGTTATGGTGAGGACACCTCCTTTGCAAGTCTTTATACCTTTCCGATGCTTCATACAATGACTCCTCATCACTCTGCTGAAAATTTATGATTTCTTTGATGATTTTGGTAGTCTTGGTGAGGGGGAAGTACTTGTCTAAGAATGCAGGAATGAATGGATGATACCATGCCTTTGCTTTATCCTTTAGTGTGAAAGGAAAGAGTGTCATCCTAACAAAATCTTCCGATATTCCATGATATCGAAAGGTATCGCACATTTTTAAGAAATTTACTATGTAGGCGTTAGGATCCTCGTTAGACAGTCCATAGAATTGCACTTTTGTTTACAGCATGTTTAGTAAGGCTGGCTTTATTTCGAATAAAGGTTCTTAAATAGGTGGTCTAGTGACACCTTGATTGCTCGCATTAAATCCTAGTCTCATGAAATCCATGAGGGTCCACGGTTGGTTCCTTTGGTTTCCTCCTTGCTAAAACTCTTGATGAAATTCTTCAATCATAGTTGCTTCAGTATTCTCTTCTTCTTCACGTCTAGCTCTTTAGATTGCTTGCTCTAACTGGGTGATGTCAAGTTCTAAAGATTCGGCTATCTAAATCGAACTCCTAGTAACTCTTGTGTCCATGCAATTGCACAGACACAAGAGTGACAAAAACTCCTTAGGTTAAAATAATTAAACTAATCATCCTAACTCTCCAACAACGACATCAAAAACTTGTTGAGCAAGTTTTACTTCTAATAAAACCCCTAATATCTGTAAGTATAAAAATTGTAAACTTGTAGTATTAAAGGTGTCGATCCCATGAGGAGTTGGTAAACTAATCAAATTCTAAGTTATCTAAAGCCTAAAAGGATTATTAGAAAGAAAATAAAATCTAAACAGAAAAGTAAATTAGTGAATATAGATTGATTGAAAATTAAATTGTAAAATTAACATATAAGGAATCAAATTGAGCACCATTAATGAACAATCAAAAATCACATTAGGAAGATTAGCCAATTATAAGAAGGGGGATTTATACTATCATTAAATGCTAATATGATTCTTTTGAGTTAATACGGTATCGATCCTAGACTTTCGAAGGGTGGATTACTCTCTCTCAAGTTATAATTATTAAACCCTAAATTATAACTCCTAATTGAATTATAGAATTTACAATCTCTCAATTAACAAAAAGCCCACACATCCATTTAGATCTTAAGCCCTCTAATAGACTATCAGGTCCTTACATAAGATCTCTTTTTGTATAAATTACTGATTTGATTATTTGCGTGATCTATTAGATTTTTTAACTCTAATTACCTAATCTAATCATTTTGATATCAGGTCACTCTCTCGATTTGATACCAAATCATGGAAATACAAAAAATAATCACAATACCCAATATATTAATGTCAAAATAAATCACATTAATATTGATTCAAGAACAAATTCCAAATGGAGTTTAGAACATCATCATCAAAACTAAATCCATCACTATCAATTCCATATTATACATTAAAAAAAGAATAATAAAGAAGAAATTAAATGTCACCTGGAAGGGTTAGAATGGATCAGAAAGATAGCAGCACTGCAACCCTTCTTCTCCTTCTCCCTTTCTCCTCCTTCTCTCTTCTTCTTCTCTCCCTTGGATCTTTCTCAAAATGGCAGAGAATGGAGCTCCCTTTTAGTTCTTCTTTTTTTCCTTTATATATCTTTTCCATTTAAAGTAAAAATTAGGGTTTACTAGGGCCTAAAAATTTGAAATTTCCCTCGAAAAGTCATGTTTTAAAAGTCAATCCATGTTTGTTGTTGCGCAGGCCACGATCATGGCACTATCATGATCGTGGTAGACGGGGCCACGATTGTGATAAACCCACCAAGCTTCTTTCACGATGACCCTGGGCCTTGCTCCAGTCTTCCTCCGGATCTCATCTGTTCTTCGATATTTGAACTTAAACATTAAAAAACATATAAAACACCTCAAATACTCAAAATTTAAGATCAATAACATGCTCTAACCCATATATCATTCGAAACACAAATATCTAACTAAATAACACAATCTTAACCTAAATTATTGGTGTATGGCTTGCGAACCAATTATAGAATGTACTCTAATTGATCAGTTGTGATTTAGGTAGTGTTGTATTTCGACCTTATTTAATATTAGGTAGTTATTATGTCTTGCTGGAGACCGCTTACAACTTATGGGCCTAAAAGAATTTTTGGCCTCTTGCTAATAGTAAATAAGCCTACAGGGTCGCACATCAAGAAAATTTAACATTCATCGGGCCTTAATCGGATTTGGGCTTTAGGTTTTGGGCTTTAGGCTTTGAGCTTTGGGCTTTAAGGTTTTACTATATTTATGGATATATAGTATAACTCGAAGACAAAAGAATTTTATCTGCTCTCATCTACTCAAAAACTATAAATGAGACATCATCTATTAGAAATAAAGATGGAAAGAGAGGTCTTAGTAAATGGGGCTAGCACATCAGAAGGAATTGTTCAGTCTTACGAGAGTGTGGATACCGGTAAAGGCATGATGTTTAACTTTCTCTTCCCGACACTATCAATTTCTCTGCATATTTCTGCTACAAAAGGTATAACCTAATATAGATTTGGTTTCGATATTCACATGGGTCTCAGTGTTTGTATTGTCAAAGGTGATAAATGTTATTACTATTGATAGTTCAAAAATCTAATCAGTGGTATCAGAGCCACTCTTGTGTTTATTGAAATTGAATTCAATTTAATCTTATAAAATTAGGGCTTTTTGATTGTTTAATGTGATTAAATGAGGGGTTCTGTCGATTGTTCAATATGATTGAATAAGCGAGACTACCACCAGGGGCATTGCCCCTTGGACCCCACAAGGGACACTACCCCTCAACCCCACAGAGGGCACGGCCCCCTGACCCTACCAAATTTCTTATTTTATGTCAATCACATGTTTTCTTATAACTAGTGTTTTATATGATTTGATATCTGATATCTTGCCTTGCTTATGAATAATGAATAGTATAGCCTATAGTTGTTTTATATTTTGGAAACGAACTGCGTGTTGTTATGTATTTATGTAATTTTGGAAAGGACCTATGTGTCGTCATTTTTTTATATACTAATTAGATTATTACTAGTTTCGGTTGTAATACTGTACCTTTCAAGTTAATTGAAGATTCAAATTAACTTGAGTGGAGGCATGAGGATGGCAATCCATTTGCTACAAGACATTGCTATTAGAGGTTAGATCTTCATAGTTTAGGGCCCATACTATATCATGTTAATTTTTCTTTATTCATGCTTTTACTTATAATTTCTTTTATGCATGTATATAACAAATTCATAATCAACTTAGTCCCTTAACAATATTAAGAAATAATTCATGCCTTTCCGATTTTACACCTACAAAGACTTGAATCATTGACTAGTGGACTTGCCAAAGCAAGGTGCTCTTGATTATTTAAATCCAATAAGATAGGTAACGGTTACGTATAAGTGAGAATTGGTTTACTTACCAAAATGGTTTTGAACCTTGAGGCATAAAGTTGGGACTCAAGACATAAGATGTCACCCAATAACCAAGAGTTATATATGATATAATTATCAAAAGTTGCTTACCTAAATAACTAAGATTCAGGCGATGAGTCAAAGCTCACTTAGGTCTTAGTGAAATATGGATCTTGGACCACTATACTCATTATGAGGGACATTTACTATATGAGTATAGTGGGAGATTCTTAATTTTTAAGAATTGGGTTTTATTAATGAACATGTCACTAAAACCTTGCACACTTTATTGTAGATAATCATGACCACCAACTCTTCATCAAGTTTTTCATTACAATCTGTCCTTGAGAAGGACAAGTTGAATGGTTCAAACTTTTTGGACTGGTATAGAAACTTAAGAATTGTTCTCAAGCAAAAAAAGAAGGATTATATCCTTGAAAAGCCAGTCCCTAAAAGGGCATCTCTTTCCACTACTCCCTTTGCTTAAAGGAATGCTTATAAGAAGCATGAGGATGATGCTTTCGATGATGGTTATCTCATATTGGCAACTATGAACCCAGACTTGCAAAAGCAGTTTGAGAATGTGGAAGCCGATGAGATGATTATAAGGCTGAAAAATCTAATTTAGGAACAAGCACAAAATGAAAGATATCAAATTGTGAAGTCTCACTTGGAGAGCAAGCTGGTAAAAGGGAGCCAAGTTAGCCCACATGTCAATAAGATGATAGGCCTTGTTAAGAACTTGGAAAGACTGAGATTTCCTATAAACCAAGAGTTGGCAACTGACATCATCCTTTAGTCTCTACCAAATGATTATGATACGTTTGTTATGAACTATAATATGCATAATCTAAACAAATCTTTGAATGAGTTGCATGGGATGTTTAAGACTGCTGAGCAAAAAATTAAGAAGGACCCTAACCCTAAGGTACTCATGGTCCAAAAAGGGAAAGGTTTTAAGAAACAAGGCCATAATAAAGGGAAGGGGAAAGGTAAGGGCAAAGGTCCGATTAAGAATCAGAACAAGCCCAATCCTAATCCTAATCCTAACCTAAAGACTAAGTCTAGTCCTTCTAATGACGATCTTTGTCAGTATTGTAATGAGTCGGGTCACTGGAAAAAAATTGCAAGAAATATTTGGAAAATCTGAAGAAGAAGAAGATGATGATGATGAAGGGTGATGACACTTCCACTTTAGGTATTTATGTTATAGAAGTAAATGTTGCTACTTCTAGTTCTACATCTTGGGTGTTGGATACTGATTGTGGTTCTCACATTTGTATGAATGTGCAGGGACTACAAAACAGTAGAACTTTAGCAAAAGGTGAAGTGGACCTACGCGTAAGCAATGAAGCAAGAGTTTTTGCTTTAGCTGTAGAGACATTTCACTTATCTTTACCTTCAGGCATGGTTTTAGAACTTAATAATTGCTCATATATACCTACTATAAGCAGGACTATTATCTCTATTTCATTTTTGGACATTGAAGGTTTTTGTTTTATGATTAAGAACAATTTTTGTTCATTTTCTCATGATGACATATTTGATGGTAGTGCCCAATTAGAGAATGGGCTTTATGTTTTAAATTAGAAAGCCCTATTTATAACATAACTACTAAGAGGTTTAAATCCAATGATTCGAATCCCACCTACCTTTGGCATTGTCATTTGGGACATATAAATGAGAATCACATACATAAGCTCCATAATAATAGACTTTTAAACTCTTTTGACTTTGAATCATATGAGACATGTGAATCTTGTTTATTGGGAAAAATGACTAAAGCTCCTTTTACTGGACACAGTCAGAGGGCTAGTAATTTATTAGCACTCATACACACTGATGTATGTGGACCATTAAATTCCATTGCTAGAGGAGGTTTTCATTACTTCATTACATTTACTGATGACCTCAATAGATATGGATATGTTTATTTAATGAAACATAAATCTGAATCCCTTAAAAAGTTCAAGAAATTTCAAAATGAAGTACAAAAACAAATTAGTAAGATAATAAAAGGCCTTTGATCAGATCGAGTTGGTGAATATTTGAGCTAAAAGTTTGATAACCATCTCAAAGAGTTGTGAAATTGTGTAATAGTTTCACAACTCACTCCACCTGCAACACCACAATGGAATGGTGTGTCTGAAAGGAGGAATCGAACATTATTGGATATGGTTCAATCTATGATGAGTCATGCAAATCTTCCATTATTCTTTTAGGGATTGAAACAGCTGCATTTACACTAAATAGAAGTCCATCGAAGGCAGTGGAAAAGACACCATATAAGACATGGACAGGAAAGGTTCCTATTTTGTCTTTTCCAAATATTTGGGAATGTGAAGCTTATGTTAAAAGGTTAGCATATGAAAAAAATTAGACCCAAATCTAATAAATGCTTCTTCGTGGGGTATCCTAAAGAAACTAAAGTATACTACTTTTACAATCCCACTAAGAATAAAGTGTTGTTGCTTGAAAAAGTGTCTTTCTAGAGAGAGAATTTCTTTCTAAAGGAACTAGTGGGAGTAAAGTACATCTTTAAGAAATTCAAGAGTCATAAGAGAATGATCCAACACAAGAGGAGCATCGTTTTGATCTACAAAATATTGTAGAAACTATACCTATGACACCAACCACTCCTAGGTTTGAAAGGTTCCATCATGAACCCATAAGATATGGTTTCATGGTGATTGAACATCATCATTTATTACTGATAGAGGATGATGAACCTATATCCTACAAGGAAGCAATGATGGGCCCTGACTCCGATAAATGGCTTCAGGCTATGGAATATGAAAGAGAATCTGTGTACTAAAACAAAATATGGTTTTTGGTTGACCCACCTAATGGTGTAAAAACTATTGAGTGTATGTGGGTTTTCAATAAGAAAGTTAACATGGATGGTAATGTACATGTGTACAAAGCGCAATTAGTGGCTATGGGTTTCGAGAAAATTCATACTATTGACTATGATGAGACCTATTCCCCAGTTACAATGCTTAAATTCATTTGCATCCTCCTAGCAATTGCTTCATTCTATGATTAAGAGATTTGGCAAATGGATATGAAAACAACTTTCCTTAACGGGAATCTAGAAAAGGATGTGTACATGACATAGCCTAAAGGTTTCAAATCTCCTATAAATGCTGGGAAAGTATACAAGCTTAAACAATCCATTTATGAATTGAAGCAGGTTTCTCGGAGTTGGAATCTTCATTTTAATAAGGCATTTAAAGAGTTTGGTTTCCTCAGAAATGAAGAAGAATCATGTGTTTACAAAAATACTAGTGGGAGCACAATTGTTTTCTTGGTCTTGTATGTAGATGACATACTACTCATTGGAAATGACATTCCTATGCTTCAATATGTGAAAGCTTGGTTAGGAAGTTGTTTTTCAATGAAAGACTTGGGCGAGGCAGCATACATCTTAGGAACTAGGATCTATAGAGATAGATCGAGGAGGCTTATTGGACTAAGTCAAAGCACTTATATCGATAAGGTTTTGTATAAATTCAATATGCAAGAATCTAAGAAAGACTTTTTACCTAAGTCACATGGCATAGTTTTGAGTAAGGCTCAGTGCCCTTCTACACCAGATGAGTGAAACCTCATGAGTAGGATCCCATATGCGTCTATTGTAGGATCCATCATATATGCCATATTATGTAATCGTGTGGATGTTGCATATGCTTTGAGTATGACAAGTAGATATCAGTCAGATCCAGATTAAAGCCACAGGATATTTGTTAAGAACATTCTTAAGAAGAATTAAGGATATGTTCTTGATCTATGGAGGTAAAGAAGAGCTCATTGTAAATGGTTACACTAATGTCAACTTCTAATCAGATAAAAAAAATGACTTCCAATCATAATCAGGATTTATATTCTACTTGAATGGTGGAGTAAAGTGTTAGAAAAGTTCCAAGCAGGACGTGGTTGCTGATTCAATAATAGAAGCTAAGTATATTGCTACTTCATAACAACAAAGGAGGTTGTTTGGGTTAGAAAGTTCATCAATGAACTGGTGTAGTTCCTAGCATTGTGAATCTAGTGGATCTTTATTGTGATAAAAATAGAGCCATTGCCTAAGCTAAGGAATCAAAATCTCATCAGAAGACCAAACACATACTTAGGCATTTTCACCTTATTGACATATTATTGAAAGAGGTGATGTGAAGGTGTGCAAAGTGTCAACAGATCTTAATATAGTTGATCCATCAACTAAGCCTCTTCTGCAGGCCAAGGATTATCGTCATACTAGAGCATTAGGTATTAGAAATTTGGATTTGTGATTATATAAGATTTTAATTTTGTGACATGTTTTTGGATAATCCATTAGTAATGCCCAATTATTATTTACTATGATCATTTTTTAAGTGGAGTTATAAATAAATTTGAATTATGATCCCATGAATAATATGTATCTCACAATTGGCCATCAAGTGCATGACTTGATCATGAAACTATTGTAATATGGATGCAGTTATTTTAAAAGGTCCCTAGTTAATGTCATTAATGTAAGGGATAATAATGACTATTGAGACTAGCGTGTTGATTAACAAACGACCATGATTTACAGGTCATTAATATGGAGATATTATGTTAATCATATGGATACATATTGGAGAACATGCAATTGAACCGACCTACTATGAGAACACTTCAAGGATTGTTATATAAGTGTTATAAGTGGTTCTCATCATAACTACTAATATTGTCCTTTGACATAAGTTTGTCACGGTTTCCTATATATGGATTAGTTTGTTTTGATATTGTCAAACGTTAGCTATAAAAGGTGATTATACATATAATGCTCGGGCATGCTATGAATCATATGGAGGAATGTGGATGAGCAAGATGGAATTTGTCTCTTTTATATAACGGTAGAAAGATATCCTGGATGAATTGAGACTGAAAAGTTGCATAGTCATACACAAACGAGGTGAATGTCAGTCATTTGTTTCACAGTCTAACTCAAAAATTTAAAAACATAATTAAGCCTAACGAGGATCACATTATTTCCTGCCTTATTCTCAATCGAGATATAACAAGACAAATGGATTATTTGAGGATAATTGGTTCTTGTGCAAGTGGGAGATTGTTGGTGTATACCCTATGAACCAATTATAGAATGTACTCTACTTGATCAGTTGTGATTTAGGAAGTGTCGTATTCTAACCTTATTTAATATTAGGTAGTTATTATATCTTACTAAAGACCACTTATAAATTGTGGGCCTAAAAGAAGTTTAGACCTCTTGCTAATATTGAATAAGCCTACAGGGTCGCACACCAAGTAGACTAAAGATTCATTAGGCCTTAATCAGATTTGAGCTTTGAGCTTTGGGCTTTGGGTTTTGGGCTTTGGGCTTTGGGCTTTAGGGTTTTACTGTATATATGGATATTTAGTATGACTTGAAGACAGAAGAATTTGATCTACTCTCATCTACTCAAAAACCCTAAAGGAGGCATCCTCTACTAGAAAGAGAGAGAGGTCTCAGTAAGTAGAGATAGCACATCAGAAGGTGTTGCTCAGTCTTACGAGAGTGTGGATATCAATAGAGGCGCGACACTTAACATGCTTTTCTATACATTATCAGTTTCTCTGCATATTTTTGCTATAAAAGGTATAACCTGATCTGGATTTGGTTTCGATATTCATATGGGTTTTGATGTTTTGGATTGTCAAAGGTGATAAATGTTATTAATGTTGATAGTTTGAAAATCTAATTATAAATATACACTAATCATTAAATTTAACAACTAATCACATATTAAACTACCCACTAAAATATTATGCAACCTATGACTATCAACTAACTACTATTGGATAAAGAGAAACTAACACTTTCTAAATTCATACAAGTTGTTAAAAATCACAATTTTCTACTATAACAAAGGGCTAGAGTGAGTTGGCTTAAGGATGGTGACAACTACACAAGTTCCTTTTTCAATTCTATTCTTGCTAGGAAAAACCACAAAAGAATCTATTTCATCACCTTTAAAGATGGCTTAACACTTTAGAAACACCAAGACATTCAAGATGAAGTTGTAAGGTATTTTGATTCTCTCTTTGGCACTCTTAGTCTTTCGACTATTTCACTCGATGATCTTTGTATAGTAACTCTAAAGCAAGTATCTCCTCTAGATTTGGATTCTCTAACTAAACATGTGGAATATACTGAAATTGAGAATGTAGTCATTGGAATGGATGGCATAAAGGCCCCAGGGCTTGATGGTCTTAATTGTTACACTAGGAATTTTATTTAAAAAACAGTCTATGAGTTCTTGAAGGGAGCACTTCTCAAGGAAATCAATATAACCTTCCTTTGTTTGATCCCTAAAGGTTCTAATCCCTCTAATTTTGGAGATTTTAGACCTATAGTCTATACCAATTTTCTATACAAAATTATTTACAAAATTTTGGCAACTAGATTTAAGAACGCGATAAACCCTCTGATCAGTAAGAACCAGGGTGCATATTTAAACAAAAGACAAATTGGAGACAATGTTCTTATAGTGTAAGAACACCTAAAAGGATACTCTAGATCCAAATACTCTCTGACTTGCACCATGAAGATGGATTTTTATAAGGCTTTCGTAATGTAAGCTGGGATTTTTAATGAAAAATGCTTAAAGATTACAAGTTTATGGATTTTTTCACTCAATGGCTAAAGGAATACATATCTTTTGCTACATTATCTGTGATGATCAATGAGTCCTACAAAGTTCTTCAAAGCTACTAAAGGCTGCAAATAGGGGGATCCCCTATCCCCCTATCTCTTATTCTTTGCATGGAGACTCTCAATTCAATCATCAAACAAGAATTGCTTATCAACTCGAATTTCAGGCACCAGTCAAAATGCAACAAATTTGGTTTAATTAACCTTTGTCTGCAGATGATCTCCTTTTATTTTACAAGGCCAAGTTAGACTCCATTCAAATGTTTTTGACATATTTAAATGATTTTCTGGACTGCAAATCAATCTAAACAAAAGTCTTTACCTTATCTCCAAAAGTACCAACACATTGGAACCTCTTTTTGCACAAAATACTAGAAGGAAATCCAAATGAACTCCACCTATGTATCTGGGATTACCTGTGTCAACCAAAAGACTCAAATACATGTAATGCATACCTCTTATTGAAAATTTTCAGAAAAGAATCAACTCTTATATGAACCAATTTCTTTCCTATACAGGTAAGTTTTAACATATAAAATGAGTGCTCAACTCCCTTCACATATATTGGAGTTCTCATGTATTCTTGTCCTAAAACATCATCAAATCAATTGAAAGGTTGCTTAGAAACTTTCTATGGAATCATCCAAATGGTACAAAAGGAGTAGATAAAGTAAAATGGACAGATTTATGCTTCCCCAAAGAAAAAGGTGGACTGAACATCTCTTCTATCAAGACTACAAACCATACACTAATCCTCAAAACATTCTGGTGGATATTGATAGACAAAAACTCACTATAGATCAAATGTTTACACTCATAAATCCTTAAAGGTAGAAACATACAGGGAATCAACAAAAGTACCTCAAACTCACATTTCCTAAACCACCTACTGAAGCTCAGGGATATGGTACAAGTTGATGTTTCATGTAGAATTGGGAATGGCAGGATAGTATCACTATGGTTTGATAACTAGTCAGGCCAAGGACAGCTCTTGTAATCTCTTCACACATTAAGGTTTTCCCACTCTTATCACTCCACACGAGACTCAACTCAGTGATTAATGAGAATTCCTAGCAATTTCCCTATAAATTGAGACATGTAAACTTGTATATCCCCAACTGAAACTCTACATATATTTTCTACTAAAAAGACTAACTTGTCCATAATTTAACCAACAAAACCATCAAAAACCTAATAAGAAGAAGAAGTTTTGAGGTAGATTGGTACAAGATTTTTCAAGCAAGGCCTTAACTCCAATAATCTATTTTATTATGTGGCTAGTAATAAAAAATAAGCTTAATACCACTGATATTATCTACAAGTTGATAAAACTTGTGCAATATGTCACGTGCATGAGGAAACAAGAGACCACATTCTCATTACATGTCCATTCAACAACAACATATGGGAATATATCACAAGCACATGTCTATGACTTGATACAGGGAACTCCCTCACAGATATTACACAAACGCTGTTTAATTTTATAGGTTACTTAAATCTGATAAGTTGATTTGCATCCTTGTTTTGGGGTATATATATATAAATTATGAACATAAATAAATTTCAAATGTGTTGCAAACAAATGCTCATCAATGGACTCCCTAAAATGAGAGATCATTAATGAAATCAGGGAGTTGATGTGATTAAAAACCCTTAATCAGAATTGCAATACAAACGTCCTATCTTTTCTAAACATCTGAACCACTAAACTTTTAATGTAATGCTTCCTCTCATTTTGTATTTACTTCTTTTATATGAATGCAAGAATTGTGAACATCCCCAAGTTATTTGCTTTTTTTTTGTAATACTCTTCTTAGTTATTAAGTAATTACCATTTTCTTTTAAAACTTTTTTTTACTACAAACAGCTTAATTTCATGATATAAAATCAGCTTATAAAAATGTTGATAGTAATCGATCTACTTAGTACTCAAAATAAGTGTTACTGTCTTAAATCATGGTTTCTAGTTGTTGTCATAGCAATTATAAACAGGTAAAACGAACCGGATTGGAATAATTTAAATTATATGTAGGGAAAAAATTAGATTTTAGATAAGAAACGAAAAAAGAGAAGATAAAACATGAAACAAGGAATAAAAAATACAGAGGAATCAAACTCATAAGCTATCCATTGGTTAATAATAGATAACTAGAAAATTAACAATTTCTTCTATGACATCTCTGCCATAGAGTGGATATAGGAACACTAGAGACAATTGTTCTACCTTCAATGTCAGAGACATTCCACGAGCTAAATAAACTGAACCACCTTAAAAGGCACACACCATAAAATTATAATAGAGATACACATACTGTTGGGAAACCAACCATAATCAAATTAGTTCAACTAAAAAATAAAATTTTTACAATGTCCAATTGAATCATAATAAATGAATAACTTTTAAAACATGAATTATAAAATATAAAATCATTCATGATTCGATATTCCTACTGGATTCTTTTTCAAACCTTTTCGATGTGTCAATCACAAGTTGTTCACACGTCTAGCCTCTAATAGTGTCCATAAAGCAGTAAAAAGACATTCAACTCTTTGATAAGAAATTATCAAATGTACTAGCCCTTTTACACTTATTCCTATAACTAAAAAAAACTAAAAAGCATTAGGGTTTCAATTTTTATTAAAATTAAATATTTAAATTATAATTAAATTTAAACTCTAATTATAAATTAATTTAATTTTAATAAAATCAAATATCTGATATTTGATACCTAATGTTTCTCAAACTTTACAATTAAGTATTGAAATTGATTTTTCTCTTTTACACTTTTTTTTATATATGACCCATTAGGTTCCTAATATATTGGCGATGATTATAAATTATAGTTCTAATTTATAATTAAAATTAGATAAATTAAAGCTTCTTTTAATTTATCTTTAATTCTCCAATTAAAATTTTATAATTATAAATCAAGATTGACGTCTAGCAATCTATCATAATAACTCAAATATCAAGAATGTCAACATGGTTTGACTTAACCTATCTATGCATGATTACGATATGTAATTTAATTTGTCATTCAATGTTCCAATTAGACAGAGTATGAATATAATGCCTACTCTTTTAAATCTAATCATGTTCTTTCTTGCTAATTAGTAATAGATTTATAATTGATATTTGAAAACATTTTTTTAAGCGTCAATTCATTATGTCCAAAGAATTTCTTAAACCACCACTACTTAGGAATAGTGGAACATCCTCTCTAATTAATTTAGAGTTACAAATCTCTTATTGACTTACTCAACTATCTCCATGTTAAGTTATCAATTTGCACTTATTCTGTACTTAATTCTCTTTAATGTGTTGAAATTATTGTTCAAAATTAATGGAATTGTCTTATAATTGTTTACAGATGATTTTCAACACATTGGAGATGAAATTGAATCAAAAAGATGAAAAAGAAATGAAGAAAATCTAACATTCCAAATCTGGCAACAATTCAATCACTAGACGTGGCCACGTGCAAGGATGAAATTAATTTCCAGATCTGCTTTCAAATTTGAATCTGATTCTTTTGAGATTTTCATAATCTTTTAAGATAAGATTGATGGAGATTCACAATCTGAACATGTGGGAAACGTAATCAGCAAGATAGGAAGAAAAAGGAAGGGATCGGGAGGCATTTTGGAAAAAAAATGTGAACAATACACATAGGTACTATTCACGCAACAACAGTTAGGAGTTGTTTGTTTTTCTGCAGTTTTCTTCTTTTTTTCGGTAGTCTTTATTATTAGGATAGCTTTAGAATTTCTGCAGGATTTTCATTAGGAGTAGTGTGACGTTTTTCTACATTTTCTTTTGTTTTTTCGACGGCCACCTTAGGAGTAGTTTTCGACAATTATTCTGCAACTTTTCTTCTTTCTTTCGATAGCTATTGTCTTTCAATTTTCTACAGTAATTTGCTACATATTTTCGGAAGTTCTATAAAGACCTGGGATGGAGACAACGTATTTTGTTATTTCTTTTATTTTCAATTCCATTATAAGTAGCTAAATCTTTTTTCTTGGTTTACGAAATCCTAGTTATTGAATTCTGAATGTTGTGAGACTTTTGTTATTCGTTTCAATTGATTTATCAGTCAAGTATTAATTATTTTTTGGGTCATTATTTGATTGTTTGCTTTAACAGATAGGTGCGCAACTAGTTTATGATTTTATTCAATCAATCGCTAGATTAAATAGATTGACGTTCAATTCTTTTAATCAATAGTGGCGGCTAGGATTTGTGTCTATTACGTTAGGGACATAATTCTAGGAAAAATAATTGTCTAGGCTAAATACACATCGTATGTATTTGTCTAGTTCGTCGATTTTCTTGATTCGTAAAGCTATTAATTAATTGAATCTGAGATCGTATCCAGGTTATTGATTAATAAGGGTTAATTCAAATACTTGTTTTGGTTAACTAAAGATAAGAGAAAATAGGTAAAGAAATTTACCATGATGAATGCTTAACTGATAAATTGGTTATTTTTAGTGCCGATGATCAACGTAAGTTCAATAATGAAGGAGACCGGAAGCCAAGATTCGTTCTTATTGAGTGTTATATTATCATTGTTTTGCTATTTATTATTTTTCAATTTCATATTCCATTT
This sequence comes from Erythroxylum alaternifolium, assembly GCA_027478495.1. Classification (NCBI taxonomy): domain Eukaryota; kingdom Viridiplantae; phylum Streptophyta; class Magnoliopsida; order Malpighiales; family Erythroxylaceae; genus Erythroxylum; species Erythroxylum alaternifolium. Next base: position 2,134,750 of record JANIIA010000007.1, on the reverse strand, counting down.
AAATTCTGTTTAACTCGCAATTTAAAAAAAACCCCCTTTTTATTTAATTTGTTTCGAACTTGCAAATTCTTTACCATTAAGATTCCTCGTGGGAACGATATCCACTTATCACTACTACATTAAATTGTATTAACGGAAGTGATTTCTTTTTGAATTTTCTTGTAGGCGACAACATTACCATTAGTCATTGGAAGCGTTATGCAATTTCGCTTCATACAGGACCAAGATACTAAACATCCTACAAAAAATTGACAGTGACCACTTTTGCTTTTTCGATTGACTTTATCACCTGCATAATCTACATCACATTAACCCACTATGTCAAATGAATCGGTTTATGGATATCATAGTCCAAAATCCATAGTTCATGGAGGTATCGAAAGATTCCTTTGACTATTTGATGGTGGCTTTCTTTTGGATTTTATTGAAAACTTGTGCAAAGACACACACTAAGCATAATGTCTGGTCTTGAGCTTGTAAGATATAGTAGTGATCCAATCATTCCTCTATACTTTGTCTTATCTTTATCTTTACACAAGCTCAAGACCAAACACTAAGCATAATGTTTGGTCTTGAGCTTGTAAGATATATCTTTTCCTTTTTCATCTTTATCAAGTTTAGTCTAGTGTAAATAGGAGTAACCATCGGTTTGACATTCTCAAAATGATATTTCTTGATGAATTCCTTTGTGTATTTTTCTTGGTTAACGAAGATTCCTATTTGTGTTTGTTTGATTTGCAATAGGAGAAAGAATGATAATTCTCCCATTATACTCATTTCAGCACTCTCCCTGTATTAATGCTGAGAATTCTTCACAGAAGGATGGATTAGTGTGTTACTATTGCTGTTGCTACCTTTTGATAGGAACTTGTTGTTTCTGGCTTTCTTATTTACTTCTCTTTTCTTCATTAGCTTCTTTTTATAAAAGTGGGCATATTTTCTGACCACAAAGTTGAACTCGTCATCTCTATCTATTTGCAACTCAGTATCACTTTTATCACCGTTTGATTCGTCAGTATCTTTTAGTGCCATTCCTTTTCTGTAGGAGGATCCTTTGCAGTTTCTAAAGCTGTTACCTTAGGTCTCCATTCCTTTGGTAGTGACCTCATAATCTTCGCTATGAGCTCGTCATTGGGATATATATTTCCCAAGTTCTTTAAGGCTGTGATGATGGTATTGAAGCGTCCAAAGAAGTTGTCTATAGTCTCTCTTTATTTCATGCCAATATTTTTGTATTAATGCACTAAAATACTTATTCTATGCTTCATTACCTTATTCGTTCCTTCAAACGTGACTTGTAGTTTGTCCCACTTTTCCTTTGCTATAGAACAGTAGGATATTTTTCTATTCTTCTGGAGATAATGTATAGATTAGATGATGTTTTGCTTTAGCATTTAGTTTTGCATTTTTTCTATTAGCATCAGTCCACACTTCTTCGTTATATGAATCGGGAAGTGTAGCTCTAACTTTGATGACTTGCCAGACTTCAATATCTATAGATTAGGGATAAATTGTCATTCTCTCTTTCTAGTATGAGTATTTGTTTCCATTGAAGTAAGGAGGCTTTGAGACGGATTGTCTTTTAAAACTTCTCAAGGTGTTTGCCATGATCTATCACGTGCTGTAAAATAAAAAACTTTGAAACCTTACTCTGATACCAAATGATAAAGCAAACGCATATAAGAGGGGGTGAATTATGTATGTCAAAAAAATTTTGCAAGTTCTTTCAATTCATATAATAAACAGATCCTAGTTAATGAATAAAAATAGTAGGAGCTTTTCATACTATAAAGCCTTTTAAATGACAGGAGTCTATTAGACGATATGAGTATTTTGTAGGATAGGACCTTGCTTAAACGAAAGGAGCTTACTAAATGATAAATTGTAACATCCCATCCCCATATTAAGAGTTAGGAACCAAAATTTCAGTACATATGAGCTCAAAGAGAGATTAAGGAAATGCATTTCTCTTGCTTATGCATAATGTTAGCATATATGCACATGAATATTGAATGTTTGCACATAAAAAAGTGGTACATGCATTCATTGACAACTTCCGGGTATAATAGATGTTAAATGTGATTTTATTGAAAATGAGAAGTAGAGGGAGTAGAAAGAGTGATCTTGATATGAGTTGAGATAAGGAAAGACGTGGAAACAAAATTGGTAGTCATCTGGAAAATGTTCCCTGAATATGCTTCAGTCTTTAAGCCACAACGTTTTCTCTAGTTGTCCAAACGAGATGATTCTTGATTTGGATTAACCTAGAGATATATGGCTACATTT
>JANIIA010000007.1:2121231-2132364 GCA_027478495.1 Erythroxylum alaternifolium | reverse complement strand
AATTGGTGCATTTAATCATTAAATGGACAAGAGTTTAGCAAATTATAAATCTAAAATCAACATAAAATGCCCATTAATAAATGCTTATAAGAAGCATGAGGATGATGCTATTGATGTTGGCAACTATGAACCTAGACTTGTAAAAGCAGTTTGAAAATGCGGAAACCTATAAGAAGATTACAGGCCTGAAAAATCTGCGTCAAAAATAAGCACGAAATGAGAGATATCAATATGCTTCAGGTATTTATGTTATAGAAGTAAATGTTGCTACTTCTAGTTCTACATCTTGGGTATTGGATATCGGTTTTGGTTCTCACATTTTCGTTAATGTGCAAGGACTGCAAAATAGTAGAACTTTGGCAAAGGGTGAAGTGGACCTGAGCATAGGTAATGGAGCAAGAGTTATTGCTTAGTTGTAGGGACATTTAATTTATCTTTGCCTTCAGACATGGTTTTAGAACTCAATAATTGCTACCATGTACCTGCTATAAGTAGGAATATTATTTCTGTTTCATTTTTGGACATGGAAGGTTTTTGTTTTACGATTAAGAACAATTGTTGTTCATTTTCTCGTAATGACATATTTTATGGTAGCGCCCAATTAGAGAATGGGATTTACGTTCTAAATTTAGAAAGGCTTATTTGTAGTATAAATATTAAGAGGTTCAAATCCAATTATTTGAATCCTACCTACCTTTGGCATTGTTGTTTGGGACATGTAAACAAGAAGCGCATACATAAGCTCCATAATGATGGACTTTTAAACGCTTTTGATTTTGAATCATATGAGACATGTGAATCTTATTTATTGGGAAAAATGATTAAAACACCTTTTACTGGACACAGTTAGAGGGTTAGTGATTTATTGGCACTCATACATACTGATGTATGTGGACCATTAAATTCTACTATAATAGGAGGTTTTCATTACTTCATTACAATTACTAATGACCTCAGTAGATATGATTTTTTTTATTTGATGAAACATGAATCCTTTGAAAAGTTCAAGGAATTTTAAAATGAAATACAAAACCAAATTGGCAAGACAATAAAAGCCCACCCTTCGATCAAATCGAGGTGGTGAGTATTTGAGCCGAGAGTTTAATGACCATCTCAAAGAGTATGGAATAGTTTCACAACTCATTCCACCTGAAACACCACAATGGAATGGTGTGTCTGAAAGGAGGAATCGAACATTATTTATGGTTCGATCTATGATGAGTCATGCAAATTTTCCATTGTCCTTTTAGGGATATGCTCTTGAAATAGTTGCGTGTACACTAAATAGAGGTCCATCGAAGGCAGTAGAAAAGACACCATATGAGACGTGGAGATGAAGGTTCCTAGTTTGTCTTTTCTAAAGATATAGGGATGTGAAGCTTATGTTAAAAGGTTAACATCTAAAAAACTTGGACCCAAATCTAATAAATGCTTCTTCGTAGGGTATCCTAAGGAAAATAAAAAATATTACTTTTACAATGCCACCGAGAACAAAGTGTTTGTTGCTTGAAATGGTGTCTTTCTAGAGAGAGAATTTCCTTCTAAAGGAACTAGTGGGAGTAAAGTACATCTTGAAAAAATTCAAGAGTCACAGGAGAATGCTCTAACCTAGGAGGAGCCTCGTTTTGATCTATAAAATATTATAGAAACTACACTTGTGACATCAGCCCCAAGTACGTCTGAAAGGTTCCATCACGAACCCATAAGATATGGTTTCATGGTGACTGAACATCATCATCTAATACACATAGAGGATGATGAACCTACATCCTATAAGGAAGCAATGATGGCCCCTGACTCCCATAAATGGCTTCCGGTCATAAAATGCAAAATGAAATTCATGTACTAAAAAAAAGAATGGATTTTGGTTGACCAACTTAATGATGTAAAACCCATTGAGTTTAAGTGGGTTTTTAGGAAGAAAGTTGACATGGATGGCAATGTACATGTTTACAAAGCGCGATTGGTGGCTAAGGGTTTTAAACAAATTCATGGTATTGACTATAATGAGACCTATTCCACAATTGCCATGCTTAAATCCATTTGCATCCTCCTTGCAATTATTGCATTCTATGATTATGAGATTTGATAAATGGATGTGAAAATAGCTTTCCTTAATGGGAATCTATAAGAGGATATGTACATGATACAGCCTGAAGGTTTCACTTCTCCTAAAAATGCTGGAAAAATATGCAAGCTTCAGCAATCCATTTATGGATTAAAGTAAGCTTCTCGAAATTGGAATCTTTGTTTTAATGAGGCAGTCAAAGAGTTTGGTTTCCTCATAAATGAAGAAGAACCTTGTGTTTATAAGAAGACTAGTGAGAGCGCAATTGTTTTCTCAGTCTTATATGTAGATGACATACTACTTATTGGAAATGACATTCCTATGCTTCAATCAGTGAAAGCTTGGTTAGGAAGTTGTTTTTCAATGAAAGACTTCAGCGAGGCAGCCTACATCTTGGCTATTAGGATTTATAGAGATAGATCAAGAAGGCTTATTAGACTAAGTCAAAACACTTATGTCTATAAGGTTTTGCACATATTCAATATGCAAGAATTTAAGAAAGGCTTCTTACCCATGTCATATGGCATAGTTTTAAGTAAGGCTCAGTGGCCTTCGACATCAAATGAGCGAAACCGCATAAGTAGGATTCTATATGCATCTGCTATAAGATCCATCATGTATGTCATGCTGTGTACTCGTGCAGATATTGCATATGCTTTGAGCATGACGAGTGGATATCAATCATATCCAGTGAAAGCCACTAGATATATAGTTGTTAAGAACATTCTTAAGTACTTAAGAAGAACTAAAGATATGTTCTTAATCTATGGAGGTGAGGAAGAGCTCATTGTAAATGGTTACATTGATATCGGGCTTCAAATCAGACAAAGATGACTTCCAGTTATAATCAGGGTTTGTATTTTACTTAAATCGTGGAGCAGTGTGTTGGAAGAGTTCCAAGTAGGACATAGTTGCTAATTCTACAATAGAAGCTGAGTACATTGCTGCTTCAGAAGCAGCAAATGAAGCTGTTTGAGTTAGAAAGTTCATCATTGAACTTGGTATGGTTCCTAATATTATGAATCCAGTAGATCTTTATTGTGATATTAATAGAACCATTACTCAAGCTAAGGAACCAAAATCTCATCATAAGACTAAAAACATACTCGGGCATTTTCACCTTATTCGACACATTGTTGAACGAGTGATGTGAAGGTGTGTAAAGTGTTGACAAATCTTAATATAGCTGATCTATTAACTAAACCTCTTCCACAGGCTAAGCATGATCGTCATACTAGAGCCTTAGGCCTTAGACATATGGATGTATGTTCATGTAAGAGAGTAATTTCGTGCATGCTATTATATAATCCATTAGTAATGCCCAGTTATTATTTGTTGTGCTCATATTTAATGGAGTTATAAATAAATTTGAATTATGATCTCATGAATAATGTGTATCTCACAATTCGCCATCAAGTGCATGACTTGATCGTGAGACCCTATTGTAACATGGATACAATTATTTTAAATGTCCCTAATCAATGTCATTAGTGTAAGGAATGATAATGACTATTGAGAATAACATGTTGATTAATTGATGACCATGTTTTATAGGTCATTAATAGGTGCATGTTAGAGAATATGCAATTGGATTGACCTGTTGTGAGAACACTTCAAGGATTGTTATATAAGTGTCATAAATGGTTCTCATTATAACTGCTAAATATAGTCTTTTGACATGAGTTCGTCGCAGTTTCCTATATGTGGATTAGTTTGTTTTGACATTGTCAAACGTCAGTCGTAAAAGATGATTATAAAAGCAATACTCGGGCATGCTATAAATCATGCGAAGGAATGTGGATAAACAAGGTGAAATTTGTCTCTCCTATATAACAGGAGAAAGATATCTCTGGGCCCCTCAATGAGTTGAGAATGAAAAGTTGCATGGTTGTGCACAAACGAGGTGAATGTTAGTCATTTGTTTCATAGTCTAACTCAGAAATCAAGAAACATGATTGAACCTAATAAGGATGACACTATCTCCTACCTTATGCTCAATTGAGATATAATGTGATATAGGGACTACATGTTGATAATTTGTTCTTGTGCAAGTAGGAGATTGTTAGAATATGCCTCACAGACCAATTATAAAATATACTCTAATTTATCAATTATGATTCAGGTAGTGTCATATTTTAACCTTATTTGATATTAGGTAGTTATAATATCTTACTAAAGGTCGCTTATAACTTGTAGTCATAAAAGAAGCTTGGGTCTTCTGCTAATATTAAATAAGCCTGTAGGATCACACACCAAGCAAGCTAAACATTTAATGGGCCTAATTCGAATTTGGGCTTTGGGCTTTGGGCTTTATGGTCTTCCCGTATATTTATGGATATATGAGGTAATTAGCTGATAGAAAAGGGTTTTTATCATATCAAAACCCTAATGCACATTGTCCTCATCTAGAGAGATAGAAGGAGACGAGACTGCTACTAGCACATCAAAGTGGAACGTTCAGTCTAGCAAGGGTGTGGATACCAGTGGAGGCACGATATTTGACGTGCTCTTCTCAACACTACCCATTCCTCTCCCTGTTTCTGTTGCAAAAAGGTATAATCCAATCTCAATTTGGTTTCAATATTCACATAGGTCTTGGTGATTTCAGATTATGTCTTGCGAAGTTCATTATTGTAGATCGTCCGAAATATCTATATATATATAGTAGCTAATTACATATTCAAGAAAAGTATAAATTTTCAATTGATAAAACTTTATATTTTTTAAAAATTTTAAAAAATAAAGAATATTATTTAAAAATATAAACATTAGAAATTTATTTGTTTCCTTTACCTGAAAAAAAACTAATGAAGATATAACAATAAGAGAGCGTTGGAAAAACAAAACGAGCGTAGACAAATTTGAGTTTAAAATATGAAAGAAAATTTAGAAATTAAGATGCATGTTTAAAGAGAAAAGCAAAAGAAAATACAAATTAAACAATCACATCTGTTTCCTCACATTTAAGTTGTTTAATCTCATCTCGTAAATCTTTATTTCATCTTCTATTTCTTTTTCTTTTTTCCTTCCTCCCACGCCAAATCAAACAGTAAGGTACTCACAATTGAATTCATGAAGAGCATATTCTTGAGCTTCTTATTTTAAACTTTCACAGCGAAAGCAGAACCAAAGGGAGAGGGTGCTTCCTCTTACCCGTCTGATGGAGTCACTTGCGTCGTAGAAGGAAGAAGTCCGATATGCTTTTCAAGGCAGCTTCTCCCAAGTTTAGTTTTGCTTACCGTTCTTCTCTTCTTAAGTTGATTCTCTCTAACATAATTTCGATCTAAGTTGCTACTAACGCTAACAGACATCTCAGTCACCAGGCCAATTTGGCTATACTATTTGCAAGTGTGGTTAACGTTACACACTCACCAATTCAAATCTTTCTGATTTGTCTGGAGGCAACTAACTCCGCCTGGTGACAATTAGTGGGGTTAAATAATGTCGCAGTGTTTGTTAACAATTTTTTTTTCAATTTTTGTGTGAGGTGCAATCAAAGTAATCATGAGAATAAGTTTTCTTTTTTGGTGCATAGGATATATATAACGTAAAAATATGTCGTTACTCCTATAATTGTAAAGCAATTATGCCGGGCTGCATATGTCTTATAATATATTTTTATTTCTCTGTACTATAAAATAATTAACATTTTACATGATAATAGCACCTGGAAATGCCAGCATTAGGGAAGTTATTGGATTAACACAATCGGTACTAAGTAGTACGCTAATCAGCAATATATAGTTTGAGAGTTTGGATCAATCTTGAGAATATTGTACCGAACTTAGTACTAGATTAGATTCTGATACAGTACTTTACTAATGACGATCAATACTGAATACCGTTTTGAGTAATTTTTTAAATTTATAAAATAATTTTTAAATTTTTTAAAAATTGCAAACTAATTCATTGTCATATTGTGCAGTTTTACTGTATACTTTTAACCTTGTCTATAAAAATCATAATAATAAATAATAATCATAATTAATATGAAATAATAATAATTTTCAAATATTTCACATATAAATAATAACCACAATTTATATGAAAAAAGACAATCATCATCGTACAAATATAAAATTAAGAACAATACAAAGTATTTAAAATATTACAATTTCAATTTTCAATATATAATAAATAATAATTACATCAAAACATCCAATAAAAAGAAAATTAAATATTCTTAACTCTCAAATTATTACAATTTACGACAAGAATTTGTGATAAGAAACAACAAAGTAGAATTGAAACACGAAACAAAAACATATATTATTTAATTTACTATCAATTAAATATATTTTATAATTAATTAAAATCAATTATTACTAAAATTATAAATATCTAAATTTAATTTATAAAATAAATTTAAAGCCTACGACTTGTTCACTATCTTATGCCGTGCTTCCGGACTGGGACAACTCCTTTGATGTCTGTCTGTCCGTTCCGTCATTTATCACAGAACTGGGAAGCCTTTATCTTTTCTATTCTATCTCGCATGAACTGTTCTGTTCGTTAACTCTTTCTAAACGAGGTGTGTGAAGCATATACTCTTTGATCGATACACAAAGGAATGAAAGAGGTGTCCGTGTAACGGGAAAAGAGAAAGGAAGCTTTTGAGGCTAGACCCGAATAGGAAGATCAGAAGGATGGCTAGTCCTTACAATATGTTGACTTAGTTGATTCTTCTACGCTCTAACTCCTATAGAACTAACCAGGGAGGAGAACTAGTTCAAGATGAGTTTAGTCCACTTCTTGAAAAAGAATAGGAATTGGGGACGGCATCAAGTCAAGACCACCTTTTCCTATTGAGGGAAGATCTCAGTAGAACGAGCTTGACCACGATCACGTTTAGTTGCTCGATCGTGATCTATATAGGCGACTTAGTCAATTGCTTCAACTAATGCTCAACCGCTCTCCTCACGCTACTAAAAGGTTGAGGTGTTGTGCTTGACTTTTTTGGCCTATCACTTGGCCATTTTGAAGCATCTGTTTTAGGATTTTTAGGGACTTGGGCATCTTGTCCAATCACTGGGTTACTCTGGCGATGGTAGACTCAAGTTATTCGTTGGAGGAGAACCACTATTCTGTACTTGTGTTGGATATCTTAATGGGACACCCTGCCCCCCTTGTTCAAACAAAGGGTTACCCCTCTGGTTAGGGACTTCAGCACTGGATGTTTCCCCAAAAAAAGAGACTATCGGGTTAAGTGAATTCAATAATAGATGTCTGTTGACGTTCTAGCCTTCCTTCTCCTTTCAGGGCCTACCTAAAAAAGAATCAAGTACCTTTTGGTCGTGAATATCTGAATAGGACGAACTACCTTATGAATATCTTTGCTTTGGAACAAAACAATTCAAATTAGGCCTAGACAATTGAAATGTGTATCATCAATATAGGAGATCTTCCAATATTGAAAAGACCCATTGACCTGAGACGAAGAGAAGGGTCTATCTATTTTATTTAGTTATTCAGTTAAACCAATAATTCGTTATTGAAGTAGATAACAACAACCACCATTTCATCCAATATACGTATTTTGAATTTTCCAATAGATTTACATCTTTCATTGATGGAAATTTTTTAATGTTGTGAGTAATAGCTCTGGTTGCTCCATATTCAAGAATTTTTGCTTAGGCATTTCATACCATTCATACGTAATGTTCTTCATTTACTATATTGATGTGATCAATATAGATTGACAAGACCAATATAGTCTACTTTAACTCTTTCTTTATATCTAGATAATGCGAAGCCATGAGTTGGTTATTAGTTCCATATTTATTAGTTTGTTCTATATTTATTAGTTCATAGTACATGAGTTGGTTATTAGTTCCATATTTATTAGTTTATTCTATATTTATTAGTTCATAGTACAATTCATTCCATTTTTTTAACACTGATCCTAAAAAAACCAACAAGTCATACATTAAGCATAGCAATTATGTCAAATTTTCAATGGAATTTTTTATTTTTTAGTTTATTCAACCTTATAGAATTAGAATCCTAATTGATACTTTTTTCTTCGACTGAATAAAAACAAAAAAAACCTATTTCATTCTTTTTTTGTTCTATCTATATCAATCGTTAGAATGTAAAGACAATAAGTCAACTAAGGGTCCACTATTTTTCATCTACAAATATCTAAATTTTTTTGCCTACTACCCTATAGACAGTTCTAACTGGATAGGAACAATAATCAATTGTAGCTCAAATGGTTTGTAGAGGAACCCTTCCTTTTTGAATCCATTCAACGTATGCAATTTTTAGATAAAATGTATATATCACTAGAGAAAATGAAATAAGGATGTAGAAAAACAAGACAGGAATTCTCTACAATGACATTGTAAATCAATTGAAAGGGATGTAGCGCAGCTTGGTAGCACATTTGTTTTAGGTACAAAATGTCACGAGTTTAAATCCTATCATCCCTACTTATTACTGACTTTGCCTCTGAGTAATAACAAGGGATCAACTGAGATCAATTAAAACGGGACATACCTAATCTTGTGATCTTGAATTTTTATAACGGGACATACCTAATCTTGTGATCTTGAATTTTTATCATACTCAGTATGATAGTAAAAGCATTCAAGATATGGTAAAAAAAGAATCTTTTTCCCTATAGTCTTCTTTTTTATGATAAGAAGGCGCTCATAGTTCAACTCGGTAGAACATGGGTATCCAAAACCCAATGTTGTTGGTTCAAATCTTACAGAGCGTGACTCTGTTCGTATTTTGTTAAGTCAAAAAATTATACGAAAAAAATAGAACAGCAATTTCAATTTGGCCTCCTGTGGATTAAAGAAGAGAGGAGGTAAAAAAAAAAGAAGGCGTTAATTAATCATTAATCAAAGGTCCAACTTATCACCACGTCTGTATTATAAATATGTAGTTACGAATAATCCAGCCTAAGTAATAAGAATTAGACCTAAAACAATTCCAAATAGAAAAACTTCAATCATTTCTTTTTGTTTAAAAATGAAAAGGAGAGGAAATATATATCCTATTAATAAATATAATTAAATTTAAAAATATTTTTAATGTATATAAATTTCAAATAAAATTTTATTTAATAATTAAAAATATATAAAATAAATATTAGTTTATAAATAATAATTTTTAAATTATTTCTTTTAAAAATAAAAATATTTTTATTAATAATTTATTAATAAATATTATATAAAAGATTAAAATAAATTTAAATAAAATAATTTAAATAAATTTAAATAAAGTAATTTATTTTTAAGTTTAATTTAATGTATAATTATTATTAGTAATAAAATATTTATTTTCTTTTAAATTTTAAAACTAAAAAATTACAATAAAAGTTTAACTAAATAATTAATTATAAAATATTTGAAAAAAAGAAGGGGAGGGAGAGAGGTAGGAGAGTAATTTTTTAAAAAATTTTGAAAATTTTGCAAAAAAGTTCCTATATTTTTCAAAATTTCTGATACTGGCCAGTATTATAGATATCAGCCAGTACCAAACGAAACAGAGTGGTATTGACTGGTGTTTACACCCGATACATTAACATCCCTATTTCATACCATTCTCTGGCCGGTACGGAAATCAATATTCTTTGGAAAAAGTGTATTTATCTAAGAAGTACGTAATTTTCAGGGTATGCTTGTTGAGTAGGTATGAGAAGAAAGTAATGGGTATGAAATAAAAAACAATGCTTGGTAAAGAGTTATGATTGGATAGGTAATATTATCATTCCTTATTTTGGGGCCTTACTCTATTCCTCCTAATAACCGGAGGAATGAGAATCATTCCTTCGTATATTTGATGCTCTTTTTGTCGACTTAGACCAATCTTGCTTTTTCTCACTCTTTCCACAACATTTTGTAACAAACCAACTACTATCAATAGTAATAGTAATCATTCCTTTATTTTAACCAACCGACATAATTATAATGATTATATCCATTCTTATTCCTCACTATATTCATTCCTATTCCCCTCTTTAAATCAAGCGCCCCCTCAGTTCTTTCTTGGATCAGCGGATTATATAACTTTTACAATATGTAAGAATTATTTTGGGTTAAGCATTAAAGAATTGTTTGAAAATTGTGAATGATTCAATAATCTTTGAGGAGAGGATGGCATTAACTGCGCAAAATACTAACAGTATTTTATTCAATCGTATGGTCGTAGTCCAGCCGCCATACGTGACTATGGTTATTTGGTTTAAGGGCATTTTATGTTTTCTTGCTCACAGGCATATCGAATCTGTCGAATTTACTTCAAAAAAAAAAAAACCAATTCAAGCATCTATTGTCGTCTTTTACCTCTATTTTGTTTTATTATTCTGACGCCTCCGCATATAATCTTTAACATAACCCTCCCACGTCCACCTCTTACAATCAACCAGACACGCACTAATGTCTTCAAGTTCATAGTTGTTGTCAAAGAGTTCCGTAGCAAATGCTATACTTTGCTATTTTTTAAGTTTTTAATATAATATGGTATTTTATAATATAATAACTTATAGTGTAAATGGTACCAAGCCTGTAAATTAGCGAGGAGTTTGTGAGTATAAATTAGCGAGGACTTCTACAAACTGAACATCATGTATTCGTCAGAACAGAAAAATGAATTCTCTTGCACTGCTACTGCCATTTCTATTTTGGGTCACCTCATTCCATGTGACTTGGGGAGATACTCATGAAGATTTTCTTCATTGTCTTGCCGTTTATTCATCAAATGATCCCAATTCCATCTCTAAGGTTATCTTCACTCCATGCAACACTTCATATTCTTCTGTTTTGCAGTCCAGAATGGAAAATATCAGGTTCAATACCACTGAAACTCCAAAACCCGTTGTCATTGTTACGCCAACAAATGTATTGCAGATTCAAGCTACCTTATACTGTTCACAGAAACATAGCCTGCAAATCAGAATTCGAAGCGGTGGCCATGATTTTGAAGGCCTTTCTTATGTTTCTTCAACCCCTCCATTTGTTGTTATTGATCTTACTAACTTTCGAACAGTGACTGTTGACGTAACAAGTAAATCTGCATGGGTTCAATCTGGTGCAACTTTAGGTGAAATTTATCAT
>JANIIA010000007.1:2108739-2121131 GCA_027478495.1 Erythroxylum alaternifolium | reverse complement strand
CCAAACCAATATAAAAATTCAGAATTTCAAACAACCATCATCTATCTTAGGAGTATACAGAAAGTTTAGCTACTCATGGTTGAAATAGACATATCAATAAAATTAAAGAGTAAGAAAAGACAGCTCCCCATAACAGTACTCTCCACGGTTTAAGAAGTCCCTATGCGTGAAAACTCCAGCTGCCCAAGCCTCCTATCCGTCCTCCTCTCTGGTTAACGCAGCCCCCTTCTTTGTTTTTTATTTGCTTAACGTTGCACCCCCACTGACGCACAAAGCCTCGCTTCCTTTCTTTCACGCCGCAATCCTTTTACGCCCCTGCTATTCTCTTCTTGTTTTTGCTTTTTACTCTCACGCCGCCCACCTTCCCTTGTTCGTGATTACTCCCCAAATCAGCCCCTTTCTTTTTTCGTTTTTTTTAACGCCCCTGCTCCCCTTGTTTTTGCTTTACGATATTCACTATTAACCCCCCCTGTTCACGCAACTCTCCTCAAACCTTGTAACCCTTTCTCTGCTTTTATACGGTGATGTTTCTTTTTCTTTTTTTTCATGGCCAGCTTCACATGTGTTGTCGTTTTGCTCCTTGATAATCAACGTGCTGTGTCATTTTTTGGCTTGTCTTCTCCAGCGTTTTCTTCATATATTGCTGCCGTTTTGGTCCATCTTTTCCCAGCTACCCCTTCATTTCTTCTTCTTTGTATTTTAATTTTCTTCTTCTTGCTCTATAAAATCAAGAAAAATTAATCTTCAGAAAAACGGACCAAATTGTACCTAAAAATTATTAACCCACATAAATATTGTGCCTCTAATTAATAATTTTAACTAAATGAGTTATAAATCATACGGAATCATGGTAAAAATATGGTTATATTTTATTTGCATCAGACCTCAATAATTGCTACCATGTACCTGCTATAAGCAAGAATATTGTCTCTGTTTCATTTTTGCACATGGAAGGTTTTTGTTTTACGATTAAGAATATTTGTTGTTCATTTTCTCGTAATGACATATTTTATAATAGCGCCCAAATAGAGAATGGGCTTTATGTTCTAAATTAGAAAGGCTTGTTTATAACATAAATACTAAAAGGTTCAAATCCAATGATTCAAATCCCACCTACCTTTGGCATTATCATTTGGGACATATAAACAAGAAACGCATACATAATCTTCATAATGATGGACTTTAAAACTCTTTTGATTTTGAATCATATGAGACATGCAAATCTTGTTTATTAGGAAACAGTCAAAGGGCTAGTGATTTATTAGCACTTATACATACTGATGTATGCGGACCATTAAATTCCATTGCTAGAGGAGGTTGTCATTACTTCATTACATTTACTGATGATCTTAGTAGATATGGTTATGTTTATTTGATGAAAAATAAATCTAAATCCTTTGAAAAGTTCAAGGAATTTCAAAATAAAGTACAAAACCAAATTGGCAAGACAATAAAAGCCCTTCGTTCAGATCGAGGTGGTGAATATTTGAGCAGAGAGTTTGATGACCATCTCAAAGAGTGTGGAATATTTTCACAACTCACTCCACCTGCAACACCACAATGAAATGGTTTGTCTGAAAGGAGGAATTGAACATTATTGGAAATGGTTTGATCTATGATGAGTTATGTAAATCTTCCATTGTCCTTTTTGGGATATGTTCTTCAAATGCAGCTGTTGCGTTTACACTAAATAGAAGTCTATTGAGGGCAGTAGAAAAGACATCATACAAAGTGTAAACATGAAAGGTTCCTAGTTTGTCTTTTGTAAAGATTTGTCTTTTCTAAAAGGTTAACATTTGAAAAACTTAGACCTAAATCTTATGAATGCTTCTTCGTGGGATATCCTAAAGAAACTAAAGGATATTACTTTTACAATCCCACTGAGAACAATGTGTTTGTTTCTTTGAAATGGTGTATTTCTAGATAGATAATTTCTTTCTAAAGGAACTAGTGGGAGTAAAGTACATCTTGAAGAAATTCAAAAGTCATAGGAGAATACTCCAACACAAGAGGGGCCTCGTTTTGATCTACAAAATATTGTAGAAACTACACCTGTGACGCCAGCCCCATGTAGGCCTGAAAGGTTCCGTCACAAACCCATAAGATATGGTTTCATAGTGACTGAACATCATCATTTATTACTGATAGATGATGATGAACCTACATCATATAAAGAAGGAATGATGGGCCCTGATTCCGATAAATGGCTTCAGTTCATGGAATGCAAAATGGAATCCATGTACTAAGACAAAGTATGGGTTTTGGTTGACCCACTTAATGCTGTAAAAAACATTAAGCATAAGTGAGTTTTTAAGAAGAAAGTTGACATGAATGGCAATGTACACGTGTACAAAGTGCAATTGGTGGCTAAAGATTTCAAGCAAATTTATGGTATTGACTATAATGAGACCTATTCCCTAATTGCGATGCTTAAATCCATTCACATCCTCCTGGAAATTGTTGTATTCTATGATTATGAGATTCGGAAAATGGATGTGAAAATAACTCTCCTTAACGGGAATCTAGAAAAGGATGTGTATATGACACAGCCTAAAGTTTTCACATCTCTTATAAATGCTGGGAAAGTATGCAAGCTTCAACAATCCATTTATGAATTGAAGCAGGTTTCTCAGAGTTAGAATCTTCATTTTAATGAGGCAGTCAAAGAGTTTAGTTTCCTCAAAAATGAAGAAGAACCTTGTGTTTACAAAAAGACTAATGGGAGCATAATTGTTTTCTTGGTCTTGTATGTAGATGACATACTAACTCATTAGAAATGACCTTCTTATGCTTCAATCTGTGAAAGCTTGGTTAGGAAGTTATTTTTCAATGAAAGACTTGGGCTAGGCAGCATACATATTGGGTATTAGGATCTATAGAGATAGATCGAGAAGGCTTATTAGACTAAGTCAAAGCACTTATATTGATAAGGTTTTGTATAGATTCGATATGCAAGAATCTAAGAAAGACTTCTTACCTATGTCACACGGCATAATTTTGAATAAGGCTCAGTGCCCTTTGACACCAGATGAGTGAAACTACATGAGTAAGATCCTATATGCATCTACTATAGGATCCATCATGTATGTCATGTTGTATACTCATGCAGATGTTACATATGCTTTGAGCATGATGAGTATATATCAGTCAAATCTATGTGAAAGTCACTGGATAGTTGTTAAGAACATTCTTAAGTACTTAAGAAGAACTAAGGGTATGTTCTTGATCTATGGAGGTGAGGAAGAGCTCATTGTACATGGTTACATTAATTCCAACTTTGAATCAGATAAAGATGACTTCCAATCATAGTCAAGATTTGTATTTTGCCTAAATGGTGGAGTAATCTGTTAGAAGAGTTTCAAGAAGGACACGGTTGCTGATTTAACAACAGAAGTTGAATACAATGCTTCTTCAGAAATAACAAAGGAGACTGTTTAAGTTAGAAAGTTCATCATTGAACTTAGTGTGGCTCCTAGTATTGTGAATCCAGTAGATCTTTATCATGATAATAATGGAGCCACTGTCCAAGCTAAGGAACCAAAATCTCATCAGAAAACCAAACAAATACTTAGGTGTTTTCAACTTATTCGATATATTGTTGAAAAAGGTGATGTGACAGATCTTAATATAGCTGATCCATTGACTAAACCTCTCCTATAGGCTAAGCATGATCATCATATTAGAGCATTAGGTATTAGACATTTGGATGTGTGATTATATAAGATTGCAATTTTGTGACATGTTTTTGGATAATCCATTAGTAATGATCAGTTATTGTTTGTTGTCTTCATTTTTTAATGGAGTTATAAATAAATTTGAATTATTATCCCATGAATAATGTGAATCTCACAATTGGCCATCAAGTGCGTGACTTGATTATGAGACCCTATTGTAATATGGATACGTTTATTATAAAAGGTCCCTAGTTAATGTCATTAATGTAAGGGATAATAATGACTATCGCGAGTAGCGTGTTGATTAATAGATGACCATGTTTCACAGGTCATTAATATAGAGATATCATGTTAATCACATAGATAAATGTTAGAGAACATGCAATTGGACCGACCCGTTATGAGAACACTTCAAGGATTGTTATATAAGTGTCATACGTTGTTCTCTTCACAACTGCTGAATATAGTCCTTTGATTTGAGTTTGTCACGGTTGCCTACACGTGGATTAGTTTGTTTTGACATTTTCAAATGTCAGTCGTAAAAGGTGATTCTAAAAACAATGCTCGGGCATACTATGAATTATGCAGAGGATTGTGGATGAATAAGATAGAATTTGTCTCTCCTATATAATGGAAGAAAGATATCTCTAGCCCCTTGATGAGTTGAGTTAAAAAGTTGCATGGTCGTGCACAAACGAGGTGAATGTCAGTCGTTTGTTTCATAATCTAACTCAGAAATTGAGAAACATGATTGAGCCTAATAAGGATGACACTATTTCCTACCTTATGCTCAATCGAGATATAATGAGACAAAAGGACTACTTGAGGATAATTGGTTCTTGTGCAAGTAGGAGATTGTTGGTGTATGGCCCGCGAACCAATTATAGAATACTCTAATTGATTAGTTGTGATTTAGGTAGCATCATATTATGACCTTATTTAATATTGGGTAATTATTTTGTCTTGCTAGAGACTGCTTATAACTTGTGGGCCTAAAAGAAGTTTAGGTCTCTTGCTAATATTAAATAAGCCTACAGGGTTGTACACCAAGCAGATTGAACATTCGTTGGGCCTTAATCGGATTTGGGATTTGGGATTTAGGGTTTTACTATATATACAGATATATAGTATGACTTGAAGACTAAAGAATCTCTTCTACTCAAAAACCTTAAAGGAGACATCCTCTGTTAGAAATAGAGAGATAGAGAGGTCTTAGAAAATGGTGCTAGCACATCAAAAGGGGTTATTCAGTCTCGCGAGAGTATGGATACCAATAGAGGTGCAGCACTTGACGTGCTCTTCTCGACACTACCAAATTCTTTGCATATTTTCGTTGCAAAAAGCTATAACCTGATCTGGATTTGGTTTTGATATTCACATGGGTCTTGGTGTTTCGAATTCTCAAAGGTGATAAATGTTATTACTGTTGACAGTCCAAAAATCTCATTAGTTTGTTATCAGGTATCAAATTATGGTTTCATGTTCCTATTT
Source organism: Erythroxylum alaternifolium (assembly GCA_027478495.1). NCBI lineage: Eukaryota > Viridiplantae > Streptophyta > Magnoliopsida > Malpighiales > Erythroxylaceae > Erythroxylum > Erythroxylum alaternifolium. The sequence goes on along the minus strand of JANIIA010000007.1, from coordinate 2,115,966 downwards.
TATTATATTTTTTGTTGTTTTTTGAAACTATTTAAAGCCTTGTACTAAATGATTTACCATGTGCAGAAAATAACAAGTAAAAACAGTCTTATCTCCCTATATTTTATTACTTCTTTCACTAAAATTTGTGCTATCAGAGTGGGACCATTTCTTTGGGGGAATAAGAGGTCCATTAAGAACTAATGCATAAGGAACAGGTGCATTATCAGGAATGTCAACCATTTACGCAAGTCAAACAAAATGAAGGAAAGTGTACTTAAAAGTAAAGGGCTGACAAAAAAAAAGTAAGTTATGGCAAGCAACGAAACCAACTTAGACCCCTAATTCTAATTTTCAAAAGTGAAAAAATTACCTACAAATTCTCAAGATGAAGATGTTTTTCAAGTCTAAAGAATTATAAGACTTGGTGGAGAATGATTATGAAGAACTTAATCCAACACCTACAGAACCTGACTAACAGTTGCGAGAAAATTGTAAAAAGGATGCAAGGGCTTTATTGCTCATTCAATCAGCATTGTAGGATGATATATTTTCTCAAATTTGAGTAGCTGCCACTTTTAAACAGGCACGGTAAAATTTAAAGCAAGAATATTTGGGTTATAAGAAGGTAATTACTATGAAATTACAAAGCCTTTATCGTGATTTTGAGACTTTAATTATGAAAGAAAAAGAATCTATGTAAGAATTATTGTCTGAAATATCTAGGATTATTAACAAAATGAAGTCATATGATGAAATTGTAAGTAACAAAACTATTGTGAATAAGGTGTTAAAGGAGTTTAATCTTAAAATTTGCTCATGTTATTGCTATAATTGAAGAGACTAAGGACCTGTGTACTTACACTTTTGATGAAATGATAGAGTTCTTTGTTAGCTTATAAAGCTAGACTTGGCAGGTCCCATAAAAATTCAGCGAAAAGGGTTTAATCTAATGCAGATATTGCAGCAAATTGAGACACAAAGAAGCTAATTATTGCACCAAATAGAGAGAAGAACAAAAGAAGACAAATTTATAGAGAAGGTTGAAGAAGAGAGAGCAAGCTATTAATGGCTTACTCATATATTCAAATGATGTCAACAGTAAAGATGTATGGTTTTTAGGAACTAATTCATTATTTAAAGGCTTGATGAATCACATAAAAGTGAGGTCCGATTTAGGGATGACAAGCAAATGAAATATAAAGGGAAAGGTACAATTGCCATCAAAACTATACAAGGTGATGTTAAACTTCTTTATAATGTGCAATTTGTTCCTAGTTTAGCTTACAACTTATTGAGTATTGGATAGTTAATGACTAATGGATATTTAGTTTTGTTTAATGGTGAAGCATGTGTTATTCATAGTAAAAAAATTCGGATAGACCGCAGTAATTGTCCGTATGAAACAAAATAAAATGTTTCCCATTGATGTCTCAAATGTTGTGAGTAAAGCCTTAATTGATATGAGAAATAATGAGGCTAATTTATGGCATTTAAGTTATAGGAAATTTAATGTAAATGATTTGGAACTTTTGAGTAAAAAAAAATGGTCGTTGGCTTGCTGAAAATCGGTGATCATATTTTCTGTGAGTGATGTGTTTATGGGAAGTAAAATAAGAGGTCATTTTCTATTGGAAGATCATAGAGGGCTTTTATTTGTCTTAAAATTGTGCACACTAATTTGTATGAACCAATGAAAATAGGGTCACTTAGTGGAAGTCATTATTTTCTATTATCTATAGATGACAATAGCCATATGAGCTAGATTTATTTCTTGAAATTCAAATTTGAAACCTTTGAGAATTTCAAAAAATTTAAGGCATTGGTGGAAAAGTGAAGTGGGAAAAGTATAAAAGCACTTTGAACTGATATGGTGGTGAATTCTTATCTAATGATTTCATTTTTTTTTTAACAAGAATGGCATTCGTAGAGAACTTATAACACCATATACACCAAAACATAATGGTACTGCAGTGTGAAAAATCAAACGGTAGTGGAAATGACCAAAAGTATGTTAAAGGAAAAAGGACTTCTAGACCAATTACGGAGAGAAGCAATTGCAATGGTAGTGACCTCTTAAACATCTCACCAATAAAGGCTGTTTTGAATTAAACGCCTTATTTGGCTTGAATGGGTAAAAAGCTTTGGGTAAACCACTTAAAAGCCTTTAGTTGTATGGCTAATTACCGTTCTAAGCTTGATAAAAAATATGAGAAATGCATCTTCATTTTTTATAGTCACAATCAAAAGCACATCATTTATATAATCCTATAACTAGCAAATTTATAATTAGTATGGATGTTATGTTCAATGAAGAAGGAATTTTGACAAAAAAAAGACATGAAAAATCAAGTTCTAGGAGATTTTTAAGATTAAAACCCAACATTATTTGGAAGTTCAACTCCTTTATTACCTGCAATTTCAGTCCCTTCCTTACTTGGTGATAACACCACTATAAGTCCTACTATTTCAAATTCTCCATCATCCAACTTCTCCACTGTCAATAGTGAAACACCACCAAGAAAATTTAGATCTCTCAAAGAAATTTATGAGTCATATAATTTTGCTTTATTAGTTACTGACTCAACTTGTTTTGAAAAAGTTCTTAGTGGTTGATTACTATGACAAAGGAGATGCATGCCAATAAAAAAAATTCAATATAGAAGTTGTTTGACATTCCAAAAGCCAAGAATGTCATAGGACTCAAGTGTGTATTTCACACAAAATGTAATGTTAATGGTAGTATCCAAAAGCACAAAGCTTGACTTGTGGTAAAGGGATAGTCACAATGGCAATGTATAGGCTTTTAAGATATTTTTCTCTTGCTGATCGATTTGAAAAGGTGAGATTTTTTTTTACATTGACTGCTCAGTTGGAATTACCTATGTATCAATTTAATGTGAAGTTCACTTTTTTAAGTGATGATTTAAGAGAAGAGTTTCATATTTCATAACCTCCAGACTTTGTGATTAGTGGCAATAAACACAAAGTTTACAGGAAAGAAAAGCTTTTTACAGATTAAAGCAACCATTGTGAGCTTAGTATGATAAGATTGATTCATTCTTCCAAGATAGCGGGTTTATTAAAAGTGAAAATAAACCTCCTCTTTATTTGAATAAGCAAGGTAATGAAGATTTTTTGGTAGTTTGGATTTATGTGGATGATATGATTTATATGTGTTTCTCAAAATCCTTAATTGATGATTTTAAATATTGTATGTTGAGAAATTTTAAGATGATAAATTTGGGCATATTACAATATCTTTTGGGACTTGAGATCATGTAAGGTTTCGATGGAATTTTTGTGTCAAAAGAAATATGTTGGAGGCCTTTTGAAGAAGTTTAACATGGCAAATGGTGAAGTGACAGCCACACTAATGAACAAAAGAAGCCATAACGTGAAGATGGGATCGAGAAAGTTAATCTATCACTATTCAAAAGCTTAGTTGGTGGTTTAAACTATCTGATACACTAGATTTGACATTGCTTTCTCTGTTAGTATTATGTATACATAGTCCTACAAAGCAACACTTTAGATCAGTAAAAAGGATTCTTTGTTATGTTGCAGGGACTGTGAATTTTGGTATTTGGTATTGTAAAGTATTGAATTTTAGATTAATTGGTTTGATTGATAATGACTGGGCATGATGTATAAATGATCGAAAGCACTTCCAGTAATGTTTTCAACTTTGGTGCTGAAGTAGTGATATGGAATTCAAAGAAGTAAGAAAAAGTAGCTCTGTCATCATCCGAATCAAAGTATGCAACAACAACGTCACCAGCATCACAAGCTTTATGGCTCATAATAATTCTTGCAGATTTTAGTCTTGGGCAAAGAAAGCTAATGAGATATTTTGTAATAATTGGTCCACAATTGCAATGATAAAGAATCTCACTTTTTATGACAGAACTAAACATATTGATGTGCATCATCATTTTATTACAAAATTAGTAGCTGATGGTAAAATAGTGTTGAAATTCTATGGCACTAATGAGCAAGTAGTAGATATTTTTCCAAAATCTCTTTCTTAGGTCAAGCATCCAATTTTCAAGTTACAATTGAGAACATGTGATTTTCAATCAAGAAAAAGTGTTGAAAAGATGATTTAAAACGTTAGTGGTTGAGCTTGTAATTTTCATGTTTTTTCAATTAGTGGGTTAACCAGTCTTAAGATGTTTTTTTTACCTGTTATATTGTTAATGGTATCATATCACAGGTTTATATTCCTATTTTATTGTATTTTCTATTGCCCTTTGCAACTATTTAAGGCCTTGTGCTACATGCTCTGCTGCGTGCAGAAAACAACAATCAAGATCAGTGTTTTATTGCTTCTTTCATCAGAATTGACCGACACGAGCAGTTCTTGGAAGAGCATCCTTTGGTTCACTGGGATAGCTCCGCCCTCTTTGGAAGAGCCAGAGTGGGCTTTTTAGAGTGATCTGGACCTTTCTTTTCGATAATGATGATGGGCAAAAACATTAATCGTAGCTGTTGTTTTAGGACTAACTTGAAGTTCAGGTCCTGATCACCTATTTCAGTCAATCGCATGATTTAACTTTTTTTAGTTTACTATTATCTTTTCTTCTTTTCCCCCTTGTTTTTTTTTCTTGTTTTCTGCTGGAGGGTCAAAGTCCGCTGCATAACAGAACTTTCACTTCAGAAACTTCATTCTACGGGTTGGAACTCTTAGAGATTAGGCTAGAGACACAGTCTCCTTGACAACCAGAAAGCAACAAGATTTCAACATGCAAGCATAAGATTAGATTCACAAAATGTTAAAGAGAACCTGTGAGAAAGCATAACACAAAAACACTTTATTGAATGAATTGTATAGCAAATTTCCAAATACTATGATTTCAGAGTTTTCATTAGTTCAGCCTATTGACTATTGGCATTTAATAGGCACAATGTGATATGATTGGCCTATTAATCCAATGAAGGAAAGCAAATACAATGTGCCAAGATTCTAGTTGTAGATTTCAGAATCTTTTATATGTTAAAAATATGACGAATAAAGAATTTATAAGCATAACTAAAAACTTAAAAAGCTCATGGATTGCTATAGTAATAATCACTTGTTATCCATGTCATAGTGCAGAAAAGAATAGCAGCATTTTCAGGACTTTTTCACGGTGCCTTTGTTTCAGTTTCTAAAAATCTTCTAATCTCTACTATGGAAGAGTAAAAATGTGGGAAAACTATACTGAAACCTTTGAAATAATTTTTTTTAAACTTAAGATGCTACAAGATGGTAAGGTAGTTGCTTCATTCGTCTTCCATTTTTTTTCATTCAGTTTCTTCAGAAACAATAAAACAGAACGAAACCCTTGGATATAAGAAGAATATGAAGGTTAGAATTCTTCCATTAACAACCAAACTCTACAAACCCCAGCAGGAAGTGCAATTGTAAGTTCAATGAGCCAGTCAATACAAATCTTAAACCATAAGTTAAAAAACACCCCATATATATCTTCAACTTTGCCAGTATTCTTTTAGTTTCTTTCCTTCTAAACCCCCCCATTTTCTTGTGTGTGCCTTCACCTAAGAAGAAATTCTAGTTCACAAATTTCTTACAAGGAGTTCTGTATTTATCCAATCCGAATTCTGTCTAGCCAGTCTACACTCTTCCTACCTCTTTCTAACTGATGATCAATGCTTTTTCTGGATTTCTCATTAAACTCCACACTTCTCCGTGACCTCTGTGACCTCTCCGATTGGTCACAAGGGACCCTAAACTTCTCTATGTTCGCAAACTTGTACTCTTGGAACTTCAGTTTCTCAGGCCTATCGGTGCTTTTCCTTGGCTTCTCTCTCCGGTCTGTACTCTTCCTTGGACCATCGAAATGGTCAGTACTCCTCCTTGGACCATCGAAACGGTCAGTGCTCTTTCTTGGACCGTCAAAACGGTCAGTACTCCTCCTTGGAGTTTCGAAACAGTCGGTACTTCGTCTGGGCGGTTCAATCCAATCTGTACTTCTCCGAGAGGTATTTCTTTGTGAGGGTGACTTCTCAACCGTCAATATAAACTTCTTGAGATGCCTGAGATACTCGGGGTACAACTCCAAATTACAGTGGTTTCCTCCTTTAAGCCATAGAGGTTCATATTTCTCTTGGCAAAGTTCCCACAGCTGCTTCCCATGTGAAAAGTCAACTACCTCATCTGAAGTTCCCTGAAAATGTACATGTCATAATTGTTATGCTTATCTTAAAGTTCAGATGGCTTCAAACTGAAATGACCAAATTGGAGTTTGGGAAGAAAACAATAGAAGAACGATAGTGAGTGTAAGTTCATTAGAATCACATGCTACTTAGATCTCCCAGGCACTTGAGCAGGACTATAAACGTGAATAAAAGCCACATAGAAGTTAATTGACAGAACAACTGTAAAAGGCCGAAGCCAGAATTATGAGTTAGGGAACATGGTTTCATAGGATTTGTAGCTCATTCAATATGAAACATAGTTAGTTTACACACACTTTTGACAAGCTTATTCAGAAGCCCACTGTATTAAGTTATGCCTTCGGGATATGGCCAACAAAACTTTACAATAAGGAGAGGGAGAATTCTGGAGTAGAAAAATAATTTTAAAATTTTCGAAAATTATAAAAATATTAACTTGTATCAACTTATCCAACAATATTAGGATAAAATATGCCATTTTTTCCCAAAATTCATAGTGCTTGATATGCACAACTACAAAAGGATCTTAGTGCTTTTTTAGATTATCATGACCTAGAATCAAGTTTCATGGTCATGATATTTAAGGTTGCTATCAAGTGACCAAATAGAGGACGGTTTCACTCAATGGTGGAAAAGGAAAATCACAAGAATGCAGAAAGTAAAGCTGACAGAGAATCAGATACTACAGGAGTGTGAATGTTGAGATACGTTTGTGATGCTCATAACTTCGCTGATTTTTCAAACAGAGAAAGGAAATATATGCTTTAAATTTACTCATTTAGGGCAGACATCCTTTCTTATAAATCCGCCTGCAACCTATTTGGCACTGTTGCTCACCCAACACAATTGTATCACATGTTATGAATTTTCCAACTCACATACCCTCCTGTATCACTCACGCAACAATTTAAGAAATAGAGAAGAGAGTTTAGAGAGAGAGAAGGGAATCAAACATTTACTCGTGATTTTTCATTGATTTCCAAATCTGTTACAACAGCTATTTCATACAGTATGTAGAAGAATCTAGACACATCACATGCGTTCTTCCGTTAAGGCCGTTGTCACTTA
>JANIIA010000007.1:2034878-2047394 GCA_027478495.1 Erythroxylum alaternifolium | reverse complement strand
TATGTGATATTATATGTAAAAATGTAATGATATGAATTATCTGTTACATGAAATGATATGTTGCATAAATTGAGTGAACCATCGATGATGGTTACCTCATCTGAGTTCGCAAAACTCACCTAAAATTGCACGTTGATATTTCAAGATCGAGAGAGGATTCTATTTACTGAGAGACCGTATAATAAGCTTAATTCTTGTACCTTTGCGAAGAAAATATGGCTCAAAAGTCGGTCAGTTGGACTGAAGGATTTAGTTAGATCTTTTATATTTCTTCTTTCATGAAGTATATTTTGTATTAGGATATGATGATGTAAATGTATAGATTTTTGAAAGCTACAATGTATGTACATTAAGATTTATGAAATGAAAAGAGAAAATTTGTTTTTAAAAAAATTTGATGACTTTCTTGTATGATAGTGGATGTCATGATTAAGTGGGATAAATTACCATGTAATAAAGTGAAAGTGTGATAATTAACACGTCGTTGTTATAGGGTATGTACTAGAATGTCATAATGATGTTCCGATATGTACCTTATAGCAGTGAGGGTGTTACATTCAAGTAAACAGTGATTGTGATAGGGGTCTTTCCGTGGACAAAGGAGGCCAAGTTGGCACACCTCTGTTAGTTTATACTAGGCGTAGCAAACATTGAGTCATAATCTAGAATATTCTTAGCTATAACTGAATTGGACAAATATGGGGCAGTAACTAACCTTGAGCAAGTATCAGGTTGATATATGAGGGAGAAGGAAAACAATAGGCATTTTTTTATTGTATCGGCTTTTAGCTGGAGAAGGGTTGCCCTTCTGATCTTGTAATCCTTTCTATCTTGAATACAATTCCTAGTGAGTTTCCTAGCTCTTTACTCTGTTAACATTGGTGCGGTGAGCCCATGATGAATACAAGAATGGATGGGAGAATCGACATAATGGAGAGGAGCTTGGGGTTAATGGAGCAATGGATGGGTGATATGAGATCAGAGCTTACTGAGAATAGAGCTCAAATGCTGGAGAACAAAACCTAGTTACTGGAGATTAAATCGATGCTGGCAGCGGTGTTAAAAGGCAAAACAACCAAGGACCTAGGGGGTTACTCTGCCATGTCTGATGGGAAAAGCACCGAGGCTCCTTTCTCTTCTTAGCCAGTTCTGAAGATGATCTCCTTCGAGGACGTGCAGATTTTTGCCAAGTGGATTAAGCTGCCAAATTTTAATGGGAACAATCCTTTAAGTTAGGTACGTCGAGCAGAGTAGTATTTTCATATCCAGCAAACACCTGACCATATGAAAGTTACGTTAGCTATGGTGTGTGTGGAGGGTCACACGTTGCACTAGATGGGCTGGTTATAAAAATGACAAAATTTGCTCAGTTGGGATGAAGTCAAGCAGGAACTACTGGCAAGGTTTGGCGGAGCTCTTACTGCGAATCCATATGAACTTCTCGTAACTGCTCATCAACAGGGGTCTGTCGAAACTTATATTCGTGAATTTGTGGAGAAATCAGCTCAGGTGCGAGGATGGCCAGAAGCATCCTTCATTGGGCAGTTTCTATAGGCTCAAAGAGGAGATTTAAGTGAACATCTGTTCCCATGAGGCGATTGATCTTTATCCGATGATGAATCTCACGAAGGAAGTGGAGTATGCCTTAGAGGTACACATGAAGAAGAAGGTGGTTTTCACTGATGCTCGGCATTTCGTATTGGGCAATTGGGCTAGGTTTAAGGTTGGTTCCAGTGTTACGGGGCCTTTATTGATGGGCACCAGTAGTCACACAACCCAACCGCCAAAATTGCTCACCTACCCACGCCTAACGACCGATAAGCCTACTAAGGGCGATGTGGCGAATCAGCAGCGTGGGACACATCGTTACTCCTAAAAGGAGTACCAGGAGCTTCAACAAAAGGGTTTGTGTTTTCGATGTAAGGAATCGTATACTCCCTTACATCAGTGCCAAAATAAATCTCTTCGTGCCATTATTTTGGGCGAAGACGAGGATCTAGGCGGCGCTTTCACTCTGGGAGCCTCTTCAGGTGATGATCCAGCCTTATTAAATTCTCAATTTGCTTAATTAGAACTCCCCTTCTTCGCTATTGGCTGTACAACCCCAGGTCACACCATAATAGTGGTTGTTATAGTCGACAGTGGTGCTAGCCATTATTTCTTGGCAAAGCGACTTGCCCTGCAGGCTGGCCTTGTTATCTAACCAACCGCTCCAATTGAGGTTCGCCTCAGGGATGGACATAAGAAGGAGACATCAGGGTTTTATAGAGGAGTATCAATTGATTTAGGCCTAGCTACAATTTAGGTTGATTGTTTTCTTTTTTCGTTGGGATGCATTGACCTGATCTTGGGCGTTGCTTGACTAGAAACTTTGGGAATCGTTAAAGTTGATTATGCAGCTATATTGATGGAAATCTCCTATCGGGGTTCCGAGATTCGCTTACTGGGGGATCCTGCCCTGGTTAATTCTCCTGTTTTCGCGCAAGCCTTAGATAAATTGCAAGGGGTAGTCTTCGGGGCTATATTGTGGAGGTAACTTCTGTCGACCCTACTGACCGGAGTGTTGAAATTTTTGCAGAACAGCAAGACCAGTTGTAGCAACTGCTTAGGCATTATAAACCCCTTTTTGGCGAGCCGACTAAACTTCCTCCTCGACGTCCCACGAATCATTGCATTCCACTCCACTCTGGCATCTCGGCAGTCAATGTGCATCCCTACCGATACGGGCATCTGCAGAAGGACGAGATTGAACGACAGATGGCTAATATGCTTGCTATCGGTGTGATACAACAGAGTACTAGTCTCTTTTCTAGTCTTGTTCTGCTAGTGAAGAAGAAAGATGGTAGTTGGCGATTCTACGTGGACTATAGGGAATTAAACATAGTGACAATTGCTAATCGGTATCCTATTCCGGTTATCCAAGAATTGCTTGATGAATTGAAGGGGGTGAGATTTTACTCTAAAGTGGACCTTCAATCTGGGTACCACCAGATACGAGTGCGGGAAGATGATGTTCCTAAGACCGCTTTCCAGACACATTCTGGGCATTACGAGTTCCGTGTGATGCCTTTTGGCCTCACCAACGCTCCCACCACCTTCTAAGCAACTATGAATGACTTGCTTAGACCCTACTTGTGGTGATATCTCCTGGTTTTTTTATGACATTTTAATTTACAGTGCCTTATGGAGTGACCACTTGCAGCATTTGTGAATTGTACTGGATACCTTGCTGCAGCATCGGTTTATGGCTAACCGAAAGAAAAGCCACTTTAGACAGACTTCCATTGAGTATTTGGGCCATGTCGTATCCTTTGGGGGGTTGCTATGGACACGGCAAAGATTGTTAGCATTTTACAGTGGCCAATTCCAAAGTCTGTTAAAAGTGTTCGTGGATTTTTTGGGTTCACGGGTTATTACCGTCGTTTCATCAAAGGTTACGGGCACATTGCTAGGCCTTTGACTGCCTTCCTCAAGAAAGACGCTACTGCAAATTTCGATGGACGCCTAATGCACAAACAACATTTGAGGCTCTTCAATGAGCTATTACGTCAGCCCACATCTTAGCTATGCCTGACTTCACGCAGCCCTTTGTGCTTGAGAGTGATGCTTTTGGTGGCGGTATCAGTGCAGTATTGATGTAGGAAAGCAGACTGATTGATTACGATAGCAAAACCTTAGCCCTGTTCAATCTCACCAAACCAATTTATGAAAAGGAGCTGATGGCTCTTGTTATGGCCATTGGCCATTGGCGTCCTTATTTCGTGGGGCGCAAATTTACAATTCGAACAGATCATTGAAGCCTACGACACCTTTTTCAACAACAGGTCGTCACATCGGCTAAACAAAATTGGATTGCCAAGTTGCTAAGGTATGATTTTGACATATAGTACAAACCCAGACTCCTTAATTGTGCAGCTGATTCCTTATTACGGCAGCATGAGGAGCTAGAATACTCAGCCATCTTTATTCCTTACTGGGCGCAATAAGGAGAATTAAACAACGAAGTCCGAGCAAATGTTTCCTCGTAGAAATTACGAGAAGCTATTGAGAAGGACCCTGCTAAGTATTTGAAATATTCTGTGGTATAGGGTAGAATTTTTCAACAAGGAAAGTTAGTCATTCCTTTAACTTCTTCTTGGATTCCTACACTATTGGAGGAGTTTCATTCCACTCCTTAAGGAGGCCATTCTAGGGCCTATCGCTCCTATTGGAGAATTGTTGCAAGTGTGCACTAGACTAGCATGATGCATCACATCCAGAAATATGTTTCCGAATGCTTAGTGTGTCAATGCAATAAATACGAGACGCTTTCTCCTGCTAGTCTTCTACAACCATTACCTATTTCGACTAGGGTATGGGAAGATGTTTCCCTGGACTTTATTACTGGCCTTCCACGATCACACGGCGTGGACAACATCTTGGTGGTTGTTGACAGACTTATTAAATACTCACATTTCATTAGACTGCATCATCCTTATACCGCCAAATCTGTGGCTGATGTTTTTGTCAAAGAGGTTGTGCGTCTATATGGGGTGCCTCACTTTATTATGAGTGATCGAGACCCTATCTTCCTTAGTTGTTTTTGGAAGGAATTGTTCAAGAGCTGGAGTACTAAGTTGAGCATGAGTTTGGCATATCATCCTCAAACAGATGGCTAGACGGAATAAGTGAATCAGTGCCTCAAAACATATTTGCGCTGCTTCTACTCAAACTAGCCTAAAGTTTGAGGCAAGTGGCTCAATTGGGCAGAATATTGATATAACACCAATTTCCATAGTGCTGCGAATACTACCCACTTTGAGGTGGTGTATGGACATCCACCTCCTACATTGCATCAGTTCCTTCCTGGAGAATTTCAGGTGGCAGCAGTGGCTACTAAGCATCAGGATTGTTCGGAGATTCTTCGCCAGCATCATTACAATCTTTGTTGTGCGTAAGATCAAATGATGTCAGTCTCAAATAAGCACTATCGACAGCCAAAATTTGAGGTCGAGGATAAGGTGTTTTTAAAGATATGCCCCCATCACCAAGGAACAATCTCTAAGGTTGTCTATAGCAAGTTGCAGTCCAAGTATTTTGGTCTTTATCCTATTGTGCAAAAATTGAGTAAGGAAGCCTACCGTTTGGACCTTCCTCTAGGATCACAGGTTCACTCGATGTTTCATATTTCTCAATTAAAATAATCTACAGGTGGTCATCCCACTTCTACAGGTTTGCCTAGGGACTTGATCATGGTGGAGAATATTTTTCTTCCTGCGAAGATTCTTTCAATTCGACATTTGGGTGATTTGACTGATCCTTGCCATCAATTACTAATGCAATGGCAGGGAAAATCTCTTGATGATGCCACCTGGCTGTCTTACGTTGACTTTCAGGGTCAATTTCTAGAATCAGACCTTGTGGACAAGGTTTGTTTGAAGAGGGGGAGTATTGATAGAGGTCTTTCTGTAGACAAGGGAGGCCACACTGGCACAACTCTGTTAGTTTATACTAGGTGTAACAAACATTGAGTCCTAATCTAGAATATTCTTAGCTATAACTGAATTGGGCAAGGGTAGCAAATATGGGGCAGTAACTAACCTTTAGCAAGTATCAGGTTGATATAGGAGGGAGAAGGAAAAGAATAGGCATTTGGTTTTTTTTATTGTATCGGCTTTTAGCTGGAGAACAGTTGCCTTTCTGATCTTGTAATCCTTTCTATCTTGAATACAATTCCTAGTGAGTTTCTTAAATCTTTACTCTACTAACAGATTGTTACTGTCAATTACTGGTGTCAGTGCCTTGGATACCTTAGCTAGTTGCCATCTCCTTCTCTCTGAATAAGATTGACCTTGTGGAATTTGCACGGTCAGAAGCATTCATCCAATATTTATTAATTTGGAGCTTTTTACAAATAGCAGTATGAAGAGTTCATGAAACTAACTTTTGTATAGTGGATATACATGTACGAATATCTGGAGGTCATCCTTTCCACCTGCTATATTTCCTGTTATGAGAAAATAGAAACCATAGTTTCACGTATGCTTGGTTTACTCGGGAGAACAATAATAGGAATTATAATGAATATAGTGAAGAATGAAAATAGATGTAACTTCCATTCCTCACTCTATTGGGAGTATAAAGTATTGCTTTAAAAGGTGATATAAAAATACTGTTCATTCAATCATAATATATTACCAATTATCTTTTTTTTCTTCCATATTTCTTTCTTCCTATACTAATTAACCAAGCACCCCAAGAGTTAATTGTTCCTTGAGAAATTCACTTACCATTGTATCCACTAAAATAATAACAAGAAGATTTTAATAATAACCTTGTTATGATGCGGAGTTTAAGAAAATACAAAAATACAAAACTTTACTTTTAACTAATTAAAAAGTTGTTTGTGATAAATTAAAAAAAGTTTATGAAACCATTGGAAGAAAAAATAGCCAAATGTATATACAAATAACTACATAAATAAAAAATAAAATCAAAACTAAAATAAAAAACTCAAAAAAATATAAAGAAAAAAATAAGTAAATAAATAAATAGGCAAAAATAAATAAATAATTGAAAAAGAAAATATGAACTAAATAAATTAAACAACTAAAAAACAAGTCTTCAAATGACATGAAAAGAGATAGAGTTTTTTTTTAATAAAAAGAGATAGAAATCGCAAATTGAAGCCGAACTATGGTCAATGGATAAGATCTAAGTTGACTAGGCCTTGAACTTGGCCACGGGCTGAAAAGTTAGAAACCTGAAGCCCAATTAACTTAATAAATAAAACAATGTCATTTTAGGCAATAAATATTGTACATATGAAATAAAAGGATGTTATTTTATATTTATGTTTCTCACAAAATTAAATGGCGTCGGTTTGCTTTACGTTTATTTCTCTCTCTTCATTTTTCTCACTATTCTCTTTCTTTGTCTCTCTTGCTAGTCACCATCGTCGACACCGTCAGCCCTCAACGATCGTCAGCCCTCAACAATCGTCACCCCTTTGCGGCACCCCTTCCTCCTCCAGCTGCAACTGCCCTTGCCTCCTTATCCTCGTCGCCACTCTTTCATGTTTTTGGGCTTATTTTCGCCACCCACCCACCACCAAGGTAAAACACATGTAGTGTTTTGTGAAATAATAGAATTTCTAAGATTGGTGGCTTTAGTAAGATGTTTTCACAAATTTATATGGTCACTTATGTGGGTGTACATGTGTCACTGTATATTTTGCGGACTTACATGGTCACATAAATGCGGTTGTTTTATCATCTAAAATTTTAGCTTGACACCCTCTTTTATTTTATCATCTAAAACAATGTATCAGTAAACTAAATAGTACATATTTTTATACATATATTCCGAGTCAACTCATGCATATTTTTAATAACTCGTAAATAAGTAATAAGAACTCTTTTAGTTTCTAAAAACTTTCTTATGACTTCTCCAGATACTTTATTAGAAACTTTCTCTATATCAATAAAATTATATATAAATTCCTTTATTTATCCCTGTAATATACTATTAATTGTCTAAACAGATGTATAGATTCTATCATTATGCAATTAATGGAATATTAAACAATGCTGAACAAGTTCCTTCAATAACGTTTGGCACTGGAGTGTCATACGCCGGGGCTCTGAATAACCACTTGGGGATTTTCTGAATAACCACTTGGGGATTTGGGCTTAGATGCTCAATATTTGCTACTAAAGTGTTAATGCGGGAACTTCAATGGTGCCATATAGGAGGGTGTTTTCCTATTGATAAACATCTCATATTAAGAATTCGATTGATTTCTTTACTTGACAAGGACAAAACTGGAGCTGAGCCTACTATCAAAAGAAAGGATGTCAATTTATGCTTTTAGTACGTGTACTAAAGTTTCTTTTGTAGAGCGTCTGAAAGACTAATAACAAATAAGATTCCTGTGGTCGTTTGTTCATTTTTCTCTCTGAAGTTGCCACTTTTTTCCGTCTCTCATTCATGTCGTGTCCCTGTTTGTCCTATGCACAATATGAAGAGGAGCTTCTGGATATCTCTCGTGGTAATTTGGACAAGGAGGCTACTCTGATACTGTATATGGACTCCCAACACCAAGGCATTTTCTAGACTTCCAATCATGGAGTTGTCAAGTTGCAAGAAAATCAATCCACCACTAGTCATTTTTCTGCCGATTGCCTAGATATAACTTTTCCTTTTTTGGTAAAAACAAGTTGCAACTTTTTTACATCAGTAATATTTCTGCTTGATTACTTGTCTATCTATGAAATTGTAATCCATAAAGGTAGTTTTCATTGCTAAATACAATTCCAAAAGGTAGAACTGCTACAAAAAACATGCATCGCTTTTTACTTCCTCCAAATGCTTCTTTATTCTTCAAATCACACTTCTCTAGTCATCTAACATGCTGAGCCTTTGCTACTCAAAACCATTATCTACTAAATTTGGTTCAATTGCTCGGCAACCTTAAGCTGAGACAGCATGCATCTGACTTCCTTACTGTCAGGCCTCTGTTTAGGGTCATCTAGAGTGCAAAAGCAAGCAATTTTCAGAACCAACAACATTTGATCCTCGTAGGCTTTGTCCATCAGCTTTGGATCAATTGCCTGACTCGGATTCTCTGACGTCATGATGTTTCTAAGCCACTTAACTAGGCTCATTTCACGAGTATTTTGGAAGAAGTCGTCAGATGGAAGTTTTCCCATCACCAGAACCCCAAGCAACACACCAAAACTGTAGATATCACACTTGTCTGTGAATTTGAGTGTCTGATGATATTCTGGTGCTATGTATCCCACAGTCCCTGCAACATTCGATGTAGTGACATGCGTATAAGCATCTGGCATTGCCTTTGCAAGTCCGAAATCTGCAATTCTTGCTTCCATGTTATCGTCAAGAAGGACGTTTGCTGGCTTCAAATCTCTGTGAATGATTCGGGGACTATGGCTCATATGCAGGTACTCAAGTCCGGCTGCGATTCCTAGCGCAATCCTGTGGCGAGCAAACCAGTTCAACTCTCTATTCCCCTGCGCAACCTGGGTCAGAAAGTCTTGTAAACTGCCATTTTTCATGAATTCGTAAACAAGGTAATGACAATCAGGCCTTGCCACATGGGCTAATAGAGGAAGAAGATTTCTGTGTCGAATTCGGCCAACTGTATTGATCTCAGATCGAATTTGCTTCATTTTCTTGCTCAGAAGCTTACTGTCTTCGTCGTTCAATTCAGCAGCATCACTTTTTGTTGGCTGAACAATCTTCTTTATAGCGATCTGCTTTCCTCCTGGCAACTCAGATTTGTAAACTTCTCCACATCCACCTCTTCCAATGATTTGCAATGAAGCAAGCCCATCATCTTTCTCTAAGAAGGCCAAATCTTCTGCATCTTTTATGATCTTTGGACTAAAAATTTCAGGTCCTTGACCTCTTCCACCACCTCTAATAGCCGCTAACGTTAGCTTAAACATCACCAGAAACACAAAGCCACATATACTTCCAGCCAATGCTCCGGCGAGAAATCCAATAATCCATCCAGTGTGCTTCCTTTTTCTACCTTTGTGCTTTTGAGAATTTGCCACTGATGGACCAGGAGCTCGAGAACTAGAAGACAAATCAACAGCTGAAGTTGGTCCATTGGCAGAACTAGAACTGTTTCCTGCGGCAGTGCTTTTCTCTGCCAAAATGTATCGATTTGGATACTGAGGCCTTAAAGATTCAATCTTTCTCATCATAGGCACAGGTCCTTCCAATAAACTATTCCCAGAGAGATCAAAGTATTGCAGATTCCGAAATAAGCGTAGAGATCTAGGCACTTTTCCGGTGAATAGATTGTTGGCGAGAGAGAGAGTTTTCAAGTTGGGAAAATGCCCCAAGAAATTTAAATTCCCAGTGAACTTATTGGAAGACAAATCAAGAACTCGAAGACGTATAAGTGAGGCCAACTCCGACGGAACTTCCCCAGAAAACTGGTTGTTTCCGAGGTCAAGAACTTCCAGTTTCTTGCAGTTAATTATCTGGAATGGTACACGGTCGACCAGTTCGTTATCTGCTAAAGAAAGCTCTTTGAGCTCAGAGAGTCCCCCGACCGCTGGAGACAAGAACCCAGAAAGCTTCTGGGATATGAAGATAATTCTGGTGATTCTGAGAACATGTGTGTCGTTGGAAATTATCCGTTCACAAAAGACTCCAGGGATGGTACATGGGTTGCCCAAGAGACTGGGTTGACCTTGGATGCCCAACTCTTTGTGGATAGTTATGAAGGATTTGAGGTCGGAGGGGTCAAGGCTTAGATTTGCATGAGTGAGGAGGAAAAGGGAGAAGAGGAATAGAAGAGAGAGGCTGTGGGTGCGAGCGGGGAGAGCCATGGGGGACGACAGTCGCCGCCGTAGGAATTGGTATGTGATTGGTGGTGGCTGGCTAAAGAGTTCGTATGTAGTGCGGTCTTCGGTCTATAAAACGAGGCTGAGTGTCTTACTTCTGGCAATCAATCCACTTGGAAAATTAGGGATCGTACACACAAAATAATTTAATAATAAAAGAAAATTGAGATAATTTTCATATTTAGTCTAGATAAGATAAGACACTTTGACACGCTAAGATCATAAAGAAAAGTCTTCAAATAGGCTTTCAATGAAAATGATATCAACAGTGTAAATAATTTGACTCTGAAAATCATTTTGAATGGGTATAACAGGAAAACCATTTACAACAAGAAAATCATAAATATAACTTACGTTCCTTCTATTCTATTCCACTCTGAGCCCAAGCCATTCAAACCATCCAATTTTCATTTATTTATTGCAACGAATGCATGTAAAGGCTTGAAACAGAGTTGAATTAGGGTAATAAGAACAGCTGATCTGTTCTCCAATTATGAGATCAATGTCCAAAGTAAAGAACACCATAATCATGCTAAAAAGTTATATTAACTAAAAGTGATATAAACAAAACCACCATCACTATTTCATAAACATACATTCAATGTCAATGGCCTAAAGTCCAATCGACGGGTTAAGAAATCAAGTATGTTTTAATATTGCATTCAACGGCTAATAAGTCAAATATCCTTTAACATTACATTAAATGAATATCATCCAATGTTACCATCTTACAAATTATTATAAAAATAATTCTTATTTTTAATAATAAAATCACTTTTTACCTACACATTTTTATTAAAATATTACCTTTTCCTTTTCTAACTTTTCTTAACTTGATCCTTAAATGCTAAAAGTTTGAAAATATTTTAACACTTAATTTTGTAAGATTTTTTGAAATACATCCTAAAAGCCAATTATATTGTAATCCTAAATTGGAATATTTAATTTCATACTTAGATCCGAAGAATCTCAATACTCAAACATTATATAATATCATTTGGTGATTATTATGAAGTTGTGATTCGTTAATATTGAGAATCATAAGGATATCAATCAAATACTCACATTTTTCTTTGTTTTAATAAGAAATGGAATTGTTGTACTCACCTCCTTCATTTTCACAACTGCTAACCTTGTCCATCCTCACAACTACTTTTCCTATTTCAATTATGCAAGCTTTCTATTAACAATTGAAAATATGTAACAATAAATATTGATCTTAATTGCGACTCTCCAATTTAGACCTGCTTCTGTAAAAAATTACGAGATCAGATTTGAACTACCTTAGAGTATCCAATAGCTAAAATTAGTGCTAGATTAGGCATCCTACAACAGATTGCTAAGTCAAGAGAGGTTCGTGAATTAGAATAATGCCTCAAATCCACTTGTAACATGCAACCACAAATAAGCATCACCTAATGTGTCACAAAAGCAAAAGCAAAATTAAGAGTCATATGTCAACTATGATAGTCTTCTTACCAAAGGTGTACTACTTAAACCCATACCTCTAAATTTCAAACCGTCAACATTAGAGCTCTATAATAGCATGACAAATTTTTGCGATCATAATATGCGATTCAGGAAAATGATGGACCTTCGTAGAGCAACATATGTAATAGAATGTCATGCTTTCTTATCTATACTAACTAGCGTAGTGAGAGACTGGTGTCAAGTAATCTTACAAGCTCAATAATAAAATTCAAGCGATTGAAAAACCAATTCAAGACTCACTTTGTCAATAATCGATGTAGACCTTACAACTCTGTACCTTTATTTAAGGTAAGACAAAATTTAAGCAATACATAAGACGATTCATAGAAATTACACGATTATTTAATAGTTTTAACACCTCTATTGTCGCTATTACTTTTAAGAAAGGGTTGAAAAGGCATCAACCCTTTAAAACTAGTATACATATGGATAAAGTGTATACATTTAAAGAAGTAATGAGAGAGTACATTGACTTAAAGAAGGTTTAACTATATATAGAATGCTCAAACAAGTCTCTACAACATAGACAACATCACAGATGTGGGCAATATCTATTGCACACAGAAGGAAAACAATATAATAAGCTTTACTAAAAGGACACAAGACTATTGAGCACCCAAAGAAAAATGGTAGGTATAGAGGAAGAGCGAAAGTGAAGTTTTCT
>JANIIA010000007.1:2010982-2025406 GCA_027478495.1 Erythroxylum alaternifolium | reverse complement strand
AGTAGATCTGCAGTTATCCGACATACTTGGAGACGACCGGAGCATCTCTCTAAGAGACTTTGGTCTGGATCTTTCTATCATGAGTAGACCATTATGATCGTCTGGATCTGGATCCTCAAAGTGAGGATAGTTACGAGAAGGTAAGCACCTGGATCTGGGCTTGGATTTCTTCTTCCTTCTCCTTTGATATCTAGGATCATCGTCATCTGAGTCTGACTCTGGGTTGAGATAGATTTCACAGTCTGGTTCGCACATGGATGGGTCGACATCCCATACAAAGTGTTCACGATGATGACTTACATAGACTGGATTTCCATTAGATTTGAAATAGTGAATAGGAGGACCATCTTTACCTTCTGTATGAAAAAATACAGGCTGGATCTTAAGGCTTGTTGCCCCACTTGATAGATCTGGTAGATTTTTAGGATCAATGGGCTAGATCATCATGATTGAACCTGATGTTGATGGGCCAGGCGTGTCGTCGCTAGGTCTGGTGTAGATGGATTTGACTGAGTCATCTCTCAGTGTCTTCATAATCGGAGGAGTTGTAGTATGAAAAGAGTGACAATTAGGAGCATGGAATATCTTCTGGTAGTTGGTAATCCATTATGTTGGCATCAACTTTTCAAGCTCCTGTGCAGGCAATTGCTTCGGGATTTGAATAATAGTTGTCTGATTATTGACAACATTAGCAACCATGTAGAGAGTATTCGAAGTTGAATTGAGAAAGTTTAAGTCCAACGCATGATTCTGTAGACGATAGATCATCTGGTGATGTAAAGTAGCCATGATGGCTGTAGGATCTTGATCTGCTCCAGTGATCTGGATCTGAACTTGCAGGTGTTCAGACAATGTAGGATCATCCAACCTGATGCTGAAATCAGGTGCTATGGTCAGTATCACACTCCCTTTATTAAGTGTTGTCAGCAAGGTATCAATAAGAGCATTTTGGTACGTTATGTAGGCAGTGTCAAGGAGAGATATCCTGGCTATGGCTGGGATACCTTTTCTTCCATGTAAGGTAAGAACAAGTCGTATAGCTCCAACATGAAGATGTGTATGATTTTACTCCTTCCATAAGGCGATCAACTCCTTAGGGATTTCAAGCTTTACGTATTGTTCTGCAGTTGTAGATCTGAGACCACACTGTTCCAATTTGGAACTTTGGATGATTTCCTTTACACAAGGTCTATTTGTACTCAGCACACTCCTCATACTTCTCGTCCAAGAACGGTCACGAGAATATATACTGTAGGGACTCAACAAAGGTAAAGAAGACTCACAAACACGATTTTTTACAGGCACATGAGTAATTTTTATAAGATTTTCGATTTTGTTTGATAACACACGCTTCACACTTCTAGGTAAACTAGCTAAAGACAAACTAGAAGA
Organism: Erythroxylum alaternifolium; assembly: GCA_027478495.1. Lineage (NCBI taxonomy): Eukaryota > Viridiplantae > Streptophyta > Magnoliopsida > Malpighiales > Erythroxylaceae > Erythroxylum > Erythroxylum alaternifolium. Next base: position 2,024,014 of record JANIIA010000007.1, on the reverse strand, counting down.
TAAATGTACTGGATCTTCAGAAATTTTCATGAATTCTTATGGTTCTCTCTTCTGCTTTTTAACTTCTTTCTCTCTGAAATATTCCCCCTGCAAAGATGCGAAGGTAGTTTTTAAGTACCTTACGAGTAGTAGTAAGATATTAAGCGATAAGTAGAATTACTTCAAGAAATACGTAGGTATATTCGAAAATGCAAACTCTACCTAACCACTAAACAAACACTGTTTATGGCTCTGATATCACTTTAGTATCTGCACTTTTAGCCATAATTAAAATAGACAAATTGTTATTTATTAGAACAAATGCGACTTCCTGATATCAACTGACGATACTATGGAGCAAGTGAATAGTGAGCCGCTATCTGTGGATCATTAGCAAGCCGACACCTGTCAAGCGAATAATAATCACAGTGGATTCGTGGCATTCTAGGAGGCGATTGTAGAAGGTAATGGAAGTTGTGAGAGTTGGAAAAGAATAAACCAGACACTTTAAAAGATAACAATTTATTTTAACAAAAAACAAAGAAATGCCACAACTACCTCTGTCCCCTGTTATAGCGTATGGTTGCCGCAATTGCACGACTTTTAGTGACCGTTTCGTCATTCGCTCTCTCCTTCGCAGTCACCACCATTCTCCGTCGCGCACCGCCGCCCTCCACTTCTCCTCTTTTAATATTCCTACCGACCTCTGCCGCCTCATCATAGGCAACTCTCTTTTCTTCCGCATGGAGGTAACGTCCCTCATCCTCAATTCCTTACTTTAGCCTATGCCTTGTACAATTCATTCCGTGGGCTTCGTTTAATTTAGGTTTGAGTTTGGGAGTTTTTAGTTCTGGGACTGCCTCGGTTGTTTGGTGTGTTCTATTTTCAGGTTAATTTGGGTCCTCGTGTTTGGAGATTGTGTATTCTGTTGGCTATTTCTAATGGGCTTAACTGCTTCTTTCCTAATAATACGCCACCACTGTGCACATGCTTGATGCTTTCAGACTTGCAGAATGTAGGTGCCACGCCGGAGAGAGCGTTTCGGTTTCTCCAAATGGAGGTTGATCCGTGCTTGTTGTTTTCTGTTTCTGAGTGGGGTGGTGTCTTTGAACTACGGTTTACTTGGTTGTAGGTTTATGCACTAGTAATAATTGTTGGATTCTATATTGCTAAACTATTAGATTATGTTTTGCTGCTATTTTGCTGGGCTGAAAATTTTTTTTTCAGCGCTTCTGGAGTGGAACTAGCGTTAACAAGAGCAAAGAGATGGTGAAGCATTTGCAGACCTATGGAATGATTAGATCAGAAAAGATTGCTCAAGTCATGGAAGAGATAGATAGGGGTTTATTCGTTCCTGATGGTACCCAGGCTTATGTTGATAGCCCTATGCCAATAGGCTACAATGCCACTATATCTGCGCCTCATATGCACGCCATGTGTCTTGAGCTGTTGGCGGAGAATTTGAAACCTGGCATGCGTGCATTAGATGTTGGCTCAGGTGCTTTTTCTTCTTGCTGTTCCTCTTTATTACCCTTTGGAATGCATACTGATTGTTAACTACGATGCATGAGTACCATAGTTAACAGGGGGTAAGAAACCCGAAATCAGTTGTATAAAGGAGCTATTGTTTGAGGATAAAGGGCAGTTCATTGTGAATTCAGGTTTTTGGTTTGGCAGGCCATGTGGTGTTGATAGGGCTGATAGAGTTATTTGTATGAGCTTGTAGTTTACTCACATAAGCTGTTTCTAAACTCTACTTTTCGTTTTGGTTAAAGATCTTCAAAAACTTCTTATCCGTTTTACTTTCCACGTGTTATGTTACGAGAGACTTTCTTTGTGTGTGCAAAAAGGAACATTGATAAGCTTTTGAGATGGTTTCTGTGATAGGAACTGGTTATTTGACTGCATGCTTTGGGATGATGGTTGGACCTCAAGGTCGTGCTGTTGGTGTGGAGCATATACCTGAGCTAGTTACCTCTTCAGTTGAGAATATTGAGAAGAGTGCAGCAGCTCCATTATTAAAGGAAGGCTCTCTCTCGGTGCATGTTGGTGGTATGTTATTTTGTCTGTCAAAAGACTGTCAGTGTTTTCTAGTAGTTTTAAGTATATCCAACATCTATGTGGCAGCCATGATTTGATATTCGCATCATAGGCAACATGATAATAATGGATGTCATTGAAAAACAGTGGGAGAAAATAAAACGAAAGGAAAATGGAGGAACCACGAAAATGCACATGGCTTTGCTAGATCGTATAAATATGGACTTCTTTGATATTGGAAAAGTGGGAAAAAAATAGAAAGAAGGGAAAATGGAGGACTAATGTCGATGCTCATGGCTGCTGGGTCGTGTATCAGCATCTTTAATCTTGTATTTGTAAAACAATAGGAGTTCGAATTCATAGTTTATTTCAATTAGTGTGCTTGGCGAAAGCAATTTGGGTTCTGTCACGAGTTCTCGACATGGGATTATGTGTAAATGCTAATTACAAAGTGTTAATTGTTTACACTGGCTAATACAGATGGAAGACAAGGTTGGCCAGAATTTGCACCATATGATGCAATACATGTGGGGGCAGCAGCAGCCGAGATCCCGCCGGCACTTATTGAGCAGTTGAAGCCTGGCGGCCGAATGGTGATTCCTGTTGGCAATATATTTCAGGATTTGAAGGTCGTTGACAAGAAGCATGATGGTTCCATCAGTGTCCGGAGTGAAACCTCAGTTCGTTATGTCCCTTTAACAAGTCGTGATTCCCAGTTAGGCGGATTTTGAGTGTAGTTTCTTATAATGATGTATAAGTGGGATGTTATGTACTTGTACAGAGTATGCGACACTGGTTAAACTTGCGTCAAAAACACTCCCTCTTACCCTATGTCGATGGAATGGACTTGTAAAGAGCATGGATGAAATTTTATGTACTTGTACAGAATGCAAAATATATTGGCGTATATTAGCAGAATGTTAATCGCCTATATTCTTAGGTAAATACAGATGCAACCCTTTTCTATTAATCGCAATGATGCAATAATCCTCGTAAACCCTTTCAAATCAGGAAGAGAAGGCCTGACTTTTGAATCATAGCAACTGCCCACTCGAACAACACAGTGTAGAGAACATTTAAACACAATTTCTGAAATTCTTTCATCTCTTCTAACGTAAATTTTCTCCAGAACTAGCCAGTTAAAGAAATCTATGAAAAAAGGGGAAAGGAAAAGAAAGGAAAAACAAGAAACCACCAGCGGTAGAAATACGAGTTCAAAATGACCGTCTTGGTCTTTCCTCAGCAACGTTTACCCTCATTGCCCTTCCTTCCAGACTCTGCGAAGCAAGTCAGAAACCAGATATGAGTATCCTAAGGAGCTTTAATCATCATATTACTTGTATAGAAAAGAAACAGCAAAACGTGGAAATGGAAAAACCCAACAATACCTGTCCATCAAGTGCGGCTATCGCATCATTCATCTCAGTCTCTGATGACATTGTCACAAAGCCAAAACCACGTGAACGGCCAGAATCCCTATCATAAACTACCCGAGCGCTCACCACCTTACCGTGCTCACTAAAGACTTGCTCCAGTCGATTATCATCAACACTCCATGGCAGGTTGCCCACATAGATTCTACAAGCAGTTTCATAAACTGGAGGAGGGCGTTCTGGCCTTGATCCTCTAGGAGCAGCCTTATTTACCGTCAAAAACCTTCCATCTAGTTCCTATGCACGCAAAAAAATTGAAACATCTCAATGGCAGATAACGAAGTCTTATGTCAATAGCATGACTTCTTAGAAAGCAAGTAAGCAATTACTAAGACTTGTCTGAACCCATAGGCACCCGGCTTAACTCATCACTGAAAATGAAGTTTCAAAAATGTGGACTAGTCATCATGCCAAGATTCACAAGTGATATTCACGTCAAACAAAAAAAGCAATCTTGCTTCACTCCAGGAAAATATAGATACCTTGATGGTAATAGATACCAATCATTTTTACACAGAACAGAAAAAACTGATTAAGATCCAATTCCACGGAGTTCTGCCACTATCTTGTGACGGAATTGCTTTGAATTTTACTTGCACATAAGCTGGCACTCAAAGGGCTAGTAGAAAAGCATAATTTGTATTTGTAATGCCATGATGATTCCTCCTTTAACCACACAATTAACAAGGAATACCATGCTTCATCAAACTGTCAGAAACAGTAAATTCTCAGCAGAAAGGGGGCAAGGAAAAACTTACATAGCGGTGAAACAACTCCACAGCCTTCTCAGCTTCTTCAACAGTACTCATAGTGACAAACCCAAAACCACGACTTGTATCTGTCTCTCTGTTATAAATAACCTGCAAATCCAAACAAAGTCCAGACATAAGTAATCAGAAAACAGCAAATCCAGGCCTCCTTAAATTTCAAAAAAAAATCCAGACCTCCTTAAATATCCGAGAACAAACTCAATACTTAATTAACACATGGATATAGCTAACCTCAGCAATCTCAACAGTTCCAGCTTTCTCAAATAACATAGCCAAATTCTGACTGTCAACATTATAAGGCAAATTCCCAACAAAAATTTTGGCATCCTCTGACGGCGGCTCAAAAGCGTCGTCACCATCTTCTTCACTCTCTCCTTCACCTCTAATGGCCTCAGTAACTGAATCCTCTCCCTCACCTTCCCAGTCGGATGCTTCAGTTGCTTCTATATCGCCACTCTCTTGGTTTCCCCACGACGTGTCGTCTTGCTCAGAGTCGGACAATGTAATGGTGGTATTGCTGTCTTCCTCTTGTTGGGCCCAATCCGATGTCTGGGCAACAAAGGGAACAAAGGAAGACAAGTGGGTCTTCAGTTTGAGAGAGAGAGTAGAAGACACGGAGTGAGAAAGGTGGAGTTTTAAGCGTCTGGGTGTGACACAGAAGCAGTGGTGAGGAGGGGGTTTTGGTTTCGGATTTGAAGTGAGAAGAGAAGGGAAAGACAGTAATGAAGAGTCTGCCATTGATAAGGCGTTGGAGGTAGGTGTGGTAGAGAAAGCTGCAGATAGAGAGAGCATAAAGGAAGGGAAGAAGGGTTTAAGAGGATAAGGGTGTGTAGGCCACTGGTGAGGTGAGGTAGGAGGAGAAGAATGAGGGAATGGGCCGTGAAAGAGAAATGAAATAGTCTTACACGAAATGGCCTCTCTATTTGGGGCCTTGTTCCATTATACATTTTATAGATGCAAAAATAGATATAATAAGTAGAATAAGAATAAAGAGAAATGCTATTTACATACATGAATGTATATGAAGATCATACATAATGTGTGGCCCCCCTAAACATTCGCATTCGAGTACAGATAATAACACCATTCACAGCCTATATGCTTCAAAGTACTGTTTAATATACAAATTCAATATCTCTCGGATTGCACTCATCTTCAAGTTGAATTGTTAATAAACCATCTTCATCCTTGTAACAGAAATTTACTTTCTTCATGCCCACCAAACAATATTTTGGTTTAGTGCTTGAGTACACTCCAAATCTCCCATGGCCTCGACCTCTTAGTTTGATTATGGATTCTGAGGAGTTTATGCTGAAGGTCACAGCTTCTACTGCCCCTCCAGAGTTGTACATATCAATCAATACTATTGGAGCAAAAAGGAGATTCTGACCAAATACCTGCTGCATTTTGTGAATGGTTTTAGAATCAAACTTGATATAGCAAGATGAATGATACTGAAGGTTGGTTATTTTAGCAACCTTGATTGGACATATAGTGAAGATTTCACACTGAAGAGTAGCCAACGACAGTTCCAAACTTTCTTTCTTTGGCAGCATAACTAGCCTTCCTGAAAGATGTAGTAGTTTAGTGGTAATTTTGTAAGATATGAATGGTTTAAGATACAAACAGTGGAATTAAATGATATTGATGGAGAAAAATGTTTAACCTGAATGAAAAGCATAGACTGCACAATCCCCATTCCAACCTTCAGTTGAAATGTCTTCCAAGAATTCGACATCCATGGGACTCACATGTCCCGCAAGTGTTGAAGGCATAGAAGACAGACCATGCATTCCGCCAGCCATTTGTTTCATTGGCCAGCTTCCAGCTCCTTGGCAATTGAAAACACCAATGACCCCAGATAAGTTGTTCACATTCCATATCTTCAGTAGACTGGAAGAAACTCAAAACCGATGGTGTGATGTTAATAAGGTAATGCAGCACAAATCGAACAGCAGAGATAATTAGAAGTTATTGTCTGGCTTTGCTATTTGCACCGCTCCTCAGAAGTGAGATTTCGATAGGCTTTACCTTTTTCCATCCATGACAGGGTCTTCAAACAAGCAATCTCTAGTAGGACGGCCAGCATATCTAGCTCTTAAAATAGTTCCATCGGGCAATACAAGCTTCTTGAGGATTTTGAAATCATGAATGCCTGGCTTGTCACTTTATTCATGTGAAGAAGTTTTGTGAGGAGTTTCAGTTTCTTGAAATGGGAACTGGTAATTGAAATATGAACTGATAATGTTCTTAACCAACAAAAAAGAAAAAAAGAAAAATCGTCCTGAAGAAGGAGAAACATTAAAAGGAAATTAAAACAAGTTTTAGTTCTTTCGACTTCACCTTACGTACACTGCACATCCACCTAATGCTCTTGATGCACCATGGAACTCAGCGGTAGCATGTTTACTCTGCAAGGCTTATTGGAATAAATACACTGTCCCTGTAAACCTAAGTACTGCTGAAATGAAGCAATAGCACAAGAACGTGACAGCAATGGAAATCCTATGTTAATTGAGTAGGTAGCTAGCTATCAAACAAGTTACTCTGAGAACTAAAACCATCCTTGATCTTGGATGATCCCTTTGCTGTATCCACCCTTTTCACAGAACTGTTATATTGTTTATGAAGAAATGGACCAAAAAATTATCATCAAAACAAAAAGGACCTAAAACAATCAAAGTATCTTACCTGGAACATATCCCAGTCTGGCACAAAAATCTCTCCTAGGAGAAGGCTGTTAAAAGCTACAGTGGCAACATGTAAGGTCTGAAATGTTGGCTCCCGTGGCATGAAATCTTCAGATGATCTTGCTACAGCGCTTCTCTTTGAACTGGCAATAAACAGGAGGTCAAGTTAGATAAATGATCAAGCCCTCATATCCTGGTGATTTAAGTGTTTTTAAACTGCGAAACATCTGAAGAACCTGAAAATTGAGTCAGTGTTGTGACTCATGCAGCATATCAAATTGTTCTCTCTAAAGTGTCTTGCTACAGAATGCTCGAGTGCTTCTTGATACTTTTGGGTCAAGGTCACCCTTCCTCCATAATCAGAACCTAGTGTCTCCATCAAATTATGGACATCAACTTTAATGCCATCTACACCACTGCTTGCCAAATAGCTATGGAGATCATTGTAGAAATCAAACACTTTACTGGGATCAATAACACCAACCCCATATTTCTCCAAGCTATCCATAGCAATGTCTCTCACATTCGCTATGTTACCTGGTGACTGAATCGGATATGCCAGTCTTGGTTTGTACTTTTTCATTGGGTCAGATGAAGGTAGCACACCTCCCCAGTACCCAGCTAAAGCATGCCACATGTAAACAAATCTGTATCCAATAAAACTAGATTGGTAATTATAACATAATACTATGTGCTTATCGTTTTTCAAACTCTTACTTTAGCCCATATGTCTCTTTGACCCTAACAACAAAGTCTTTTAGGTCAATGCAGGTACCATCTGAGCCCGAGCTTCTGAATTTCTTGTTTTCTTTAATGTCAACCAGTCTCGTAGCAAACCTGAATTGAGTTGAAAATAAGTAGGAAGTAACGACAAAGAAGTTCAGGCCAATTGTGGAAGAAAAACAAGTACAGTACTAGACTTACTGTGTCCCTTCTGTTGGTGGTTCACCTTCTTTCTGGAACTCATTTAGTGTCTCTTGCCAACCATCATCAATTATGAGGAATTTGGGCGAACATCCACCGTCCAAGAAACTGAACACGAAAGTTCAGAACATAACTATTATACTTGTAATTTAGGCAGATTGTACAAAATTGAGTATATGTTGTTTATGAAGAGCCAAATCAACAAGATAGAATCGAGCTTCCGTTCCCTTCCTTTCTCATACCTTTTAAGACCACTCTGAATCCCTCGTGGATCCACTTCAGTGTAAAAAGCATCCCAAGTAGACCATCCAAACCAATCTAAATGTGCGGAGTGCTGCCAGTTAAAAGAATCCAAGTGAGAGTTCGAATTAATGCAGTTGCTATCAATGGTCTAAAGGTTCCTTCTCTTCAGTTTTACCTTCTTCTCTTCAAGGTGGCAAAAGGTACCTTTGCTTTTTGCCAGCAGCCTACATGAATAGTGCCAAGAAATTTGAAAAGGAAAACGAGAAAGCAACTTTTAGCATCTTCTGATGTATAGAAAACAATCTGCTATTTCATAATAACTTACTTCACAGAGTTCTTTATTAACTCGAAAGGATTGCCTCCAGAGCTGATAAATACTGATTCGCTTGATCCGGAGATTTGGACATTATTATCACCTAAGACCAATACATATATAAAATGAGGAAACAATGTAGATATTATTTGCAGATCCTTGAATTGAATGAAATTATATAGAACTACCTTTAACTGTCAGAATCAACAACTTACCACTTTCAACGCAGAACTGGAGCTCATTTTCTGGATTCCCCTGCAAACTAGTTCGGAACTGCCCATCTAAGACTGGCAACAAGAGGATGTAGAAGGTGGGGGCTGTCAATGACTCGGAAGCTCTCTCATCGTTTGGGACAGACTCTGATGCTTCCAGCAAAAGCATTTGAGTTTCCACTGGGATTTCACTACCTGATATACCCACACGAGGTATCATCCACCAGATTTTGAATCTAAATAAGCACAAGAATCGCCGTTCCCTGTAACGATGACATAAGTTCGCATGATTTTGGTCAGAAATATCGCACCAGGATAGCAACTAAGCTCTCAAGATTGCAGATTCAAGCTGAGCATATCAATTAGACAACCTGGAAACAATAATCTTGAATGCATGTCTATGTAGTTACCACCCCTGAATGAATATAAACAAAACTCCGTGTTACCACCCCTGAATGAATATAAACAAAAGTCCCAGAATATAGTGAAAACAGCTATCCTTGAAATATTGCAGAGACCTAGAATCCTATGAGTGGAAAACTGAAGAACATTCAACAAAGATAATCAAACCCAAAATATTGACGGCAGGGTGCAAACGAACTTACTCAAGAACTCCCAAGCTGAAGACATGGCGAGAGCTGGGAGTTGCAGAAGTAGCACCAACGAAGGCAGAGCCACTGCTTGCCGGAGAAACAACGATGTTGTGCGGAACTCCAGAGGACACCACCTTGCTTCTCACCACAAGACACCCATCTTTGACCAAAGGTGTGGCATTGACAGTCATATTTGTCTGTCAAAGTATCTACTCCCTACAACAAGATTCAACGTTTAACACTTTGAAAAGAATTGTTTGATGGGTCTGCTATGAAGAGATTCAGACCAGAGAATGATCGTTGGGTAACTTTCAGAAAGAACAATGCGTCACTAACCTGTCAACTACTTATATGGCAAGTAGAAAGATGTCTTTTTCATATGAAAGAAAATGTTTTATTAGAATTGTGATCTAATAGTGCAAGATTTTGACGTTAATGAAACATAATAAAAACACATAAGTAAAACAGTAGAGCTGCAATCGGGTAGACATTGATTTTTGCTTGTGGATAATGCTTCATCGAAAGTTACCATTCCTAGTCAGAAAATCGGGAATCGTGATCTTGGAATGTGTTTCACTCCAGGCAAGGTTTAGCAGGCACACGTGGAGCTCCAAAGTCCAAACTACAAGAACCTAATGACCTGGAGAATTCCCAAGACGATTTGCGGCCAACTGACGTGGCTTTGAGTTAGATTGACTTCAAATCATCCGTTTTTTAAGTACCAAACAAAAGAAAAGCAAGAGTGGGGTTGAGGTTATAACGGAACTTGTTTCCAGCGTTAGAGGTAATGCAGATAAAGATTGTGACAACTTTATGAAAGTTAAATTTCGAGATCATACATAAAAAGATGAACTTATACATACATAATTGTGGAGTAGAGGGGGCTCAAAGTGTTTAACAATACTGACATCTTAAAAATAAAATATGGCATCTTTTAGAAGATGATTCAAGTGATTAAATAAACAAAAAGAATTATGGCATGTAATCAAAGTAACAATAAGATTGAAACTATGTCAAGTTTTAGTAGTGAATTCATGAGGGAGAGTTTAGTGCTCAGTAGTGTGCTTTTGTCATCAATAAAAGAAATGAGAGTTCATAGGAGGGTTAAAAAATGTAATTGGACCGACTCAAATTAGTATGTGGACTCATCAGAAGCCTTGTTACCATTTGGTTCATTTCAGAGTTGTATCCGAGCTCGTTGCCATTCCAAGCTTTCAAAAGGCTGAAATTTTAAACTTCGGTTGTTATACACACATCGACTTTTATTTTGGTCATGGCAGCCTATACTATACGGTGATGATAATTTATAATTTTACAAGGATCCACTGACTAGTCTAACTAGTATTCCAACTATCCTTCTACATTGGAGCATATAATGAGAAATTTCATCTGTATTCATTAGCCAGTCTTGAAGTTTTAAGAGCGTGTAAGGAGAGAGTGCGTTAGACGAGCTGACTTTTCCCTTTTTTTCAAAGTTAAAGGTAAAGAATTGTATTAAAAATAAGAGGTCTTTACAAGAACTAGGAAATCAAACCATACATCACAACAACAACGTTTAAGCCAACGCATAACACACGACGACGATGTTTCAGAAACTAAGCTTCTTAAGATAAAAGATAATCCACTAAGCAAAACAGAGTGTCTGGCGTTGTGTCTTCTGGATTCGATAGGAGATTTACAGCAGAAGGAGAGTGATTCATGGTCACCTCGTGAGCATCATCCCACGCCTTGGATCAGATCTAATCACGTGGTGTTTAGAGTCAATAGGCACAATAGAAGGGGAAGAACTCCAGTTTCCAGGTATTTTCATTCAAAGTTACGATTTACCTTTAATCAAAAGTAGTCCTTTAATGCCATAGTGGCCACAGCCCATGTGCTGGATAGCGAACTTAATGCCACAGTGGTGGATTACACGAGTGATGTTGGCGATTGGCACAGGAATCATTTCCAACAATATCTTCCCTCCACCGTCTGTATGATGATTGCATCAATGCGCCTGAATAACAATGACCAAGGGAACAATCAATTGGTTTGGGGCCCCACATACCCCAGGAAGTTCACAGTGGCCTCCGCCTATCACCTCATCGAACAAACCAACACAAATGAATCTAGCAGGCTTTGGGAGGTCATTTGGAAATGGATAGGACCATAATGAATTCGGTCTTTCCTTTAGCTATTGGCTAAAAGGAAATTATTAACCAACCAGTAGCGGGTGATGCGTCATTTAACAATGGACAGCAGTTGCCACTTTTGTGGTCAGAAAGAGTCAACTCTCCACGCCCTACGGGATTGCCCTAGAGTGATCTCTCTTTGGCATAATTTTCCATCTGAATTTATAGACAGGGATTTTTTCCACATTGACGAGAAGATGTGGGTTTTTAGAAACCTCCGCCAGCATCTCAAGTTTAATTAGATAAAGTAGGCTCTCATCTTTGTAGTCACTTGCTGGTTGCTTTGGAAATGGAAGAATGAGAGTATCTTTGACATCGATTTTGTTTGATCACTGGAAAGCGCTAGGATTGTCATGGATTATGGCGCTTGGATCATCAGGGCCCTTTCGGTGGAAAGCCGAGTATTTCAGGTGCAGGGCGTGCCTCTGGGTACACTTGTGGGCTGGACTAAACTAATAGAGGGGTGGGTCAAACTGAATACTGATGGCACCGTCGGCATAGGATTCCACATGGCTGCAGCTGGAGGACTGCTGCCCAATAGCCTAAGCCATTGGTCTGGAGGTTTTATACAGAATATTGGCATGGGTGCACCCCTGGAGGCAGAATTATGGGGGTTCCATTTAGGGCTTACACTGACGTAGGATCGAGGATATCAGTAAGTGGTCGTTGAAGTGGACTTGCTGGAGGTTCTTAATATTCTCTTCACTTCTAATAGAGCGACGTTTGACATTTATCCTTTGTTGACAGGTATCCGAGGGTTGCTTCATTGCACTTGGGAGGTTCAACTACAGAATATCCATAGGGAAGGGAACTAGTGTGCTAATCAACTAGCTACCTTAGCAGCTTTCTCAAGGCCAGGAATGCAGTATCTGCGGGAACTGCCGTTGATTATTCAAGACGTATTACATCATGATATGACTGGAGTGCTTTATCCTCACGATCTACACTAAGGCGCACCTGGGCTGAGAGTTTTTTTCTAGATTTTCTTAGTTTATTTTCCCTTGTAACCAAAAGTAGTCCTTGCTGTTGGTTAATTAACCGATTTTCTATGAAGATGCTAGACTAGGGTTAACTCTTTCTATCCTGATAAAATATAGCAATTGCTCTTTGATTCCACCGATTAATGAGTAGCATACCTCTTTTCTATGACGAGCTTTGTTTTGAAATCATTTATTGTTTCTTACTCACCATATCTCTTTGATGGAGGAGGCAAAGGATATAATATAAATATGTTCGTTGTATCTGGAAATGCGGTTCAGCTTCCAGAGCCATTTAAGAGCTTCTGTGAAGGTAGAGCCTGCATTAGAAATTATACATAACTCCTGTATCTTCTCCTGTATAAACTGGAAAAGGGGACAATGAAAGAATAGGTGATCCTTAGATTCTTCCTCTATCTCATATAGAACACAGACATTATTGGTAGTAATGAAGTGCATTTTGTCCATTGTGCTTAACTTATTAAACACAGTAAGCTATAGGAGAATAGAGTAGCTAGGCCTGAGTGACTTATGCTAAATGATAAAAAACCATATCTGCCTTGAGTTTTTCTGATTCTACCACTTTCTGAATCTAACAATATTAAAGGATTTGGAGGTAGGTTGAGACATTGGATTATGTCCTCATTATCTAGGTTTGGCTGGTAGTTAGGAGTGAGGTGCTGCAAT
>JANIIA010000007.1:1984094-2010882 GCA_027478495.1 Erythroxylum alaternifolium | reverse complement strand
GGGTCTTCCAATATCAATAGGTTGATTGTTTCGCTCCTGTATCTTCCAAAAGGAAAAAAGATCTCTGAGAGCTGTTTAACCAAGTGATCAACATTTCTTATTGGTTACTTTTTAATAAAAGGTTACTATTTCCTCTTCTGTAAAAGGAAACAGAGATCAACTAGAACAAGTTAGGATTAGAAAGAGTCTTTATCAAAAAGGTTGATGTGTTCCTTTTTCTAATTTAAAAGTTAGTTTAGTTAAAGTTTTAAAAGTTTGCCCCTAACACTTTGGAGGCAAATCATTTTTTTTGAAAAATGTAGAGATGGATTGGAACTATATAGAACAAACCATATAATAACTTTTTTATGTATTAATTTCCATAATGTAACTTTAAAATATTAGAGCATAGAGGAGTTAGGTCTCCTAACTAGTGTCTTTGGGAGAGTGGTAGACCTGATCGATAATACTACATTTTTGTTATACATGTTTCCTCCATAGCAGTAGGCTTTCTCCTTACTATTGTTCAACTTGCTTTATTCATGACTGCCTCCTCCATTTGACCTTTTATTTTGGTAGATCTATTCCACCATTAGCCAAATCTTATTGTAAGTACCGACGAAGTTGCTTATCTTCTTAGTGCTAGTATGCTTATTTCATATGTCTCCTTATACCTTGTTCTTATTCTCTCCTGATCCAAAGTGGTTAGAGACTTGAGTTCATTTGAATATTTTTGCTTCATCCCATCTTTTGGCTCTTTGTGTAATCTGCAAGTCTCTCCTCCCTTATAAGTCCTTAGAGTTGGTAAAACTAAATGGTCAACATTCCTTACTGATTATTTTATAGATAAAAGATCACCATCTCTTCTATTATAGAAGTGAGCCTATAACAAATTAAGATTAAAAGGAGCCTTCATCAGCGAGGCTAACATGCCTTTTCAAATTTAATAAGTATTCTGCTTTATCTAAAGTTTTAGAAGCTAGCCCCTTCAACTTTAGGGTCAAATTGTTGTTTCTATAAAAATGAAGAGATGAATTAGAACTAGATTGAACCAACCATATAATAGCTCTATTGTGTATTAATTTATAGAGTATGCCTTTGAAATATTGGAACATTGATAAACGGTTAATGTACTTTGTTTTTATGCCATATTGAGTGTATTTTTCTTGAAATGGAAAAGGGAGGAGAAGAAAAGTCCATTTTTTAATGAGTTAATTCTTGTACCAAACTCAAGGCATTTTTAAAAGAGTTTAAAGTATTATTTGAGAGTTTTATGCTGTTATTAGTACTTATATTGTTTTAAGTGTGTTTTGAGGTCCCAATTGCGTTCATATATCAAAAGGAGGATAATTCAAGCTAAATCGTGGCATAAAATAGAAAAATTGGAGTTGTTTTGGAGGTATACGTCTATGAGAAGATGTACACAATTGTGTGAATAACATACACGATTGTGTAAGAGGCTGTAAATGTGTAAAGTTTTGTAGAAGTTGCTTTTGCCCTTTATGGAGATAGCTGCATATGTGAGTAACATACACGATCGTATAAAGGGACTGCGTAAAAGACTGTAAACGTGTAAAGCTTTATAGACATTGTTTTTGTCTGAGTGGAGATACATGTATGTGTAAGTAAAATACATGACCGCGTCCCATGCCCATGTAAGCTGCTAAAAATGTGTAAAGCCATGATATTGAAGTGTTTTTCAGATACACAGTGACTCATGTGACTGGGTGATTAACTGTGTATAATCTAAAACCACTAATTTCACATTGCGAACCTATAGATAGGCCAACATAGATCTTTTAGACTATGGTCAAACCTAATAGAGAGATTCACAAATTGAGTAATGCGATCTTAGAAGTTTTAACATGAAAGAGGTTTCAATTAATCAAATGAAGATTAGTTGTTAATAGTCTTGAGAAAGACATTAACATAAGATAAGAATTTTCACGGTCGAATAATCAATAATTAAATTACATGATGAAGGTTTAATACTTAAGAGATCTTACTGGTATTCATTAAATAGGTAGTAGCTATTTGATACTGGATTAATCTTTGGTTATATTTTTCCTGATTTATTATTGTGTTGAGTTCTTGTTTAGTTTAGTCTCAAATTAAATCATCATCTTATGTGACAATTAGATAACAAAAAAGAGACTGGTACTAGTACTAGTACTTGTAGTCTTCATGGGATTAACCTATACTTATCAGTACTAGCTATAGCTACATTGCGCACTTGTAGATTTAAAACATATAAAATATCACACATCAAGTTTTTGATACTGTTACTAAAGAGTAGAATATTAGGAAAATATTGTTTTCATTAATCTAGCAATTATTACTTGTTTTATTTATTTTTTACTTTTTATTTTTAATTTTTAACTTATTTTATTGACTCTTTGGTTTTCTCACTTCTATAGGTCTTGGGGCTAGTTTATGACTTAAGGGAATCCATCATACCTAGTTGACAAAGATTTAAAGATTGAGAGGACAACTCATAGAAATCTCTAAAGAACTTAGAAAGTTCAAGTTAAATTGATAGAAAGAGTACTTAGAAGGTCAAATTAATACCCAAGAATTAGGAACTATAGCAAACCAACTAAGGATTATGTTCATTTACGCTAGACCGCACTTAATGGGAATAAATTCCAACATTGTTAGACCAGTTATTAATATCAATAATTTTAAGATTAAACTGACTATTATTCAGATTGTTCAACAATCTGTCTAGTTTGATGGGCTATCAGATAAGGTCCCTAACACACATATCACAAACTTTATAGAGATTTATGATACTTTTAAGATCAGTGGTGTTGATGACAATGCAATTAGATTGAGATTATTCCCATTCTTATTGGGAGGCTGGGCAAAGCAATAGTTAAAATCTCTACTTATGTCATCATTTACCATTTGGGACCAAATAACAAAGAAGTTTCTTTTAAAAATACTTCCTATTAGCTAAGACTGCCAAATTAAGGAACGACATCTCCTTCTATGCCTAGGCTGATTCAAAGACATTGTATGATTCATAGTAAAGGTTCAAGGAGATGTTAAGAAAGTTCCCACATCACGGTCTACCATTGTGGATACAAATACAAACCTTCTACAATAGACTCAATCAAATAACAAGGAAGATGAAAGATGCAATAGTTAGGGGTACTCTAAATAACATATGAACTCATTGCAGACATAACGATGAATAATTATTAGTGATGATCTTCTTGAGTAAAACTTAGCAAGCTAGTTAGAGTATATGAAGTAGATGCAATTATGACATTTGTGAAACAAGTTGAAGCTTTAAGTAGAAAGATTGGCAAATTAATGACGAATCCTCAAATATTCTAGGTTATACAATGCGAGGTGTGCGGGTTAGGACATCCCTGCAATATTGTCAAGGACTACAACCAAAGTATGTGGATTATATAGGGAATGATCCTAAACCCCAAAATAACCCATCTAGCAATCCATAAAATTTGGGATGGAGGAATCACCCAAGTTTCTCTTGGGAGAATCAAAGGTAGCTAAGGAATAACCCTCTACCAGGACTCTAGCAACACCTGCCTTAAGAAAAGAAGCGAAGCTTGAAGGACATCATGTATAGATTTCTTTAAAATTCAGAAGCAAGGTTTGAATCCACAAAGACTTTATCAAGGAATCAAGAGGCTTCTATACATAACTTGGAAACTTAGGTGGACCAACTTGCGAAGTTAATTTCTGAAAGGCCACAAGAGAGTTTGCTTAGTACCATAGAGACAATTCCTAAAGAACATGTTATGGTAATCACACTTAGGAGTGGAAAAGAGCTACAAGAGGAAAAAGAACTAGAGAGAAGAAAGAGAGTAATACTAAAAGTCAAGAGAAAGCTAAAGGTGAAGGGCGTAAGGCTCTTACGTAGATTTCGAAGTATTTGAATTTTTGAATGAGTTACCAATAAATAAGAGGAAGTTGAAGGAGTTAGAGATCGTGATGCTGAGTAGAAGATGCTCAGCAATTTTTTAATGCAAGCTACCAAAGAAGCTTAAAGATCTATGGAATTTTACTATCCTTTGTCAAATTAGTAACTTAAAAATATAAAAGGCTTTAGTTGACAGCATGATCAATATTAATATGATGCCTTATTCTTTATTTAGAAAACTGAGATTAGGTAAACCGAAACCTACTAGGATAAGTTTACAGTTAATAGACAGATTAATAAATCATCATAGAGATGCTGTAGAGGATATACTTATTAAGATTGATAAGCTAATCTTCTAATGATTTTTTGATTTTTAACGTAGAGGAAGAAATATATGTGCTTTTAGTTATAGGTCAACCTTTTTAGTCACTACTAGGTTGATTCTTGATATTAGTAAGGTCAAGTTAGTGCCTAAGGTTGGGGACGAAAAGATCATATTTAAAATGTTTGATGTCATGAATCATTCCCTTGAACTTGTTAATTATGATGATTCTAGTAATACATTTGATGATTCATTTTCGAATGTTGTATATGACTCTTCTTCTAAAGATCCATCAGAGATGTTTCCAATTTAAGGTAGAAAAAGGATAAAAAATCTTATGCAAGGAAAAAGCAGATAGCTTACTTAGAGGTTAACAAATCCATGGTAAGAAATAAGGAACTTAATCTCTATAAGTTGCCTTAAACATGATAGTATAGCTAAGGACATTAAAAAAGCACTACTTGGGAGATAACCCAAAAATTAGGAAGAATTTTTTTTAACTTGATTATGTTTTTTTTATTTTTAGCTTTAGTTTAGGATTTCATTATTTTTTAGTGATTTTTTAATGCTAGGATACAAAGCATCTTTATTTGATTCTACCTAATTTTTGTGTTTTTGGTATGTGTTGTTGACTTTTTTTACTTTAAATGAAAATTTTTAAAGTTTTGAGGAATTTTTAGTTATAGAAGGTCATGTATACAAAAATTTCATTTCAGCATGTTCTTCATGGTTCTAGTGCCCTACACGGTCAATAGACACTATCGTGTATAGTCCTAGAGCTTTTAAAAATTTGCACAAATGTTTACACTTCCCATGCTAGTGATCTCAAGTTCTTTGAAAAGTGTCACAACACACTCCTATGTCAAAAGTCACATCTATTGACTTACACGGTCATACACACGGTTGTGTATGTGACTTTGTAAGTTTGTGAAACATCATACCCTCATGTATTTAGTCATACATCACAGTGACTTACACAGTCAATTACACAGTAGTGTAACCAATCGAGTAAGTTCACAACACATATTAAAAACCATATTTCTCTTATGTCCCCCACTTTATCTCCCTCTTCTACCCCTCACATGCTACACGTCTCCCTACTTCAACCTATCCTAGTGTCTTTTGAGTGATTTTACAATACCCAAGTAAGTTTTTTCTTGCCTTTTATGTTGTATTATACTTGGAAGCTTAGTTTTTTTTTGCAAATTCTAGGGTTTTTCATCCTCAAATTGCTAAGGTTAAGCAATTGTTGCATCGTTGTTCTAAATTTTCAAATACAAGTTGAATTTCATTCTATTCTACATAAATTATTTGATTAATTTGGAATTGCATAAGAATTAGATGAAATTTGATTTAGGAATGCAAATTTGGCTGAATAGGTTAGAAAATTGCAATGATTTTGTTAGTTCAGGTTTAATTTGTAAGTTTTCTAATAATTAGATACTATTTTCTAGTTTAGTTTCATTCCAATTTAGTATTTTGCATGAATTAGGTTTTAATTATGTTTAGTTTAAGTTTAATTGTTAAATTGTGTAATTGAATTTTGAATCTTAGGAATTGCGTTAGCAATTGCATAATTAAATTAATTTTGTCTATTAATTTCATTTTAATAATGTCTATTATTTTAATTTTTAATTACATTATTTTAGTTTAATTTGATTTTTAATTATGTGTTTTCGCAATTACATAACAGAGTGAGCATACGAATAAAGTTTGGGGAAGAGCGACTTGTTTGCATTAATATTCGTTATTTTCTTACATTTTATTTTGTTTCAGGTACAATATGAGAATAACAAAAGTTGAACAACAATAAAGAGCAAATGAGGTATTGAGGAAGAAAGAGAGAGGAGAAGGGTCATTTAGAGACTCGTGTGAAGCTCAATCACCACCAGCACAACAAAACTACAACACATCCACTGAAGCGACATAAGATGTTACTTTTTAATGCTAAGGTCTATAAGGAATAGTTCTAGAGGCTTAAGGACAAGAGATTTAGGACTGATAGATGCATTGACTAGGAGGTGTTGTAGCAGATTGACTTAGCCCAATAAGTTCAAAGTTATGCTCAAAGTGTGCTCCTTATTCTTCATAGAAAAAGGTTGCCACAATTAGGACAACCCAAGCACAATCTAGTTCAAAATTCTTAGAGATATGACAAGAATAACTTGCAGAAACTTCTCTATTATAATGGGCCTCTATAATTGGGACTTTATATAGACACATGAGTATAGGAGTTTTTTAATATATTTCCCGTACGGGATGTACATTCGTCACTTTTGGCTCATCATAAGCAAGGAGGATAGTATAAACCAAGAAAATCTAAGGTGTCCACCATAAGACATCCCACTTTTAGGTACATCCACGAGATTCTGATTTATATATAAAGTCAGTGGGGTAATAGCTTCAAAATTGTGGAAACCTGAATGTGTTCTATCTATGGAGTATGAGTGAGAGGACACCGATATACCTAGGGTACATCTTAGTCTAAAATTTTTAGTTTTAAAGTGAGAAAAAGAAGATAGAAACGATAGGATGGGAGTCTTTGGGAGACTACCACCAATGAGGCTACTCGTTATCATGGTCACCTTCAACTTAAATGTTATACTAAATATGCTTATGATACATAAGAGACGAGGACCGATAAGAGACATCTATCGACTGATTAGGCTTTCAAACAAGTAGAAAACTTTTGGAGCAGATAGATATCACCTCAATAGTAAAGCGCCCACTAAGACAAGAGTCTTTACTATCACAGACAGGAGGACATGAATGTCAGGACTTGTCAACTAGTGTAGGACCATCCAGAACGTCAACACCACTTGGACATCAAAACTAATTGAAGATTGCTTAGCTGGAGAAGTACATAGAAAAGATCTTAAGAGTCCAACGCACTATCCAGGTGAACTAACCAGAGCTAACAATGCAGATAGAGAAGTCAGGCCCATAATAGATTGATGGGGGAGGTCATATTGCAAATGGCAGGATACATTGGGATGTCCATACCACCTCCACTATTTTGAGTGACCATATAGTCTTTGGCTTAACAATCATATAATGCTTAAAGACCTGAGGATCCTCCAATGACCAATATGCTAGACTCACCAATAAATTGATAGTTACAGAGGAAGTCTAGATGTTCCATTAGGGTTTTTCTTTTGTTTATTTTATTATTTTATTATTTGTTTATTTGTTTATTATTCTTATTTTTATTTGTTTTATTATCATTTTTTTGTTTAAACTTTTTTATTCCAATGATAGTTTTATCTTAATTTTAATGGTTTTTTGCTTAGGTTAATTAAAAAAATCCTAAATTTTTCACAAATTTTTTAATTATAGCTCGAACTTTTGAAAGTGGCAATTAAATACCTAAACTTCCAATTTTTTTACAAAATAGTTTGACATTAATATTTCTATTAATGGAGACCGGTGGAATGAGATGTACAGGTCGGAATTTTCTTTAATTAATTAGTTAATATTAAGTAAAACAAAAAATTATGAAATAGTAAACCCTAACCCTTATGAATTCAGGAATTAGTTGCTTGCTCCTCTTCGCATAATAGACTACTGTCATCTTTGTCTTCAACTTTCCAATTGTTCAATACTAGACTTTTTTAATAGAATCAGTTGCTTACTCACTACTCCTGGCATAATCGTCTGCTGATTCACCAACTTGCCCACCGTTAACTCATCACCTGGCTCACCATCTGCAAGCCGATTTTTGTGTTCTAATAGTTCTTGATTTAATTATATGTTTACCCTAGAAGCCTCCTACTACTATGACCACCTAAATCAATAAAGTACATTTACATCTCTTCAAACTTGATTAGACAGCAACTTACAATGATATTTGATTGCAATGAAAAAATTTTAAAAAGGGTTTTGGTTTATTTTTTAATGACCTAGAAAACATGCTCAGATCCTTTCACCATGGATCTTAATGTAATCAATTGTTATCCTGTCTTCAATGGCTGTCCATGCCCCTCTGTTCAAGTCTTCCTTTGCATAACAAAGACTCTATGTCACTATATAGTTAGTTGAATGATTCTATAGTTTCAAAAGATGTAGGATATTAGACAACGAATAAAAAAAGAGAGTTAAGAATAGTCAAAAGTCTCAAATTCTCTTTTAATTGTTCCATATTATATAGTGAAACTAGTAACAACTAATCTCCTAATAAGCTCCCCACTTAGTTTTTTTGTTTCCCTACAAATCAACATATTACGTAGTGAACGGTGACAAGCTAGTGAGTGAGCATACGATGGCCAAAGATGGTTTATTTATATGATGGGTGAAATTAGATGGGTTAGTGTTAGGTATTATTTTTTCATTTTTAATTGTTTTATTTAATAGTAATTAATTAAAATTTACAAATTCTGATCCTTACATCCCATTCCAGCTATTATCTTACATGTCCAAAAGTCAGCTCTGTTAACAGAAACATTGATGTCGGGCTATATTTGTGAAATTGGGTATTTAATTGTCACTTTCAGCTCTATTAACAGAAACACTAATATCGGGCTATATTTGTGAAATTGGGTATTTAATTGTCACTTTCTAAAGTCCGGGCTATAATTGAGAAATTGTGAAAAGTTCGGGATTTTTTTGTAATTAGCCTATTTCTTTTATCTTCTTGTCCCCTTTTGTTTCTATGTTGCAATGATGTTTGTACATAATATTGAATG
Source organism: Erythroxylum alaternifolium (assembly GCA_027478495.1). NCBI lineage: Eukaryota > Viridiplantae > Streptophyta > Magnoliopsida > Malpighiales > Erythroxylaceae > Erythroxylum > Erythroxylum alaternifolium. Next base: position 2,002,007 of record JANIIA010000007.1, on the reverse strand, counting down.
CACTTTTCATTAAATTTAGAATGTGTACAGGAAAGTAACAAAATATACATTTCTCACGTTTTATGTTTACTTTGTTAATTTATTTTTTTGTGCTTCTATAATGTACATTAGGAACAATGTACAATTGCAAGTATGAGAAATGGGTTAATAAAAAATTTGAATTTTTTTCAAATTTCTTAGGATTATTGTAATCTTTATTATTCATATGTATTAACTAACATCTTGATTTAGTTAAAATATGTCTGAAACACTAGGGGTTAGTATTGACTATTGAATTAAATTAGTATGCAAAAACATAAAAGTTTTAATAGACTTGTCTTTATAAGTCATATTTTTATTAATCATTGAGATAGTTAATTTAAATGAAAATTGCATATTATTTATACATATGAAGCCTCTTTGTGAGATCTTGAGCTTAAGAGCAAATACATCATTATTTGATGATGTTTCATTCTTTGTTATATGTTATCAAACATAGTTGGATGATTCTAGAACTTGCTTTTATTATGCATTTTGATACAAAGGGGAATTAAAATGATAAAGGTACTTAGATTCAATCCTTTGGTTTAACCTATTTTCTTTTATTTTTATCCAACCTAATTTTATCCTTTAGGGTAACTACATTTGAGACTTAGCCTTTTTCTTAATTGATTATAATTAACAATGATAGCCTTTACCTTTTTTAATAACTTTCATTATTTTTTAACCCTGAAGGAATTTACATTTACTTAATTGCTTGGAGCTTGGGTTATATTGAGAATGTTAAAGAAAAGGTCCGATATTCCTATGATTATTGGCACATAGTGATTGTGAAATTTGTTTCCTATAATTATTGACACATTCTTGAGTGCTTTATTTGTATAATTTTATATTATCTCCAAAGTTGCTCGAAGAAGTTCAAAAGTTGAAAATTAATTATTGTGAGCATATTGAAAAAAAAGGAAAAAAAAGAGAAAGGTTGTGGTATTTGTTGAAGAGTGAGAATAATTAGTGTTGTACTAATCAATTTATTGTTTGAAGGACTTATGTTATAAAGAATCAAGTTCTATTCAATCTTGTTTATATGAATTTCCTTCAATTCTATTACCTTTTTTAATTATCCTGACCAAACCTTTACCTAAGCCTCATTACATCCTATTTAAAAGACCTTTTGATTTTTATTTCTAGCCTACTTATAAGTGGTGGAGATGTGATTTTATTACTAAACATTTTGAGTGCATTGAGTGAATCCTTTATGGGGGATGTGGAATTTAAGCCTTTAATTTCAAAAAGATTACCAATATGACTGTTATTGATTTAACATATGGAAATTTGTTCTAGGATAACTTGACTTTAATTGTATGTTAATTTTGTTAATATGATATCATGATTTAGGGTGTGGATGGATAGGCTAAGGTTTATAAGGGGTGGATGTTTTTAAGATTGATGATTTGGTTATCATTTTCTAGAGAACAAATAAAAACTTATGTGTGGCATTGTTTGATAAACAATTAATCTACTATGTTTTTATGCTCATATTGAGTGTGTTTTGCTTGTTATTTGAGAGTTTTACATTTTTTTACTTATTATTTTGTTTTAAGTGTGTTTTCAAGTCTCAATTGCCTTAATAGATCAAAAGGTGGAGAATTAAGGAGAAATCATGACATAAAATGGAATAATTAGAACTACTTTGGAGATACAAGCTCATGTGAGTATGTATACTTTTGTTTGAGTAACATACACGACTATATAAGGGACCGTGTAAGAGACTATAAAGGTGTAAAGCTTTAAAGACACTATTTTTACCTGTGTGGAGATCATGCCCATGCAAATAATATACACATCGATTTTCTATATCAGTGTAAGCTACTGAGAAAGTGTAAAATCACGTTATTGAAGTGTTTTTGAGATACAAAATCACTCACATAAGTTTGTCACGGATTGTGTATAATTCAAAAACCCTAATTTCATAATATAAAAGGCAATTATAAAGAGGAGAGAAGAAGGAAGTGACTAAAGTCAGAAGTTAAAGCTAAAGTTAGAATTAGAGTCACGATTATGAACGTAGGAAGAGGGAAATGAAGCTTATTTCAACAGATCTGATAGAGAGCAACCTTTCATCAAGGATTCAAGGGGATTTCATTAGAGAAAAGAGGGATATACAAATCTTTGGATTGTTTTCTTTTTAATTATTTTTCTGAACTTTTAATTTTTGTTTCATTTTTTATGTTTGGGAACTAAGTTTTTTTAGTGCCTAGGTAGGATGAACACCAAGTAGAGATGGATAATATAATTTTATCCTTTATTTAATTCAATTTGATTGATTGATTAATTGAGATTCAATTATACGTTTCTATTCTTGAATTAATATGTCCAAGACAATAGTTCAATGTTTGATTTCATATGATTGAGATTGAGAAATCCTCTTGTATAAATAGGTCTACTATAATTGGAAGGGGTTATATGCAAACCTAGAGATAGGTCAACATAAATCCTCTAGATTAGGGCTAAAATTGATAAAGAGTTTCACGAATCGATAATGTTATCTTAAGGGTTTTAAGTAGAAGGAGGTTTTAGTTAATCAACCAATGATTAGTTGTTAATATTCATAAGAAAGATATTAACATAAGATAGGAATTTTCATGATCCAATGTTCAGTAATTGAATTGCATGATAAATGATTAACATAGAAGAGACCTTAAGGGGATTCATTACCTAGGTATTAGCTATTTGATATTGGATTAATCTTTGTGTTATATTTAGCTTGATTTATTATTACGTTAAGTTATAGCTTAGTTTTAAATTAAATCATCATCTTATTTGATGATTAGATATTAGAAAAAATGGCTATTACTAGTAGCTGTATCCTCATAAGATGGACTCATACTTACCAATGCTAGCTATAACTATACTGTGCACTTATGGATTTACAACATATAAAATATCATGTGTCAAACATAGAGAAATTGTCTCCTAACTAGTGTTGTTAAAAGAGTGGTATGCCTAAATGAGAATCCTATAGCTCTAAACAAAATTAGATTTATAAATATTTGTATTGAATTAGATATGACAAAGTGCTTCGAGAAAAACTAGAAATTATAAGAATAAATAATAGGGGGTGTTAGTACTAACAAAAATCAACCTAAGCTACTAGTGAAAGCTAATGCTTAAAATTGAGAATAAAACTTAGAGGAATACTTGGAAAATTTTTGTTATAAGTAAATATAAGGAACTTTTAGCTGAAGAACTACTAAAAATGTTGATTTAAAAGGCTCAAAAATATTAGTTCAGAATTTATTCCCACTTCAATGACTTGTGCTGAAGATCAGACTAACTACTATCCTTATTCTGTAGCAATAGAACAATTTAGTAGTACTAAATAAGGAAACAGAGAAAGTTTGTTCAAGAAAAAGAAAAAATAAAGTCAAAAAAAGGAAAAAAAAGGTTTAGGTTTATAAGATTATTTCCTTATAATATGATCCTCATTAGAATAGCAGGGGATTAAAAAACCCCCCTTAAAATAAAAAGTATCTAGGGACTTGTTGTCTTCTTTGAAACATGCATTAATATGTCTTCTTAAAACCAAAATGATAACCTTCAATATGCATCCTTATATTTCTTTGGTATTCCAAAATTGGTAGTTATTTAATAATATTATTCACCACTATGATGACCGCATATTAGTAGCTTAAGATCCTAACTAAGTTACAATGTTAGTCTTATCTATATTGAACCAACACATTCATATGTAAGAAAATTGTCTTCCTTCTAATCACAACTCCTAAATAAAATTTTTCAATGCCTCAAACAATTCTTTTATCAAAAAGCAAATGTGGTCATATCTCTTAATCATTAAACAAAGCACCTCCCTTCTTTACATCATTCTTGTGGATTTTAACACCACTTTGTGTTAATATAAAGTAGATGGTAATTTCAACAAACTAAATGATGATAATGAGGATTTTAAGCATTGTGTTAATTTGCAGACTTTTCAAACTTAAAACTTGAAAGTAATCTCATTTTTTGGGGTTATGGTATTAGATGTGGTTTATAATTTTTACCAAAGGGATAATATTGAAGAAAATTAATAAAATTTGTATTACATTGATCATAAACTCTTTTAACCCTTCAATATTTAGTAGTTACTAGCCTATCTCTTATTGTAACACCATTTATAAAGTCATCTCTAAGATGTTGGTGTCAAAACTTGATCATGTTACTTGAATCATCACTAGTTATACTCAAAGCGTTTTTGTTAAAAGCAAGACGTATAAGGGATAACATACTTTTAAACTAGTAATTTTTTAAAACTACCATAAAAGGAGCTCAAATTTTAATTGCACTTATAATTAAGTGGAATGGGAATTCCTAATCAATTCATTTGAAGCCTTCAAATTTCCCTAATTTCATCAATTGGATATCCTAATTAAAGATGGAAATGGTTCCGGTTTGGTTGAGCCCATTACTAGTCCAACTTGACCTAAACCTTAAGGTGTAGCTTGAGCCATGCCTAAAATCTAATTGGGCTTAAGTTGCACAACATGAATCCACTTAGGCTATTTAAAATAATGTTATTTTGTGATGAGGGCACGAATTGTCAAGTCAGGTCTTAGGTTAGCCCTAAGGCCTAAGCCCAACTTGAAGCCTGGGTTAACCAGACTTAGTTTGTTGACTTTGGGCCATAATAGTTTAGGCTTTGGGCCTCCTGTATAATCCCATCATTTCATAACCCCGAATTATGTAGTCATCATTAATAGTAAATCATCATTAACAGTAAATCCTCTCTTATGTTTAAAAGGGATAAAAGGCTAAGTTAAGGAGACCTTATCTCTCCTTACCTATTTTATGATTGTCATGAAGGTTCTTAACATCCTTATATCAACAAACACCAACAGATGAATGACTTTAGGTACCATTACAAATGTAAAAAGTTAAAGCTTTTTAATTTTCCATCTTTAGTTAATTTGATTTTATTTTCTGAAGAAAATATGACTTCTATTTCTTATTTCACTAAAGTTTTAAAAGACTTAAAAAATTACTTAGGGCTAACAGTAAACTCTAATAAGAATTATAGATATGTATCATGTGATAATTCATGTTCAACTATGAGACTAGTTTAGTTCATAAGTTTTCAAGAAGGGAAGTTGATTATGAAATGTGTGGGAATCCTAATATTGCTTACTAGGCTTGCTAATAGAGGCTATTATCCTTTAATGGAAATGATGGATAAGAAATTGGATAATTAGAATAATCAATGACTCTATTATAGTTCACATCTAAGTATTTTGATGTCAATTATTAAATCAATTAACAAATAAATGAAGAATTTTTTGATGGAATGGTGATAAAAATGATGTATCAAAATCTAAGGCAAAATAGAGAGATGTTTACATTCTGAAAGAAGAGGTTGGCTTCCATAATAAATATGTTAGAGGAATGAACATATGTTGGTATGAAAGCCAAATTATAAAATTTTCACTAATAAAGATTTCTTATGGATTGAATGACTACATTTTCATTTCTTGAAAGGAAATATTTTATGGATATTTAACCTATTTTAGACTTTAAGAAAATTTTGAATTAAAGAGAAAAGAGAGAGGGGAGTGATGAAAGTAATTATATGCAACAGAAAGAGGACTTTTTCTAGTATGATGATTGGCATTCCCTTGAACTACTGTAAAATCACACATGGTTTAGATCAATAATAAAGGCCATTGTAGCTAATACCAAGGTGGATGCTTTCGTATCTATCAACTATTAGTAATGGTTGATGCAACATTCTAGATTCCTTTTAAGTATCAAAGATAATTTTTTCGAATTATCAACTTAACCCTTAAAGCATGATTTAATTATATAGACATTAAATACTCATAGTGCTTTAGCAATAAATCTTATTGCTAACTTTTTAAAGGTAATAATCTTAGAGTCACTTAGAGTTAAGTCCCTTGATTCATTCACCACTTACTGAAAGCAAGTTATATACCTTGGTTTTTTTTATTAAAGGAAATTTATGGACTTAGGACTAGATATCCTTTATTCCTTTAGAAATAGGAGTTGTTCTCTATACCCTTATGATTTGGAAGCACATAACCACCTATTGTTTGACTGCTTTTTCTCAAGGTTTATATAGCAACAAATTCTTGAGAAGTTCAGCTCCAATTACATTATTAATGATTGAGAGTCAGCCATTCATTGGATTTCCTATACAAAATGCAATGGAAGCCTTATCCTTAAAATACCTCTAAGTTGTATGATATACATAAAATGAGAAGAAAAAAATGTTAGAACGTTTAATAGAAGTTCTATAACTATATAATAAACTACTATTCAATTTATTCAATGGACAAAAAAAATTTGAAAAAAGATTTATAAAATTGTTTATTTGTTTCCATGACTTGTAGTCGAGGTTTAGTCGAGGTTTTTTTCAACTTCCTTCTAACTCTCAATTAAGGAAAATGCCTTCCAGCAAATTTATTTTTCCCTTTTTGCTGATTTTTATACTAGTTTTCTACTTTAGATGTTTTTGTCTAGTATAGGCTTTCTATTGGCCATTTCCTTTTTGTTTTGATATATTTTACTTTCAGAACAAGTATTGAGTTTACATTAATTTAATTTAATATATAATAATTGAGACTCTAAATTTGATGGTCAACAAATGAGTTGACTTTTAATTTCTTTTTTAGACAAAATTACTCTTTTGGGTAGATAAGATGCTCTGAACTTGTACGTTAACACAATATTTTTTTAAGGAGAATTTAAAAAAAACTAGAAAAAATCTTATAGCGCAAGATGGTCATATAGGGGCTGCTATTAAGAGGTGATCAAACTACATTAAACGATGGTAACTTTATCTTATTATCATCACCTATGCTTTTAGTATAAACATCTGTTTGTTTGAAAATTAACTACGATCCAATCTTAGACACACAAAAAATAATTTTTACAATTTTCTGACAGGATATCTTTAATTGAATAACTTGAAAAATATGAATCATAAATAAAAGGATTGAAATGTACATGATTCAGATTCTTACATAAAATTTTCTTCTCTAACTGTTAACCACAAGCCTTTAACAGTATTATAGAGTAGAGAAAAAACAACTCAGTACTTGTGAGGAAAAGGTAAGAGTGATAACTCATTTATACCTTTCTCCTATTTATAGGAAAAAAACAAAAAGAGTATCTTTCTTATTAAAAATAAACTTATTAATTATGATTATTTTATTCCTATATTTTCTCAAACTTCACAATTAAGTCCAGATTAGTTAAAATTAAATTTTCTTTTTATTTACTCTTTTATGTGTGGCCCATTAGGTTACTAATTTGTTGGAAATGATTAAAATTTATAATTATAATTTATAATTGGAATTAGATAAATTAAAGCTCCTTTTAATTTATCTTTAATTCTCTAATTAAACAATTCATAATTATATATCAAAATTGACATCTAGCAATATGTCATGGCCACCTAAATATTAGGAATGTTAAAGTAGTTTGACTCAGTGTGTCCATGCATGGTTATAATGTATAATTTAATCCTTTTATCATCCAATGTTCTAACTGGACATAAAGTATAGATATAGTGCCTAATCTTTTTAAATCAAATTATATTCATTCTTGCTAATTAGTAACTTATTTATAACTGATATTTGAAAACACCTTTTCAAATCTTAATTCCTTCTGATAGATGATTCCTTAAATCGCTACTAATTAACAACAATAGAACATTCTCTTTAATTACATTAGAATCACGAATCCTTTATTGACTTACCCATCTATCTCCATATAATTCATAATGTATCCATGTAATATCGACTATGCTATCATAATAAATAGGATAGGTCATAAGAATTATCAAAACACAATAATTCCTATATGAGATATCTTGGTTGTAATATCTTGTTTCCCTACTAAGGGTTAGAACCCTAGATTTCTGTAAATGAGAAATAACAATGAGAGGTCAGAAAAATGCAATTCATACTTACGCATAATATAGCATTCATGTACGTGAAATTGATTATTGCACACATTACAATAATTTTTTCATGCACTCATTTGACATTTTCGGGTATAAATGATTGATTTAATATGATTATAATGTGAATAGTGAATATTTTATTATGAAAATTGATTTGGTGTATTAAATTATTGATTTAGAATTTTTGGTAAAATTTGGAAATTTTTTAGAATTTTGGGTATTTATGGATTAAGAAAAATGCCAAGTGGCAGAACAATCGATAAATGGTAGTAAAAATAAGTGACGAGTGACAAAAGAAATAATTGATATATGATATCGGGATTTAATGACACATGTCATTTAAAATTGGGAGTCAATTGGATTAGAATTAGGAGACAAATGAACTAGCATTTTTAAAAGACCAAAAGAAGACCATGAGAAAGTGACATGTGGCGAGTGACACCACTTGTTTCCCACGAATTTTATTACATGAAAGACCAACCCTCATTTTTTGTCTTTCACTTGCTATTTGCTTCTCTCTCTTCGTAATTTTCTCTCCCATATTTATCTTCTTCATTTCTTCTTCTTCTTCTTCTTCACATTTTTGCTTCACCAAACTTCATTAATGTTGCACCTTGCTTTCATCCATCATTTACTCCTATTTTTCTTTGTCTTCTTCACCTTGCTATAAAAGGACCCAACCCATTACTCCATAAGAGTTTATGGTTGTATGATATATGGGAACACTAGGGTTAGGTGATTTTTAAAGATCTTGAAGCTTAATCAAGTAAGTAGCCCTCTATTCTTTATTGGTTATTGTAAAAAGGATAAATATGGCGATTTGTTTGAGATTTATGATCATGATCATGAAGAAATATATATGTGCTGTAATCTGAGAGTGAAAAAATAGGTTATGTTTTAGTGCATTAATGATATTCATGGGTTGTTTAAATGAAAATATGTACAATGATCATTTGTGATCAACTTATAGTGCAAATGATGTAGGGAAAATTGTGGAATAAATGTTTATGATGAATGTGTGTATATGATATGTTCTATTTTGATGTGAATGATCAATCATAGAATATGGGTTATTTGTGATTGATATGGAGTTGAAATGGAAGTAGGAATGAAGAGGAAATAATGAGGACATAAGTTAGAAATGATAGACTAAACAAAAGAGGTGAACTCGAATGAAAACGATAATGAAGTGTGTTGGAGTATGTTAGATGGAGTGTTGTTACTAAACATGCACTTGTATTTTGGCCATATTGTGACATGTAGATATCCAAATGGGATGAGTTTTGATATAGATTAAACTAGAGACATATGGCTATATTTTTATGAAGAAATTTAATTCTGTCCTTAAGGGTCTTGAAATTTGGCTTGAAGTTGAGAACCATATGCTATCATGGTATGAGAACAGTTTGTAGTGTTTTGGTTATAACTTACATAATACTGAACTAAAATGTAAGAATTTAATGTCATTAGAAACATAAGACATAAAGAAACATTTGATTAGAAGAAAGTGTTGCCTAAATACCTCATTTTCTAGGTCATAATGGTCATACGAAACTGACAGAAAAACTAGAAAATTGTAGAAAGCATGGGAGACTAGTTTCTGTCACGATTGTGACATGGGATGCCACGATCGTGGGTAGTGATTTTTCATGGTAATGTTTTGATTATGCAATTGTTGAACCAATTAAGGATGAGTTATATAATTATAGTGTTTGTGGACTTAATTGGAGCTTAAAAGGAACATAATTTTGATGTTGGAAAAGTTGGTTAAATGTGTGATAAGTTTTGATTGATCTTAATGTTATACTTTTAAGGAAAAGTATGTTTGATGCATTATGAATAAGACATAGTTTGGCAGGAGATTGGATTTAATGAATGATGAGATTAAGTTTGAAATGGTAAATTAAATGATTTAGAAGTTATGCAAAAAATTTGACAGACAAATGGAGTTTTTCTGTTCTATTTTCTTAATTTATTTCATGAATTTCTTTGATTGTTTTAGAGATGACCTAAAGTGAGTTTAGAGCTAATAAGAAGGAGTACAATGGTTTCTTGAAATAAGATGAATTAAGATGATAGTTAGAAGTGAAATGAAGGTGGAAATGAAGTTGGAAACATGTGCAGAAAATTGAAGATGAATGTGTTCTGTTTTTAGTGTGTAATAATATGGATGTTAGTAATTGAAATAGAGATGAAGTAGAGTGAGTTAAAAGATAAAGAAAGGGATAGTATAAGGTCTCGAAGTGAGGAGAATTAGGATGATAGTTTACAGATAAAGGGAAGGTGACAATGGAGTTGAATGTGTGCTGAAATATTGAAGAATGTATAGACATGGTTGATGTTATGTTTATGTGATTATGAGCAACAATTTTATATGATGTGTTTTGTGGATGTTTTGAATTGGAATGGAGGTGAGAACGAAGAGGAATTGTAGTAGGAATGATAAGTTATGCATAGGATGTTTTATATGTGATTGTAGGAGTTGGAAATCTAGAAATTGGCCCATAAAGGTTCATTGGGTAGACGTCATGTCTGCTGGATGGACCTTCTCTGGAATTTCAGTGTTCCAGTTCCGTTCATGTTTGTTTGGAGGGACATACATGTCCACTGGGCTGACATTCTCGGGATACCTACATAAATGTGCAATGTTGACCCTTTATATGGAAAAATTTCTCTTCAAGGTCTTCATGGAAGTTGTAGAACTCAAAGTCTTCTTCGAAACTGTACTTGAATGAACTTAATTTGACATACACAACTAAAGTTATGCTTATTGTCCCAAATCATGTACATAGATAAATTATTGACTTATCAATGCTTTCTTATGATGTAATTAAGCTTGAATGAGATCTTGAATGAGCCTAGTGGATGTTGAATGAGGTGATTAAAGTAAGGAAAGTGTATTAGGTATTAAAGAATGATTGAAAGATGATGTTAATTGGTTATGGGATGCGTATTAAGGAAATGTACCTGGGATTGTCATTGAGCATGCATTGTACATAATCCATATATACATATGTGCATAAATGAGTACTTATATAATAGTGAAAAGTTGTAATATATGTAAATGTGTGTTGTATGATATAGAAGAGCAATTAGAGTGACCTTATCCAAGTATTACAAGGACTTCAAGGTAATAAGTTATCTGAAGCAAACTGCGAGTAACCTAAGATGGTCTAACTATGATTGTTTGTTTATTAAATTATGTATTGAATTGTTATGTGATGTGTATGTACTAATTTCCGAAAATTATGTTCGAGGTGTTTGATGCATGAATAAAACATTAGAAGTGCTACTTGAATGTGAATGTGAATGATTACTTTTTTCTCAACTTAAATGTTGAATGCCGGACTAAAAGTATTATGACAAATGTGAATAAGAAAGAATGTGAATGTGACTGAATGAGTATAATGATTGAATACGCATGGTGAATTTCATTATATAAATGCACGAAAGATGAAGGTAGTTATGACTGGATTCACCAGTAAAAAAGAGCTTAAAGCTCAGACTGTGGTAAGAGCTTATGGCTCATTATGTAAAATGAGCCTTGTATACCCAATAAATAAGGGACAGTATAAATGAGCCAGGTATCCACAGTAGATACCGGACAGCAAACAAGGCACTCGGTCACAACAATGAAATAAATAAATGTGAGTCTTATGAACGTTGCTTATACACATGAATTATATGATTTGAATGATTGCAATTGAAATGTGGAATTACATTGATTGAAAAATGCAAAAGTTTATGATCAAAGTATGTCGTGATGCTATATGTTGATAAATGTGAATTATGTGAATGTATGAATTGTTGTGATATGTGTGATATGAGTGAACCATCGAGGATGGTTACTCAACTGAGTTCCTAAAACTCACCAAAATTACAACGTTGACATTTCAGGTTCGAAAGTGACAAATTAGCTTCTAAGACTGCTAAGAAAGGATCTAGTACAATTTTTTAGTAGAAGACATGGCTCAAAGGTCGGTCAGCTGAGACTGAAGGATTTAGATAGAGTGTTGTATATTTCCTCATATATATAGCATACTTTTGTAAACAGAGATGTAAACTCTGATTTGCTTTGATAATGTATATATATATGGATGATGTTATAATGCTACAATGTACATAATGTGTTATGAAAAGAAATGAGGAAATTTATGCTTTGGAGATCATGAGATTTATGTTTTAAATTATGATGCCATGAGTTAGGGAAAGTGATATACTTAGCGCGCTGCTTCCGTCAGGCATGTGCATGAACGTCTGACAGGCATTCGGGCAAATGTCTGATAGGAGTGGGGTGTTACAGTGGTTGGTATCAAAGCATGGTATGGCATCCATAGGGACATATAAGAATGTTAGACATGAATTATCGTGAGAAATGCGTATAGTAATCTAAGTTATTATCTATTATAGGTCATCCACGATCAAGTTGAAAGGTCAGCTAATATAAACGAACTAGAGTCAATAGGAGCTAGTTGGGAGTCTTCTGTGTCTCGACTAGAGAGAATGCCTCCAAGAATTCCCTAGAGAAGGAAAAGGAGGTACGACAAACTACGAAAGCAAGGGGTTGTGGACTTATACAGAAGTACAGACCCTGTAGAGGTTGAGGGATGGATAGAGAGGACAGAGAGAGTCTTCGATCAAATGGACTGCGAGCCAGACAAGAAGTTCGATTATGCAGTTTCTTTACTGTAAGGCTTAGCCTACCAATGGTGGAAGACTGTTCCGGGCTGTTCCACTAGGTCTTGTAACTTGAAGTGGGAAGACTTTCTGATGGTCTTCAAAGAGAAGTATATGCCCAAGATCTACCTCAACTGAAAGATGAAAGAATTTCTAGATCTGAAGCAGGGCAGTTTATTTGTGGCAGAGTATGAGATAAAGTTTAACGAACTGATGGGTTATGCTACTGCCTTGATTCTTATAGAGGAAGACAAATGTAAGAGATTCAAAGATGGGCTGAATATAGAGATTCAGATGAGGTTAGCCATTTTTAACCTGGGTAATTTTTCGGAACTACAGGCTGCCTTGATCCGAATCGAGCAATTATTGAATGATAGTCAGTCCGAGTATAGATCAGAGTCTAGACTGAAGAGACTTAGTGAATCTCAGGATGGTTCTGGCAGGAGGTTTATCAAACGTCAGAACTGATCTTTTATACCACTGACTCGATCAAGACAGTCATGGTTCAAACAGAGGGTTAGCTTTGTGCAGTCTACTAGTGGCAGGGGTGCAGTATCAGGTCATTTGCCAAATTATGAGCACTGTAGGAAGAAGCACGATGATGAATGCTGGAAACTATCTGGAGCTTGCCTTAGATGCGGCTCATTTGACCATCAGATCAGAGATTGTTCTGTGGTGTATGGAGCATAGTCTGGTAAGAGAGGAGGAGTGGTAACAGAAACTACTTTCCAACATAGCCGAGCTAGTGGGTCTAGAAAGAGAGGCCGTGGCAGAGGCAGAATGAGCTCTTAGAGTCACACTATCAAGACTGAGGTGCGGAGCAACCAATCACAATCTCAGGCCAAAGTATATGCAATGACTAGATAGGAGGCTCGGAATTCTCCAGATGTCATTGCAGGTATGTTGCTTATTTTTAATTATGAGGCTTTTGCATTAATAGATCCTGGATCTATGCACTTTTTTATCGCACCGCATCTAGCATCTAGGTTGCATTGTGATAGAGAATTGTTGAAACATAGACTAGAGGTGAGTACACTGATAGGTAGTATCACAATAATAGGAGAAGTCTACAAGAGGTGTTTGATCTGAATTGATTGGGCATAATTGGAGGTGGACTTGATTGTATTACAGTTAAGGGAGATGGATATTATCCTAGGCATAGATTGGCTCACTGCTCATAGGGCTATTATGAACTACTACATTAAGGAGGTAATATTAGAATATCTTAATCAGCTGAGAGCAGTATTCAAAGGTATTAATTAAGCAGTGCCAATTAGGTTGATCTCATTTATGAGTGCCTTAAGATTGATGCAAAGGGGATGTGAGGCTTATTTGGTCCATGTCATTGATATCCGAACTGAGCAGAATGTGCAGGACATTCCTGTTGTTAAGGAATTTCTAGATGTATTTCCCATTGAACTATCTAGCTTACCTCTAGATCGGGAAACATAGTTCACAATTAATCTGATTCCAAGTGCTGCTCCTATATCCATTCCTCCATATAGGATGGCACCTGTGGAGCTGAAGGAGTTGAAGACTCAGTTGCAGGAGTTGCTAGAAAAGGGGTTCATTAGATCCAGTGTATCACCCTGGGGAGCTCCAATGTTATTTGTAAAGAAGAAAGATGAAACGTTAAGACTGTGCATCGATTATAGGCAATTGAATCAGGTAACAGTAAAGAACAAGTACTAGTTGCCTAGAATCGATGATTTTCTTGATCAGTTGCAAGGAGCTCAAGTGTTCACTAAATTGGACTTGAGTTTGGGTCTATCAGTTGAAGATAACAGAGGCTGATGTACCGAAAATTGCTTTCAGGAGCAGGTATGGGCATTATGAATTTTTAGTATTGCCGTTTGGGTTGACTAATGCCCCATCTGCATTTATGGAATTGATGAATAAGGTGTTTCAACCCTACTTAGATCGCTTTGTGGTAGTATTTATCGATGACATTTTGGTGTATTCGAAGAGTAGTAAAGAGCATGCTGAGCACTTGAGAATAATTTAACATATTATGAGAGAGAAATAGTTGTATGCCAAATTCAGTAAATGTGAATTTTGGCTGAATCAAGTAGTGTTTTTGGGTCACGCAGTAAATGGGCAAGGTATTCAAGTGGATCCAAAGAAGATAGAGGTAGTAATGAAATGAGAGGCTCCGAAGAATGTATCAAAAATTTGGAGTTTCTTAAGATTAGCTGGATATTAACGGAGGTTTGTCGAGGGGTTCTCATTTATCTCAGCCCCTCTGACTAAACTTCTAAGGAAGAATGTAGTTTTCATATGGAATGAAGATTGTCAAAGAAGTTTTGAGGAACTGAAGCATTGGTAGACTATAGCGCTAGTGTTGACTATTCCATCAGGAACTGGTAGATATGTAGTATACAGTGATGCATCACATCAAGGATTGAGATATGTGTTGATGCAGTATAGCAAAGTGATAGCCTGTGCATCGAGACAATTAAGGTCACATGAGATTAACTATTCGATACATGACTTAGAGCTTGCAGCAGCGGTCTTTGCTCTAAAGATATAGAGACATTACTTATATTGAGAGACTTTTCAGATTTACACTGATCATAAAATCTTAAGGTATCTGCTAAGTCAGACAAAGTTGAACATGAGACAGAGGAGATGGATCAAGTTGTTAAAAGACTATGGCTGTACAATTGAGTATCATCCGAAAAAAGCTAATGTGGTGGCAGATGCATTGAGTAGGAAGTTGAACAACAGTGTAGCTCAAATTTAGTTATCGAGGTTACCGAGCTTGATTCAAATGAGAGCTTTAAATGTGGAGTTGAATCGAGAACAAAATGAGGCATTGATAGCTACACTAAGGTTGAGACCGATGTTGCATGACAGGATTAGAAAAGTTCAGAGTAAAGATCCTAAAATGGTGAAGCTGATTGAGAAGTTAAAGGTGAATCTAGATTTTGAATTTGAATTAAGAGATGAGACACTGTGGTTAAAGCAGAGATTATGTGTGCCTGACATTGATAGTTTGAGAAAGGAAATTCTAGAGGAGGCATATGTAGCAGCTTATGCTATGCATCCTGGTATTACCAAGATATATAATACACTGAAACAACATTTCTAGTGGCCAGGAATGAAGAAGCAAGTAGCTGACTATATATCTAAGTGTTTAACATGCCAGCAGATTAAGGCTGATCATCAGGCTCCAGTTGGAAAGCTTCATTCGTTACCTATTCTGAGTAGAAATGGAAACGAATTACCATGGATTTCATGATGGGATTGCCAAAGACTTTGAGGAAACATGGCACTATATGGGTTATGGTAGACAGATTGACCAAATCGGCACATTTCTTACCAGTGAGAGAGAGTAGCTCATTAGACCAGTTAGCTCGGAGGTATGTAGATGAGGTAGTTAGACCACATGGGATTCCGGTGTTCATTGTATTGGACAACGATCTTAGATTTAGTTCAAGGTTTTGGAAGATGTAAGGCCCCAAAATTAGATTTAGATTTCGGTACGAAGTTGAACTTTAGTTGTAAGGCCCCAAAATATACCCTAGTTTAAATAATACATGTGTATGAAAGTACATGTATGATTGGAGTTAGAATTTTGCTATGATTAGAATATGAAAGACATATGATTTGAATTTTTGGTCAAGTGGACAATGGTTAGTGAATTGGAATTAATTGATTTCATTAGAGAATTAAGGTATTTAAACGTACATTTGGTCTGGGAACATTTGTCAAGTGGCAAGTTAAGTTGCTACACAAAAATTAGAATGATTAACTTATCAATTAGTGACATTTGGTATGATTAAAGCATTGACAAATGGCATAGTTGATACATTGACAAATGACAGCACTAAGTGTGTGACATATGACCTAATGTATCATTGACACATGGAAGCTCCTTTAAGGGACATGTGAAGCTCATGGATGAAGACATATGTTGCTCTAATTCCATGGCACCTAGATTTGGATGTGGTAAATTCTGCCAGAGCAAGTCTTCATTTTAGTCTCTTCTCTCCATCGAAATTTCATTCTCCTACTCCCCCTCTCAACTTCTAGACCTTTGATGAAGCTTGGATCATCATCTCTGTAAGTTATTTCATTAATAAGTAGGCCATGTAACTTTATGTAGGGAGAGAATAGAGGTTTGATACATACTGGAAACTGGTTCGGATGAGTAGTTCTACTGGTTAGGTTTCGGTATTTTAGCCATACCTTGATCTGTAGGTGTCCAAATTAGATTAATTTGAATTCGTATTAAACTAGAAACTTATATCTATAACTTTCATGAAGGCGTCAAATTTTATTTCTATCATTAAGTATGTCAAAAGTTGGCTTGAATTTGAGTATCTGGAATCTGTCACTGTTTGTGAACAGTTTGTAGTCATTTGGGGATAATTTTCAAATACTAAACCAAATTGCATAAAATTAGTGTTATTAGAAACTTAAGACATAAAAGAACAAATGTTTAGAATAATGTTTGGCCTAAATCTTTCATTTTCATTGTCAAAATGACTGTGTAACATTGACTCGAAGGTTTGTTTTGGGAATAGCTGGAAGAAGTTGGAAAAAAAAAGGTAGTGCACGATGCTGTTTGATAGTTTTGAACATCCTTCATTCTTTTGGTTATAACTTCTTCTCCATACATCCAATTGACATAGGCATTGAACCAATGGACTCGTAAGACATTAATCTTCATCTCCACCAAAAATTTGGACTTTCTAAAATGGATTGATTGAATAATTTAAGTTGGAAATATGACTGTACTGAAGTATGATAACCGGGATGGTTTTACTAAATATACTTCAATATTCTGATTATATCTTGATCTTTATTTTTCCGGATGGAGTGATTCTTATTTTGAATGAAACTAGATTCATAAGGCTACAAATTTTCTGAAGTGATGGAATTCTAGTTCTGCCTCTGGGAATTTCATAATCTGATTGGAAATTGAGATAAGAATTTTGTTGAAGCTTAAGAATAGTCTGAAATCTTTTGGGCATGGCTTTCAGTATACTGACCCAAATTGGATAAACTTGGCATCATTGGAAACATAAGACAAATAGGGACAACTTTCTAGAAGTATTACCTAATTACCTTACCTACTTGATGATCATAATTGAACAAAGTGGACCTGAAAGTTAGTTGTGAAATAAATTTGGATTGAGGAATTGAGTATGATTTTGCATGATTGAGGATGTGACAAGATTAAGGATAAGAAACCCAGAATTTGTCATAAACATGCATCATACATATTCAGTATACATGCATGTGCATAATTGAGTTTATAATTGTGCACAATA
>JANIIA010000007.1:1905726-1928502 GCA_027478495.1 Erythroxylum alaternifolium | reverse complement strand
GATTAATTCAGTAGTGAGTATTTTATTCCTTGTGGGATACGACCTTGGAATACTTGATGTGTAAGTACTAGGAACGACTCTGTGCGCTTGCAGCTTTTGTCGACCACTTTGATGCAGAGCTATAGTGGGAGGTTATAACCTTGGAATACTTTATGTATAAGTACTAGGAACAATTCTATGTGCTTGCAGATTTTTTTTACCACTTTGATGTAAAGCTATAGTGGGAGGTTATAATCTACTAACACAACTGACCATACACTATAAGAAGTGCTCATATTATAAAATAGGTTAAAGCCATCACTTGTTAAAGTGAGTGTAACATTACGTGGGTCTGCTGCGAAAAAAGGATGCTTTACATCAAAACTTTTCCAAAAAAAAGAATCCACTTAGTGTCTCATAGATTCATCATTATGTAGTTTTTCCTTGTGCCACCTCATATCTTTAGCAACATTTGCTGACACGTACATTTTTTGCAAGTGTAGAGTTGATGGGAAATATCACAAGACTTTTTGTAGAATCTTTTTTCTACAACTATGTTCATTAGTCAAATTTCCCATATTCCCGTCATTCTTCCATCTATATTCACCATAAGTTGGACAAGCTTAAGCATCCTCATATTCTTTTCTATAAAGAATGCAATCATTAACACAAGCATCTATCTTTACATATGAAAGCGCTATATCTCATGTAATTTTCCTACTATCAATATAAGCAAGGAACCTTATTACCTTTAGGAAACCATCTTTTCATTATATACAATATACCATCAATTGATGAATGACAGCATGGAAGATACCTCACGGCCAGGATATAGCTTTTTTTTTAATTCTTGCAACAATCTATAAAACTTAACAGCTTCATTATGAGAGTTAATTATATCTCGTGTCTTGAAAAAATTATTGTTATACTTTTTACATAGACAATGTGTTGATCTTCCCGTATCAAGATGATTGAAAGCGAATGCAAGAAATTTAATAATTCCTTTTTCATACTCTGGCAATGTTCTATCAGAAATTTCCATCCAACTTTTATCTATCTCCACTATCCTATGCCACAAATTAATTAAAATTAAGACAAAAATTATGAAAGAAAATTGTAAACTTGTCAAAAGCATCAAACTAACCAAAATGTGTAAAGTCACTCCAAGTTTGGTTGCAAATCAAAAACCATCTCAATAAATAAATAAAAGAATAGATGATAAGAATATGATAAGCCATAATTTGACATCCTGTTAGTCTTCACCAAATTAGGTATTCTTGCCCCTTAGGCTTTCTTAAATTGCACGGGAGATTTATCTATTTCACCTAAGTGTTTATCTTAAATGTGTTGTTTGGCCCTATTTTTTGTCCATTTCATGATCTTTTTACCTTTTGGGATTCATTCAACATGATTTTGTTGAAATCTTGATTTTCTTGGCTGTTGGCTTCATTTTATAGCTAGAAACACACTTCTGAATGTGAAGTCCCAATGAATATGAGGCTTTGTTTTTGTGGCCTTACATAAGAAGGTATATATGAGAAAATGAAACTACGGTGATCATCATTTTAGATATGCATATAGGATTACAAAGTCCATGTGTATATATTGGATGGTTACGAAACTCGAGAAAAGTTGGGTTAGCGATACCTGCAATTAAGTTAGGAAGCTGAGCTTGTGTTTTAGCAATTAAAATTGCTTTTCTTCATTCTATATTACATTGATTTTAAAATCAATGGTCCAAATAATTGACAATTAATGAAAGGACTCTTCTCATTTTGTTGTCATTTGACCATTGGTGAGTTTAAGCCTAAGAAAACATCTTTCGTCCCTAGATTTGGATCAACAAACAAGCATTAATGTCAAATTTTATTATGATTTAGCCAGATAATATATAGCATAGTCAACGCTTATTTCTTCTGAACGCAAGATTGTTAACACATAATTCTTCCATTCATTTAACTGTTCTCGCACATAATAGAATTTACAAATTAGATAACGCTTAAATTCTTGCATGCATTACACTGTTCTAGGTATAATAGAATTTACAACATCTTTGTAGAAGTAATGTCTCAGAAGTTCAAAAGATTGGTTTAGCTAGTTCCTTAGCATGTAAGCAATGTATAAGGATTCAGGAAAAGTTAGTTGAGTTAGTTTTCTATTAAGTGACTATTAGGAGTTTTGAGAAATTATAAATGATTGTGTTCTCGAAGGTTGTATAAAATTTCATATACAATAAAACTCAATACATCACTGAGTTTTCTGATCTATCTTGCTTCCCTATTTTCTCTGCTTCCAGAAACAAAACTTGTTATTGAGATCTTTTTCCTTTTTTTATTCTTTATGTTCATTAACATAGTTTCAGTTCTTTGATGACAGACAAATAACAACAACAAAGTGATATTAGAGCTAGATTCTTAAAGGATCTGTGAAGGTATAAGCAAGGTGCTTGGCGTGAGATGATCACTTCTTTCAAAGTTGGGCTGTGACTGCATGTGGGAGTTACTTAAAGATGGCTGAGAATTCATCCCAGGGCTTGCAGTCCACAATTTTCAATGGAGAATACTATCAAGTCTGGGCAATCAAGATGGAGGCATAACTGCAAGGACAGGATCTTTGGGAGCCTATTGATGAAGACTATGTCTTCGAGGTTCTAGTAGAAGATGTTCCAATTGCTCAGTTAAGATGGCTGAGGGAGAGGATGACCAAGAAGGCTTAGGCTAAGTCTTACTTGTACCAGTCAGTAGTATCTTCAATTTTCACTCAGATCATCGGTCTCAGCAATATAAAAGAGATCTGGGACATCTTGAAAAGTGAATATGAAGGTGATGGAAAGGTGAAACATATGAAGGTGTTGAATTGTTTGATAGAATTCGACAAGTTGTAGATGAAGGAAGATGAAACAATCAAGAGCTATAGTGAGAGGCTAATTCAACTTTTTGATCAGATTAGGCTTTTAGAAGCTGAGTTTAAAGATGAGAGGTTGGTACAGAAGCTATTGGTTTCAGTACCTGAGAAGTATGAGGTGACAATTGTCTCTCTTGAAAATTTCAAAGACATCTCACAGATAAAGCTTGTTGAAGTGGTGAGTGCCTTGCAGGCTCAAGAGCAAAGGCATCTGATGAGAAGAACAGAGACAGCTGAAGGGGCATATAAGGCTTTTACCAAGACTGGGGATCAAGAAAAGAAACAAGAATGGCTCAAGCTCTCAAAATGTGCAGACTCACCAGAAAAATGGTAACAAGAATGCAGGAGGAGACAAGACTAAAAAGTATAATCCTTTTCCTCACTATGGAAAATCGAATCATCTGGCATTCAGATGTTAGAAGAGACTAGATGTGGTGTATAGGAAGTGCCAATAAAAGGGACACATGGAAACAATATGAAAAAAAATCCGACTCAAGCTACTGCCAATGTACAGGTTGCTGAAGAGGAAGAGTACCTTTTTGTTGCTACATGTGATCTTATTGAAGAATATCCATCTAAGTGGTTGATTGACAGTGGATGCATGAGTCATATGACTCTAGATCCACGATTATCTAAGTCTTTGGATCAGAATATGAAGGCAAATGTGAAGCTGGGGACTACATCCAAGTTGAAGGGAGAGGGGTGGTTGAGATCTCTACCAAGAATAGAGTCAAGATCATCCTTGATGTGCTACTAGCGCCTAGAATCTAACATAACCTCCTCAATGTGGCTCAGTTGATTGAAAGAGGTATGTTAGTACACTTTGAATCTGATGTGTGTAAAGTGTTTGACAAATCTGGGCAAGAAGTACTTATCACCAAGATGACGAATAAAAGCTTTACCATGAGACTAGAAGAGATACAACAGAAGGCACTGGTGAGTGATATAGCTGAATCTGACCTCTAGCATAGGAGACTCGGGCACTACCACATGAAAGGGCTGGATGTAATAAAGAAGAAAAGCATGGTGCAGGACCTATCGGCTCTCTCATTTTGCAACTCAGAATGTAAAGTCTGTATGATGTGTAAGCAAACTCGAGTTCCTTTTACAAAGTCAATTTGGAGGGCTAAGGAGAAGCTCCAACTACTGTATATGGACTTATGTGGTCCGATGCCAATAAAATCATTCAATGGGAGTAGATATTTCATGTTGATAATATATGACTACTCGAGGTACAGCTGGATATATTGTCTCAAGAGACAAGAAGAGGTGGCAAGGATGTTCAAGGAGTTTAAAACTCTAGTTGAAAATCATACAGGGCTGAATATTAAGTCTATTTGGACAAACAATGACTCATAATTTATTTATGACAAGTTTCAATTGATTTGTAAAGATGTAGGAATCAAGCACCAGCTGACCACACCCTACCCTCCACAACAGAATGGAGTGGTGGAGAGGAGAAATAGAATAGTGGTGGAGATGGTGAGGTGCATGCTAGAAGACAAGAAGCTTCCTAAAATTTTTTGGGCAGAAGCAGCCTCCACTGCTTGCTTTTTGCTCAATAGATTGCACACTCGAGCTCTTGAAGATAAGACACCATATGAAGCCTGGTATGAAGTGAAGTCAAAGTTAAAAAACTTAAAGGTGTTTGGATCCTTGTGTTTTGCTCACATATCTCAAGCTAGGAGAAACAAATTGGGCAACAAATCTGAACTTGAAAATTTTGTGGGATATTCTAAAGTAACTATAGGGTATAGGTTGTATTATCCAACACTGAAGAAGGTGAAGGTGAGTAGAGATGTTCATTTCCTTGAAGATGAACAATGGAATTGGTTTGATGCAAATCATAAAAATGAAGAAGAAAGGCAAATTGTCAGGCTACCTCCTGTTACTCTAGAAATTGCAGAAGAAGATGCAGATGATCAGAACCAATTTGAGCAGGATGAGCTGGATTCTAAGGAGGAGCAAATTCCAAAGATTCCAGATGATGAGATAGATCATATACCAGTAAGAGGAACTAGGAGTTTAGCAGAGATTTATGAGAGAAGCAATGTTAGAGCCTTTAAAAGTTCAGGAAGCACTTCGGGATCTGAAGTGGTTTGAAGCCATGAACGAAGAAATTTCAACGGTGAACAAAAATGAAACCTGGACTTTAGTTGATGAACCATTTATCAGAAGGGCAATTGGGCTCAAGTGGGTCTTCAAAATCAAGCTAAATTCAGATGGTTCAGTCAACAAGTATAAAGGTAGATTAGTGGTGAAGGGGTATGCACAAATAGAAGGAGTGGATTTTGGAGAGACATTTGTACTAATGGCTAGGATTGAAACAATTAGACTTCTCTTAGCTTTTGTAGTTGAGAAAAGTTGGAAGGTACACCAAATGGATGTAAAATCTACCTTCCTAAATGGTGTATTGGAGGAGGAGATTTATGTATAACAACCAAAGGGTTCTGTGATAGAAGGGAAGGAGGAGAGTGTGTATAGACTGAATAAAGCACTTTATGGCTTGAAGCAAGCCCTTAGATGCTGGTATTCAAGAATTGATACTTTCCTACTGGAGATCAATTTCAAGAGAAGTTGCAGTGAGTCAACATTCTATGTAAGCCTACAACTAGATGATATTGCAGTTGTTTTGATATATGTGGATGATCTGCTGTTGACTGGAAGCTTAGAAGCATAAATTGAGTTTCTGAAACATCAATTCAGAAGCACCTTTGAAATGGCTAATCTAGGGTTAATGAAGTATTTTCTAGGAATGGAAATACATCAGATTAAAAAGGGTATAGCAGTGAGTCAGAAGAAGTATGTGTGTGATGTGCTGAGGAAGTTCAAGCTGGATCAATGCAAACAGGTGTCCACCCCCATATGTCCGAAAGAGAAGCTGGTGAAGAAAGAACATGGAGATGGAGTTGATAACAAAAATTACAGAAGTATGGTGGGCTATTTAATGTATATATCTGCTACCAGACTAGATATATAGTATCCAATGAGTGTGCTCTCCAGGTATTTAAGCAATCCTGGGAAGCAACACTTAGTTGCTGTCAAGAGGGTGCTAAGGTATCTTAAAGGCACAACTGAGTATGGACTATTGTATGAGAAGTCGAGTGAGTCTGAGCTGAAATGTTTTGTGGATAGTGATTAGGGTGGAGCAATAGAAGATATGAAGAGTACTACAGGGTATTGTTTGACTTTAGGATCAGCTTGTTTTTCATGGAGCTCAAAGAAGTAGGAATTGGTGGCTCTCTCGACTGCAGAAGCTGAATTGGTGGTAGCTACAACAACTACTAAACAAGTGATATGGGTTAGGAAATTACTTGAAGATTTGTAAGTTCATTTGACATCTGCTCCTATGTTGTATATTGATAATCAAGCTACTATTTCAATATCCATGAATTTAGTCTTTCATGGGAAAACTAAACATTTCAAGCTTAGGTATTATTATCTGACGGATGTGCAACAAGAAGGGGAGTTGAAGCTTGAATATATCAATAAAGAAGATCAAGTTGCTAATCTGTTTACTACAGGTTTTCATGTTTCTCGATTTGAACAATTGAGAAAGATGGTAGGTGTTAAGAAACTAAATTTCTAAGCCAAAGAGGAGTATGTAGAAGTAATGTCTCAGAAGTTCAGAAGATTGGTTTAGCTAGTTCCTTAGCATGCAAGCAATGTATAAGGATTCAAGAAAAGTTATTTGAGTTAGTTTTTTATTAAGTGACAGTTAGGAGTTTTGAGAAATTATAAATGATTTTATTCTCAAAAGTTGTATACAATTTCATAAGCAATAAAACTCAATACATCACTGAGTTTTCTGATCTATCTTGCTTCCCTGTTTTCTCTGCTTCTAGAAACAAAACTTATTCTTGCGATCTTTTTCTTTCTTTTCTATTCTTTACGTCCATTAGCATAGTTTCAGTTCTTTGATGATAGACAGATAACAACAACTATCTTTGTCATTTGTGTTTGTAAAAGAAGTCGGGGTGGGTGATACATGACGAATAAGATATCTTCAAGTTTTCTTACTAAAAAGCTTTTGTTGATCCTTACATAACAATTGCAAAAATTAATATCTTTCCATACACTAGACTCTTTTTTCTAGTAGTTTGTGGCCATGTCATATTTGCAATTCGAGAGACATCAATAAGGAAATTAGTAGACAATATGTTTATAGCAAACCAATATAACAGCTGCAAAATAACTCACAAGTTTTATCAAGATGCAGACATGCTAAATCAAATATTGTATTCAACTGTTATTGGGGATTTTCAGTTTCACATATAGAATACATCATAGTGAACAACATAGAAACAAAAAATAAACAAAAGTATTATCATTTCCAATAAAATCAACTTTCCAGCTTAGGGTCTTTTTCTCCAGTGTTTACTTAGTGTCACTACAAACTTACAGGACATTTTATCTAAAAGCTATTAATCAGTTATCACAACTAAAACAATTTTTATTACCATTTTTCCATGTAAACTCAATATTGCTAAAGTTTTTCCTCATCCATGCCTCTCTTATGGCAATTACTTTTTGTCTCTTTTATGAATATGTTTTCTTTTTGCTTTATTTTGTCCTTTTTGTATGATCATCTATTTTTCCTTTTGTTATAACTAAAGTCTTTTTTCTTCTTTGTTTTAAATCTTCAAATTGCAATTCATAACTCATCCTTTTTCTTTTTGTGTTCTAAATTTCTAACCCCTTCTCAAATGCCTTTTCATTTCATTCCTAAATTTATTTTTTGTTCACTTATTGATCCTAAAAATATTTAAACCATATTTAAAACAGTAAGAATCCTTGATTTTTAGATTTAATGATTACATTTGTCTATTTTGGTAATCAAAACATAAACCATTTTTCTCATATTTTCAATTTGAAATTATAACGAAGAATATGGAATTGTAGAAAAAAATTTAGTGAACTTAATATCCTCTATTCATATTAAAGTTAATCCAACGTAGAATTATTTTTCTTCTTCTCAAACTTCTAATGAAAATATTTCATATAAGTGTATGTTACGGTAGGATGTTTAAAGAGTGAGGAATTTATAGAATAAAATAAAATCTTGTCAATACTAAGGATAATATTTCTTGCAAAAAAAGTATTATTTGATGTAAATAAGAAGATTGAAAATATTTCAAGAAACAAATAAAAAAGGAATAAGGAGGCTTATAATGTATCTTTCAAAGGTGATGAAATACAACAAGTATTATATAAAGGAAAAAAGGAAAACTATTATCGACATATTCTTATTTTCATATAAAAACCACGCATAGTTCTCAACATAATTCTAAAAAATATTTTGATTGATAAGGATGTTATTTTACGATATAAAAGAGCTTGGATTATCTCGTTATATCATTCATGTATACCTTTAAATACTTTTAATTCATCCTTTTTTAAGAAGTAATAGATGTTATTATAACGATAAGTCCAAGATCTAAGGCACATTCTTATTATGAAATTCATGTATCTTTACTTCAAGAAATGAAGAGGCGATACTAGTTGGTTGTGGATATATACAATTATAGTTTGGGAATAATAAGATACAATATGCGAATAATAAGAAACACTATTATGTCTTATAGGTGGATTGATAAAAGATAAAGAACCTTGATTAATTTCTTAATTTATTATAATATTAGAAAAATGTTTATCAAGTCTATATAATGCTTTTGACAAGGTAAAAAGTGACTATACTTTATTTGGATTATTTTCTAAAATTTTCAAGTCGGTTGGACCAAAAAATGGTATGTATTTTGTTACAAATAATGTAGCTAATAATGTATTACTTAGGTATTTGTTATAGTCAAATTATGAGTATATTTATTAACCTCTATGTACTTCTCATTATATAAATATCATTTTAAAAGACATTAGTTGTATGTATTATATTTCTAATTTTGTTTCATGTATATCTAAGATCAAAATTTTTGTGTGTAATCATATTACATTTTTATCTTTGTTAAGAAAGTAAGAAGATTAGGTTGAGAATATGTCATGTTACTACTAGATTTGTAACTAAATTATAACTTTGAAAAATGTTTATGATCATAATCAAGTACTTCAAAACTTAGGGAAAAGTAAACATTCTAGTTATAACTTATCAAAGGCTATGAAAGAAAAAGAGGTTTATATTATTATTCTAGATAATAAATTTTGAGGATAACAGATTCTAAAGTGCCTAATCTTTTGGAATTTTTTAAATTCAATGCCCAAGTTTTTAAAATTTTCAATTAAGTGATCAATATTTTATAACCTTAATAACTCAGTTCAAAATGTTAATTATATTAGTATTTTGCTGATTTGGCTAACAAAATCTTTTTTGTCCACGACATGTGATAGGTTGCATTTCATGCATGGTTTATAGGATAGCTTGCATTCATTTTGCATATGTTTGTTTATTATTTGTGTGTTTTTGTGTGCTTTTATGTTTGTTACGTGTGCAGGAGACCAAAGTGGGGATTGAAATCGTAATGTAAGAGATTTGGGCTATTTTGGAGAAGTTACGTGCTGGAAACAGATACGACATGCCCATGTCGTATCGGGCAAGAACTGGGCCGAATTTATGGACGAGTTTTTAAGCCCAATCGTCATCTATTTTGGGCTGGATCTTTGTTGGAGACGCCAGACACCATCTGGAAAGCCATAATGAAGAATCTAAATTAAAGACTAACTAGGAAACTTTTACTAATTTTGGCTAGTTACGAATTGAAGGATATAAATTCCTTATGGCATAAGGAAATCAGACGACTCTTTTTACAACTTTCGCTACTCACTTTTGAACGTTCTCTCTTCCTTCTCTTGTTTTGAGTAGTTAGCAGCTAGCCACCATCATTATTGTAGTTTTCATGTTATTTTCTTGTGTTCTCATGTTAGCTATGAACAACTAAACCTTTTTCTAGTCAGGGTGCTTGGATATTCAGCTATGGATGATTTGTGAGACTATTTTTTTATTTGTTTAAGCAATTTAGATATTTATTTAATTCCCGTGCTTGAACCAGATTTATTATTGCTTAATTTATTGTGCAATGTCACGAGTTGTATGATTGATTAAGTGATAAATTACTAAATAGGATAGTATTGTCTTGGATATTATTTTATCAAAGTAGCGAATTGGTTTTATCTTGCGAGCGATGTATGTTGGTGGTAAAATCGATGGAATTAAATAATCTGACTGAATAAATTACGGCATTTCCAAATTTATTGGTTGGGACAAGGGGTCTTTTTCATTCTTAATGCAACTAGAGATTAATCTTGTCAGGGCATTTCCCGAGGATTGTCTTTAGATTAGGGAAGTAACTTGTCAGGGTGTTTCCCGGAGTTACCGACAAAGTAAGACAAGATTAGTTAATGAGTGCATCACCTTTGGCTATAACTTTGTCTATCTGAATTGTCTAATTTATCTTATGATGTCAATGATCGAATTTCCAGGTTGAATTGAAGAGTATCTTGGCTAGGTTTTCACCCATTGTGTTTTAATCTCGTTTTATTTTTTTATTTGCTGTCCAGACTTGTTTTATGCCAATACAACATGCTCAAATCGTATCTGTCACTATAGCTCTCCTTTAATTTTCTGCATTGCTTTTATTTTTATTTACATCTCCTGTAATATCAATTCTTCAATCTGTTATTTTCTGAGCATTTGAGTAACTCTGTATTGATTCCCTGCGGATTTGACCCAATTCACCACTAGCTACCTAGTTTTTGCAGAATTGGAAATACATTTTTATTTTTGGTAGTTTGACATCCTATCAAATTTCTTAAACTGACTTTTAGGTGAGGATGAGGGTTTAACTCACAATGTTATAGCTTCATTGTGTGTATGAATTCAACTGAAGGAGCTTTACTTTAATGATGATAAACCTAATCATGAGGAAACTTCTGTAAATAGATCTTTATGACCTTTATATGGCTCCTCATCAACTTTAATAGTTAGTATAATAGCATTATAAGGAATCAAAAAATTTATGCACTTATAGTTGATCTTGATCCAAAGGAATGTTAATATATTGTAAGGAATTCCGAAACATTTAATTAAAAATTTGATTGAGCTCATCCAATCTCGATTACCACCTAGTTATTATTTGTTTTATAGCTCCCTTGTGACTTGTTATGTCAATAAATAGGAGGAGATAGTTAATTTGGATATTAAGTTATGTTTTATGTTTTTGGAATGTATATGTTTAGGAAGTGTTAGAGACATTTGAAGGTAGTTAAGATGTGATCTAGTAATTACTCATATCATGTATTCTTTTTAGAATTTTGGATCATATGATTGCTCATATTTTTTTCCTTATTATATATGAGAAATTTCATATTTATTATTCTTCAATTGATTTTGCTATAATCTATTTGATCACTTGTATTTCTTACTTTATTTGTTAATTATTAGACTTTTCTTATTTCTTGCTTAAATAAAATTATTGATAATATAAATGGTATTTGATAAAATTAGTTATTCATTGATTAGGGAGGGACTTCTTTGAATTAAGAGAAATTAAGCTTAAATGATAAATTTAAACTTTTTCCTCGATATCAAACTATGCTTTATCATTGAAACAAGAAAAACTAAGGAAGTTTCTAACCTTTTTTTAATAATAGAATATAAATGATATTATCATTTTATTTAGGGTGACTAAAGTAAAGTAATATGAAATTGTTCAAACATATAGGAAACTAACTCAAGAGACACACTACAGAGAAAAATGAAACATTGAGTGAAAATTAAAGCTAAAAGAAGAAATCAAATCATTCCATACACTATAAGACTTACAGAACAAAATTCATATGGAACAAGATTTTTTATGGAAATTAAAAGGAATTTATTTCCAAATACAAAATTAGTACAAGGATCGGGAATCAGTTACAAAATGCATCATAGCTTGGAATTACAACTAATTAATTACAAAATATAACATTGTTTATGATCTACATCTAAGATGTCTTATTGCTAAGTGTATGGAAATTAACGACATGTTCTCATTTAAACCTTTGTAAACATGTTTTTCACTAAGAGATTAGATCCTCTACTTATGTCCTTTTTTAGAGATGATTGCTTCAGTCTCTTCCATTTTGTTGCTTTTTGGTCTCAGAGTTGTAGTTGAAGTCCTTGATATGATTTCAATTTGTTCTAATTAGCCTATCGAGTTTGGTTTAATCCTTGCTAATTTCTAATTCTAATTTTTGTTCAAAGGATCTGCATGTTGATCACTAAGATCAAATATGTCTTCTTCCTTTATATCTGGAGTTCTTATGGTGATTTCCAATTCCTTTTATGTATATTTCCATTACATGTTCCTTACCTAATCCTTTCCATAATTTCAAGCTTATACTTATAATTTCTAAGCTTGTATTCTCTAATCTTCAGGTAGATTCTAGATCAATCTAAGCATATTAGTATAACTAAGGTGTAGTTTTTTGTTATCATCCATTCCTTATTCCTTGCGTGAGGATTCCATGGAGTAGTCTAGGCTCCTATTTTATGTTCCTAAATCTTTTTTAATTTCTCTCCTTCTATAACTCATACAAAAAGTGGATGATTCTCATTTTAATCATCAATATGTTACTATAATTGTTAACTTTCAGATTTAGGACCTAGTTAATTGATTCCTCCATGGATACGAGATTATATGATAAAATTAAATATTTTAAGTATACATTCCACACTTTCAAAGAGTAATTATAGGTGAATAGTATATGCTCTCAAGTTTTTGGGTGTGAATCACATAGAATACATTGATTTGCCCTAACCAATCTCATTCTATCCATGGTAAGTAGGAATATGGTTTCTAAACCAAACTTTATTATTCCATCTAACTTCCTACGAGCTATAGCTGAACAATTCAATACAAAAGGTAGTTAAAAACCTTTTAAAAAATCTCTAGTTTATATAACTTTATCTAGATTGATCTAGTTTGAAAGGTAATATGGAAAACTAGGCATTAAATTAGCTAATCCTATAGAAATATAGGATCACTAGTTATCCTTGATCACTGATCTTACTTTTTCAATGGAGAGCAATATGTTCTATATGGAGTTATAGGTGAAGTGGAGAAAAAATGCCCTCAATCTGACTAGTTATCAAACCAGAAAATGATTTAATTCCATTGCCTATATTATATTTTGATCTCTCTTCTTACTACTTCCCTTAGGCTTAGGATGAACTTGGTGATGGAAAGGAGTTAGAAAGAGGTTTCATTAAATAGAAATTTGCTCCTTTAATCTACTCCTCATGCATCCATTGCACCATGAAGTTTCCTTGTTATTGAACAATCCCCAAATCCTCTTTGCCATTTGAGCTTTATTAGACATTCTTATGAGTTAGATTCCTAATCCTCCTTAAGCTTTAGTAAGGTAGATGTCCTTCCATTTAACCCTAAAATTCCCTTAACTCCACAATAAATTCCTTAATATTCTCTCAATATCCTTGACAATCTTAACAAGGAGGGCTATAAGTAAGCTCTAATAAATATGCATTCCATTTAGAATTGTTTGCATTAATTGAGTTCTTTTAGCATAAGATAATTTTCTTGACATCTAAATACAAATTTTACTTAGGATTGCACCAAACAATGGTTTACAATCTTTATAGGATAACCTAGATGTTAATATGACAACCCTAAGTACTTAAAAGGGGCTCTAGAAGACTAAAGCCCTGAATTATGTTCAAGCAATTACTCCAACGACAAGGAAGTTAAAGATTTATAAATATAACTTTTACTCTTGCTGACTATCAACTCTGAAAGCCTTACAAATTCATCTAAACAATTTATTAACAACTGTACTGTTACTTTACTAGCCCCATATAAGAGTAAAAGATCATTATTAAATAACAAATTGACAGTTTTGATTCTTTCGTATTTATAATGGAATTGTGATATTTGATAGATAATCATCTTAGTAAAAACCTCTATAGAAGGAGCAAACATATATGTACATAACAGGTCTCTTTTTCTGACCTATTTTGTGCCTTTAAACAATTGGGTAGCTTATTGATAGGATTGAATTTTCTTATATTTTCTTATGTATTTACATGTGATTTCAATCTTATTTTTAAGATAAAATGTTCAATTAGTGTTGACTGTTAGGTTGGATATATTGATATATTTTTTGGACTAGAAAGACAGATTTTCTAAAACAAATTAAAAAGCAATTGTTTAATAAAAAAATTGGCTATGCTGTGTAAAACGTAGCAGCTTATACGTTTAACGCATGAGCTAACGCTGCGTAATGCAGCATTCTACGTTTGCGTTAAATACAGCTAACGCTGCTGCATTTTAAAAACGTTGTAGGGTTTTAAATGGGCATAATAAGTTTATTTATTTTGGAGGGCAGACTACAATGGCGGCAAGAATGAAGCACTAACATGGAGCAATTAATTTTAATTGTTCTGGTAGGGATAGTGGCGGCACGTAGAGAAATATGAAGAATAAAAAGCTACAGGTCATGCAGATGCAAAGCAAAGGAGCAAGGCAGGTGCAGAAGCTAAGCAGAAGAAAAATATGGAAGAGGTGGTACACACTTATAGCATAAAATTAAATATGGAAGGCTAGGTTCCCGATACCGGTTTAACAGAAATATCAACGCCGAGTCACGGTTAAGCTATTTCTGTCATTTTAAAGCTATGATTTCTTTTCGGATTGTTATGTTGTTGGTATTGATTTGAATGGTTTTAGGATAAATGATCTTAATATGTTATTTTGATTGTTTATTTTGAAACTATTGCTAAAATATCGATTGCAATTCGTAATCGTTACTTTTGATGTTTGTAAGTAGCGTCTAACAATCGTTAATCATTAGGAACAACATAACTTAGGTTGGATAACCCGAACTTGTGAGGTTACTACCTATATTGATCATTTTCCAGTTCCAAATGCGACTGCCAAATTTAATCTAGAGATCGTATCCTAGGTTATTCGGTAGTTAGGTTTAATTAATGATCGTATCTTAATTAAATTCAACTTAAGGGAAAACCGAGATTTGTAGAGCGTTCTATTAGTCTCATATTAATAGTTCGAAAATAATTGTAAAGACTTTAGAACAAAGGAATATGCTTGATTGGGATTAGGTCGAGATTGACCCTAGAACCGGACTTTACTCATACTCAATACTTTTTGCATTTTTGATTAATTGTTTTAGTTTATTTTCGACAGTTTACTTTTCCTTTAATTTTCTAAATTGTTTGAAACCCTAAAACAAAACCCCATTTTCTTTCCTTACATCAATTAATTTCATTACGAAAATTAACCGAACATTCCCTATGGATTTGATCCCGATTTACCGCAACTACAAATTTTAGTGTGCAGAGTCAGGTAAATTTTGCAGTAAATTCGACACGCGCTGTCAAGAACCGATTGTATTGACCAATAGCTATTTGTCAAACCAGAGCAATTAAATCTAAAATTTCATCCTTAAGGTTAGTAGTACTTACTTGAATCAAACCATATTTCTATTTGAAATCTACCTCAACACCCATAAATGTTATGTATAATTTAAATGAAGGATGAAGGATCTTTTTTAACATTGATCATTAGTCTACAAAGAATGAATTTTCACAATCCAAGCATTTAGTTTAAAACCTATTAGGATAATTATAATAAGTCTCATTTTTCCTAAACTAATTTATTCAGATCTAACATTCAAATCAAAACTAAACATTAGTTGATTAGGTATTATATTATTTCGTATCAATTAAATGATAGTAATATGTTTAATGAAAAAGACTAAATCCTAAACAAATAATTAAGATAACTACAATTATTTAATTTAGTTTTCTTATTTCTCATAAGTTAGATATGCAAAGACATTAAAACGTAGTTGCTACTTGTATCGATTATTTATGACAATTATAAATCACTAAACTCATAGAAGGTAATAAAATGATCAATACTTAATTAACTTATTGGATCAATTAACATTAATTATTTATGAAATAAAAGAACGAGTAACTAGAACTACTTAAATTAACAAAACCTCTTAAAGTTACAAATGGAGTTTTAATTCCCTTGAATTAGAAAATTCAATTTGGCCACCTGTGGCTATCTTTCTACCGTAAAGATAAAAGAAAGAAGAAATATAGAAATAAAGAATAACGTGTTCTTCCTTTTCAAAATATTTTAGAGATAATGATTGAAACAAATTAGAATCCCTATATAATAAGGCAAAAAACAAAGTCTCCTAATTTGACTAAACTTCCTATATTAAGTTTGTCTCTGGACATGATTTTGTCTTATCAATTTCATTAATTTTTCATTTTCATCTTTTACTCCATCTTTTCAAAATTTGTGATTTTAGCAAGTGATGTTCCGATTAGATATTTTAAACTAAATTTGGTTCAATCTCCATTTATCATCTTTTAAAACAAAATAAATATCAATTTTATTAATTAAGTACTAAAAATCAAACAAACAAAAAGTAAGTCTAACTAATATGATCTAGTCACGTCTTATCAAAGAGATTGATGCAAAACTCAACTTTGTCGTGCACTTTAAACAAAACATATGGCGTGCTTTGATGTCCTCTGATTCTCAATACTTTGTAAATAGTTTCTTGCTATCAATATTGGCTGCTTAACTTTGTTTTGCTGTGAATTTGTTTCTGCTTATGTGGTGCTTTGTATTGTTTGCGCTAACGTACGTAGCTGGCTATTAATATTTTACCTTTAAAAAATTTACCGAAAAGAACACACTGAGATCTTGGAATGACGAGAGTTACAGAAATTACTAACAATTTTAAGCATGGCTCGATTGATGGTAATGACACTGTTTCACCTCTTCGAAGTTACATTTGATTCTTATATTAAAATTATTTCTTAAACTTTATGGAAGCGTTACTTAAATTAATATCATTATTTAATTTATAAATTATTTATAGACATTCAGTAATTTCGACATTTTACCATAAATATATATAAGAGTAAAAGATACGCGCTTATATGATTTAACATAAAATTTTTTTTGTAATTTTCTGATTTATTGAATTTTTTTGTACTATTTAATATTTTAGAAAAACTTTTGTTAAAAATAACAATTATACATTTGACATAAGCCTCACACCTAAATCAATCAAATGTTACTAATACTAAAACCTAATTCAGTTCTTAAATATAACCTGAATTAATTAAAGACGACATAAATTTATAATTTAAGATAATTATAATAAATAATATTTAATCA
The DNA here is from genome assembly GCA_027478495.1 of Erythroxylum alaternifolium. NCBI lineage: Eukaryota > Viridiplantae > Streptophyta > Magnoliopsida > Malpighiales > Erythroxylaceae > Erythroxylum > Erythroxylum alaternifolium. The sequence continues at coordinate 1,911,445 of JANIIA010000007.1, read as the reverse complement.
AGTTTAATTAATTGAATCATGTTTAATAGTTGAATTGAATTTTTATATTAGAAATAGTTGATTAATCTATGTATGACGTTCATGTCATATTTTTTTACTGTTATATTTTAATGGAAATTTAAGAGAATGAATTTTTTAGAAAATTAAAAATTATAAGAAATTATTTTTAAAAATTTAAAAATTAAGAATATTGATTTACTTAGACCACAAAAGTCTTTTTATATATGTATATATATATGAAACTCGTAAGTTGAAATCACTGACGATATAAACACCCACGTCAGTGATTCCAACTTATGAGTTTCATTTTTATCAAAATAAATTCAAATAATATTGCCCAAAGTGCCGGATTGGGAAAAGCGCGTCCTATCAAGAAGCTCTACGATTGGAATCACTAACATGGGAGAAAGAAGTTGCTGAACTATGAATTGATGGTTATCATATCAGCTATCAGATTCAGTTTGGTTCGTGGAAGCACTGATGAAAATTTGATTTAGAATAAAGAAAAAAGCCTCAGCATGTAACCATGTGATTGATTCTTAAATCATTAGTTAAGGTGGTTATCATATCTCCTGATAACGATTGATTATCATTAGTATTAAGATATTTGTTAAAATATCTAATTAACTATTTTAGACATTATTTATAGTTTGATATATTTGATATATCATAAGAGAAAAAGTTTACTGGTGACATGATTTCACTGTATTGGATAATGTTTCTTGAAAATAAGGTAAGTGTGTAGGAACTCCTATTTGACATAGAATCCTAAAGAAGATAGGATTTCTTGAAGATGGATAGGCTTAATTGAAGATTTATATGTAGCAGATTTATTTGTGATTTAAGCTATCTTTGGCAGCTACGTTTTTCTAAATATATATGTGTGCATATTTGGACTGCTGCTCTATCGCTTTTATGCGTGAAAAACAAGTAGTAAATCAATTATTATTGTAGTTGTGTTTTGGGGATGTTTTGGTGATGAAACACATGCTCATTTGATGAGTTTTGCGGTTGTTGTGCATGAGATGCTTTAGTGAATAATTCGAAAATTCACAACAAATTCTTGTTGAACAACTTTCCATGACTTCACTTTGATGTGGGTGCAATTATAGGAAAGTGTCTTTTAACTCAAGTGTTTCTTTGTTTATTTTGTTATTGTTTCAATCACTTGAGATTATATTTTCGTATTCATTATCTTTAGTTGTGGAAAAAATCATATGTTGAGGTTAGCACGAGGTGGTCGTGTTATTGGTAGTGAAATACTTTCACAGGATGTAAGGACGCGTGGGTAATGTCAAAATTTGAGTGGTGTCGGCTCAGCAAAGCCTTTTGTAAAACTATTGTATTTTTGTGAAAGTGATTAAGCTGGTGAAAGTTGTGCGGATGTAGGCCGTAATAAAGCAAACACACACAAGATGAGGGTGAATTATGTGTGACGAAAAATTTTCGCAAGTTCTTTAAGTTTGTATAATAAATAAATCCTAGTTAACAAATAAAAATAATAGGAGTCTGTCAGACGATAAAGTCTTTTAAATTTCAGGAGTCTGTTAGGTAATAGGAGCTTTTTGTGAGATAAAACCCTGCTTAAACTAAAGGAGCCCATTAAACCTGCTTAAATTAAAGGAGCCCACTAAATGATAAATCTTGTTTAAAATAATTTAAAACAGAAGGCGTCTGTTAAAACTGAAAGGACCTCTTGCAAGTTGAAAATAGAAGGAGCCTCTTGCTAAAAATAACACACACACAATATGCTGCAAATATTTAAAAGTTAAAGAGAGACAGAAGAAGGACATAGTCGATTTATACTGGTTCGACTAACAACCAAGCCTATGTACAATCCCCAAGTGTCTAACCTGAGTATTTCACTATAAGAATCTTAATATTAAATTTGACAATCCTCTCTAAGCTCACAAATACATGTTTTTCATAGTTTTTCAACTTTCCACACTCGAATCGTATAATAAGCTTCTAAAAGCTCACAAAAAAAAACAATTTCTCTCTTGATATAGTGATTTTACTTTCTAAGGCACAATAAGAATGATATGACTCTAAAGAATATAGATACTACTCAAATGGTTCGAAATTTTGAGCATGTTTGTTGCTTCACAAGTGTTGTTGTTCTTCTTTAAATAGTCAATTTCTTCAACTAGCCATTGCTTCATCTTAATTTTAAGTTGACTTTAGATTTTCAATATCATCTCTCCTGGAACAAAAATTTTTAGAGTTAATTGTTCGAAAAGGTAAGATCTTCTCAAATGTTAATAAGGAAATCTTACTAAGAAGGTTCATGTAAGAAAGGAAGTAATTTTCTTATGATTTTATTTCCTTTAAAAAATTGTTATCTATACAAGGAAATAAATCTAATTTGAAATTTGAAATATTATATAGTTATCATCAAAATTATTAAATATAAACCTTGAGCTAATAATCTCCCCCTTTTTGATGATGACAAGCAATAATAAACATATTTTTCAAAATTCAAAGAGATAATAAATGATTTCAAAAGATACCTAACTTTTATATGTTTAGACATAATTAGAAGGAGCCTGTCTAAGAAAGGAACCTATCATTTATATATCATAAATTTCCACAAGTTCAACAAAAGAATTAATCACATATATAATCGAGACAGCATTTAGAAATATGCATCATATATGCAGAAATATGCAAAAAAATATATCTACAAAAACTCTTCCCCTTTGTCATTATCAAAAATAATAGAGTAAAGGGAGGGAGAAATACCATAAGTTCGAATAAGCCAGGCGAAAGGGAACAAAGTTAATGAAGGGATCCAAAGATTTTTCTCAGCAAAATCTGCATGTCAAAAAGTTGATTTTGTATGTTATCTACTTGTTCTCGAATATGTTCTTGATTGGCTTGAATGTTATGCAGTTGTTGATAGAGTTTTGCACTATTTTCTTCCTAAAGAGGAAAAGGAGTCTGTTGGTCTGAAGTAGGATGTAAGTTTTCTGCTAATCTTTTAGATCTTTTTTCTAGCCATACATTGTTTTGCAATATGTATTCAAATTGGAAGGGAATGGAAGGGTGAAACTTAGCCAGTGAATACCAGTTCAGAATTGCCAAAGGAGCTCCATAATGGTTGAAAATCTTGGTGAGCAACATCCCATAAGGTAGACAACTGGTGGTATTCTTATGATTCCCCTTATCCAACATAAATCTCAAGATCATAGCTGCAAGATTCATTTTGTTTCCTTTTAGCAAATTATACACCACATAAGTGTCCAACAGGCTGTACCTTTCAACTGAGCTACTTTTGGGAAAATTTGAAGTAGCTAAAAGTGATGCAAGGCATTGTGGTACTAATTCTAACTGTCTGCTCCAGGGCCTCCCCTTTTAGCTGTTCTTAACAGGAAGGCAGATGGATTTGACAACTTTGACTAACTCTAGATCATTAGCACCCCACTTATGACAGGGGAAATTAGTTCTCCCTATAAGAGCTACTTCCAGTATATCTCCTAAGATTTCTTCAGAAATTAACACGTTCATGCACCCATGAGACAATGGCTAGCTTTCCATTAATTTCTTCCTTTTTAATGTGTGTGTAGAATATCCTGACTAGCTCATCGCATACTGTCTCATCTAATTTCATAAAATTTTCCTAACCAATGGCAGCAAAGTAAGGAGAGATGTGTATACCTATGTCATCAAACATCATAAGGTGCAAGATCCACCTAGCAACCACCTTTCTTTTCTTGTACTGTGTTTTATAACGGACTTCAACTTCCATTCATTCAAACGTTTTTGGTGGTATTGATGTCTTTCCTTACTTGTATGTAGCTATCTTTATTTTCTTTTCCCTTTTTTCTTTGGGACATATCTCTCCTTCAGACAACTCTTTTCTATCAATGGCGTCTTTTATAGTATCTTTAGTTACAAGCGCTTTACCTTTCTTTATTTCTTCCCTTTTTCTTTTTCTGGCTCCTTCTTCCTCTTTCTTTTCAGCATCCATGGTTTCTTTTTATTTAGAACTTTTCTTAGCTTATTTTGTAAGAATTCCTCTGGTGCATGGTCATCTAATCATCCAAGTAGATTCTTCATCTGAATCATTTTCATTTGTAATCCACTGCACTTTAGGCACTTTCTTCTCTTGAGGTTTAGAGGAGAAAGGTTTAGTAATACGAGCTTCATCATGGTTAACAAAAGAAGTTGGGGTTTTCTTTTGTCCTTTTGATTTTGTTTTTGCCATTGTAGATGAGCTTGGTGAAGTTTGAGAGAGAAAATAAGAGGCAATAAGAACGCAAAAAGTTAGGGTACAAAGAGAATAAGCGACGCAAATGAGAATGACAGAGATAAGAAGACAAGAGAAGTTTGCTTAAGGTACACTAAGTGATTCTTGAGCGTTGATCTTGTGAGAGGATGATTAGATGTATAAGCCAGAAGTGGAAGCATAATCAGTTGCGTATCTTCTAACAGACGCTTATGTAAAGTTGTAAGACTATGAGCGCATTTTTGAAAAGGCTAAAACGATGCCATTAATGACTCCCTATTTTTAGGAAACGTTTAACTTAGAATGTCAACTTGTGAGAAGCTTTATAAAAAGAGGAGGAGCCTTCTAATCTAGAAGAAACCTACTAACCTAAGAGGAGGCTTCTAAACTAAGAGGGGCATTCTAAACTCAAATGAGCCTATTAAACTAAGAGAGAGTTTCTAAGGAATCAAAATAAAAGGAGCCTATTAAACAAAATGCAAAGACAAGTAGCAGAGAAAATTCATACATAAATAATATCAGAAAGTTTACATATACCAAGCTCTTTTCTATACACTCAAAATCTATCTTCAGATAGTGGCTTGGTCATAATGTTAGCTACTTGATTCTTAGTATTAACATACAAAGGATCAATGGTTCCTTCTAAAACATGATCTCTAAGAAAATGATGCTTGATTCTATATACTTAGTCTTAAAATGATGCACAGGATTTTTAGAAAGATTTATAATACTAGTATTATCACATAATATAGGATTATGAGAAAATTTTAGAGAAAATTCCTGTAGTTAATGCTTCATCCATAAGATTTGAGCTTTTACAATAGCTGGCAACTGCTATGTATTCTGCTTAAGTGCTGTGCAATTTTGCTTCTTGCAGGACCAATATACTAGACATCCTTTAAGAAATTGACAATAACCACTTGTACTTTTTCGATCGACTTTATCACCTACATAATCTGCAACACAATAGCCCACTATGTCAAAAAATCAGTTTTTGGATACCATAGTTCAAAATCCATGGTTCCGTGGAGATATCAAAAGATTGTTTTGACAATTTGAAGGTGACTTTCTTTTGGATTTGATTGAAAGCATTTGCAAAGTCACACATTAAGCATAATGTCTGGTCTTGAGCTTATAAGATATAGTAGTGATCCACTCATTCCTCTATACTTTGTCTCATCTGTAGCTTTGCCTTCTTTGTCTTTATCAAGTTTAGTTCTAGTGTATATGGGAGTACCTATCAGTTTAGTATTCTCAAAATGATATTTCTTAACGAGTTCCTTTATGTATTTGCCTTGGCTAATGAAGATTCCCTTTTCTATTTATCTGATTTGTAATCTGAGAAAGAATGATAACTCTCCCATCATGCTCATTTCAAACTCCCCCTACATTAATGCTGAGAATTCTTCACAGAAGGATGGATTAGTAACACTAAATATTATGTCATCAACATATATTTGCACTATGAGTAAATCATTCTCCTTTCTCTTA
>JANIIA010000007.1:1766190-1777422 GCA_027478495.1 Erythroxylum alaternifolium | reverse complement strand
TGTGTATGATGATATGTAACTAAAGCTTGATTAAATATTTACTTGTTTAGCAAGGAGAATGAGAATTTGAGGATTTGTTGTTATGTATGATGATGGTTGTGAAAGAGGAATGAGTATGTGATTGTAAATTGTTGTTTGGTTTAGAATAACATGTTAAAGATTGGAAGGGTTGTATAGGATTGATTATTTGAGGGGAGATTTAAGAATTTAACTAAAGTACTAAGTAGTTGAATTGATATGAAGTGTATGTGTATTTTTTTATGTTGAAATGTTGAGTTAGAGTCGCAGGTTAGAAGGTTTCTTCGCGACGAAGTCAACTTCGGCCACGGTGAACTTTTCCCAAAAGGTGTTTTCGTCTCCATCTCGTGACTTCACCGTGGCGAAGTTACAGGTTGGCCGCAGCAAACTTTTCCTGAAAGGTCCTGGGAAATATTTCCTGATTTCACAATATAAATTTGCTGCGGCGAACTTTTCTCGACAGGTCCTGGGAAATATTTCCTAATTTTGCCGCGACGAACTTTTCCCTAGAGGTCCTGGGAAATATTTCCTGATATCACTGTGGCGAAACATTTAGTTTGCCGCGGCGAACTTTTCCCGAGAGGTCCTAAAACATATTTCCTGATTTCTCTGCGGTGATCCCATATATTGACCCCTCCAAATGGCAAAATCTCTTTTCAAAGCACGAAAGTTGTAGATCTAGAAGTCCTCTTCAAAACCATCCTAAGACAACCTTAATCTGAACTCTCTATTGAAAGTTATGTCAATTGTCCCAAGAAAGGTACAATATGATTGAATACATAACCAGGTTTGACTCGTTTGGCCATAACTTCATCATCCGATGATCAATGAGTGAAAGAGACACACTTATTAGTTGTAAAGAGGATTATCAGGTATGTGAACAGTGCTTCTGAATTTTGAATTTAGTATACATGTGACTCAACATCTTATCTAGTTGGGTATAGTGATGTGGATTGGGCTAAAAATTTAGACAATCAGAAAAGCACATCAGGGGGCTGTTTTTTCTTAGTTAAAAATTTAATTTTGTGGTATAGTAAAAAATATAATTCAATTTCACTGTCAACCGCAGACGCAGAATATATTACTGCAGGTAATTTTTTTTCGTAACTTCTTTGGATGAAACAGATGTTGGAAAATTATGGAGTTGATCAGGATGTGTTTACAATCCTATCTGCTAACGAGAGTGCTATAGATATCTCGAAGAATCCAGTTCAGCATTCAAGAACGAAACACATCGATTTGAAATATCATTTTATCTGAGAGCTTATGGAGAACAAAATAGCCACTCTGTCATATGTCACTTGTTAGCCACCGAATTTTTCTTTGTTGAGTTAAGCATGATTTAAATAAATTATGAGGTCATAATAAAATTTTTATTGGAGTTTAACTAATTATTATAGTGCTAGTAGGATTTTATTACACTGGTTAGTTAAATTAAAGCAGTAGGAATGTATTGAGGGTAATTGCGGCATGTCACTTAAGTTTAAAGACAATGAAGCATTAAAGGAAGGGTAAAGTACACATTTAGCACTTATTAAGGGTAAATTGGAAGGGGAAAATGTTTTATTGTTTAATAGATGAAGAAAAACATGAATGAAGGGAGAGAATGAAGAGAAAAACGTGAAAAAGAAAGAAAGGAGAAAGGGTTTCGTTCATGAGAGAAAAGAAAGAAGATAAAGATTAGGTTTCATCTTTTCTTAGCTTTCAAGAGTGATTTTTTAGGGTATTCAAGAAGAGAAAAAAAGAGAGGAAGAGAATAGCTTCTATTTGAGCCAAACATCTCTTTATTTGGAGAAGATTAAAGGTAAGCCCATTTTTAATCCTTTGGATTTTTGGAAAGGTTTTGGTTCATGATGCTTAGAAAAGATATGGGTTTAAGTATTCTAGAATCAATTTTTAGTGAATATGCTTTTTAGGTTCTCAATTTGTATTCCTATTGAATTAGATTTTTTCCAATGTTAAAGGTAATCTAGAAAGGCAAGAGAAGCAAAAGGAGGGGCATTTTTTAGTAAGGAATCCAGTTGGGTTACATGTTTATAGTTGAGTTAATGAGCCATACGTATTTTTCCAAATCAATAAAGTTAAATGATTTCAATTGGTTTATAAATGTTGCATTTATTTCTTCTTAAATGATTGAAGTAATTGATACATGTTTGGTACATGAATCTTGATCATGATTTATGAAATGATGATGGAAATTGTATTTGAAAAATATCATGCTTATGGAAATCAAGTTTTCGAAATGTGCCTTTTGTCCAAGATGTTTACAAGATTTGAAATTCATGTTTGTGTGGGTTTGTGGTGGTCCATTCTGTTATGTCACGTGTACATTGACCATGTTAAAGGCTTCTCTTGCCTACTCGCTAGTGGCATAGAGTTCCATCATGGACTCCCTCATGTTTACTGGAGATTCGCAAGAACTCCCTCCTGTTTATTGGAGCTTCACAAGAACTCCCTCATGTTTATGGACTACCTAAACCATTATGATTGCTTATGTATTTATGATTGTTTGACAAGTTGAGAAATACATGACTTATGTTGTTTATGAATTGTTTGACAAGCTTGAGAATTTAAGAAATACGTGTTTTATGGTTTCAATGCAATTTAATATGGCAACGAATATTTTCAATGTTTTTGCTTATTTCTCCACTATAAACTTGTTACCCACGAGCTTTTAAGCTCACCCCTCATTCCTCTCTATCTCCAGGTAAAGAGCAAGAGATTAAGTGATAGAAAGTCAAGGCATCGCTCCAAGTCTGCATATTATTGTATTTAAGTTAGTATATGGAAGCACAATGCTTTAGCTGCATTTCAAGTAACACTTATTCATGTATATTTTGTATGTTTGGCTTATGAGACCAATGATGTATTTGGGTCTTGAAATGCCCATTAAAGCTTTGTAAAAACTCTTTTCTTTTGATGTTAATGAAATATATTTATGTTTTACTCATGACTTTCCAAGTTTTCGCATTGCATTTTCAAGCATTCATAAGGGTAAAATCTATGTTCTGACTTCAGGGGAAAAACTGTATTAATCTAGGCTGATTTGGACAAGGTTGTCTTCTTGGTAGTTGTAGTTTATTCTCTTAGCTTTCTATTGATATAAAGTTTGTAACTTTTAGATATTGCGGTTGAGAGATATGCTTTTTACAAGTTAGTGATGTTGCACAGGGTGTATATTGGACATATTATAGCCTTTTTCTTTACTTGAGTTAACAGAAAATGAGTACTATGGTGTTTTCAAATGAGAAGAATTAGTGTGATAAGTTAGAAATAAAATGAAGGTGATAATAGGAGATTGAACATATGTAGAAATTATGATCAATATGCATAAGTTTGAATGTTATGTTTTGGATTGATGACCAAACATAGATTATCATTTGGATGTAAATGATATTGAGCTAAAATGAAAGTTATAATGAAGGGAAATGATGAGAAAAATAAGTTAGAAATGATAGATATGTATAAGAGGGGTCATAGGTAACTTATAATCTGGAAATTGATCCGTAAATGTCCGTTGGGCAGACTTAATGTCCGCTAGGTGGACCTTCTTGGGAATTCCAACGTTCCAGCTCATTTCATGTCCGTTTGGAGGGACATATGTCTGCTAAGCGGACATTCTCAGGATAGTTATATAATTGTGAAAAATTTGACCCCCTAGATGGCAAAATCTCTCTTCGAGGTCTTCATAGAAGTTGTATAACTCGAAGTCCTCTTCGAAATTATACTTGAATGACCTTGATCTGACATCCATAATGAAAGTTATGCTTTTTGTCCTAAATTATGTACATTTATAAATTGTGGACTTATCAATATTGTCTTATGATACATTTAGACTTGAATGGAGCTTGAAATGTACTTGGTTTGATATGAAAATGAGAGATAAAATGAGTGATATGTTTAGGGTGACGATTTAGGATATAAACATAAGAATGGATTATCGTATATCAAGTGCTCAATTATGAAATTTTGGGATGTTATGAGAATGAAGATGAACCTTTGATGGCTAATTAGATTCTATTATAAGAATCATACAGAGTGTTGCGCTCATGTTTTATAACTCTCGAGTTAGACTCCAAAAACGGGGTCTAACATCACTACTAAAAAACAATTGGCAGATATCTTTACGAAACTTCTTGATGCAGTTAGGTTTGAACTTCTTTAAGCGGCTTTGGGATTTTGTGCTTTAAATTTTTGATGTATTTTTTATTTCAAAAACGAAACATAAATTCAAAGACTGATTAAAATCCCTTACTTGTCTTCTTTATTTTTATGTTATCGCCACACTCTCTGTCACCCCATCTCCTTTTTTAGTTTGCATTTTGGCTTTTATTTGGCTCCATCAAAGACCCATTCTCCTCTTTATTAAGCTTTAACTCTCTCATGAGTTTAGGTTTCTCTCTCAAGTATCTCTTTCTCTCACTACACCGACGGCACTCATTTATGTTTTCTTAGGTTTTTTTAATTTTTGACGTTAAAATGGGCAAGAAGAAGCAAAAATCTTCCTCTGCAGTGGTGGAGAAACCGCCGATGGCTGCCACTTGATGCTCCAATCGGCTCCTGCTTCACCCGATGCCTATGATAGTATTGATTAGAGCTAGTTCATCTTCTACAGCACCCATGGAGGTTCCTGATACAACTTTAGTTTGGGATAGGCCATTAGAACATGATGATGTTATGCAGGTGTTGCTTTTAATGGTAGAGAACTCTGATTATGACTGTAAAGAAGCTCTAGTTAAAACTATCGTTCTAGTCTTTACGGTTGGATCACTGCCTACTGGCACTCATTATATTCCATATAAATTGATAAACAATTAGCTCAGAAATTAGTTCGATCTCCTCAGATATACTCTTCAGTCAGAATGTCCATTAACGATGCAATGTCTCATAAATTCTACAACTCCGAAACAGCAGAAAAATGAGAAACTTTCGAATACATTAGGTTAGTTCTTGATCATCCTATTAATTTAGATGAATTTCAATAATATTGGTTGGATGTTTTGTTAGCTGAAGTTGCATTGCTACTTCAACATTTTGATTTTGAATTAGAGAAAGAATTTTTTACAATTTGGATAAAGATTTCACGACCAAGTCTGCTATATGTTATAAACTGGTGTATGTGCAAGGTTGACTAATCCAACTTGACTCTAATAGATTAAATCTATTTTGGGCTTTGATAATTTTCTTGGGAATTTGGATTATAGTGCTAATTGGAATATTCCAAATGATGTGATTGCCAGTTTGTTAACTAGTGGAAGATTAATTGCTTCGCCATCTACATTTGTTTTGCGTGCTTCTATGTTAACACAGAAATATTTTATTATTCATAAGTTTGGTGCTAGCTAACTGGTTACCAAGTATTCATATGGTTTCTGGTTATCTAACCGAAGCAAAATTAGTATATGCCATTGGAATTAGATAACGGTTTAATTTGGGCAAACTTATTATCGATACAATGTTGGTAATTATTGGTAAACCTTACTCCTTGCTATATTTTTCATGTTTGATTACTCAAGTCTTATATGCCAATGGCATTTGTTGGTTGGATTCAAGTGTCCTTGAACCAGTAGCTTTGTTGAATATCTTGCCAAAGATTTTGAGTCAAGATGGGATAGAATAATTCTTGAATTTGATTGGCTGATTATAGCTAGACTATGGATTAAGAATTTTAGTTTTTAGGGCTGAATTAATGATAATTCTTGTATGACTTGGAGGCTCAAATCTTAATGCTATCTTGGATAATCTTTGAAAAGAGTTTGTTTGTAGAAAAAACTCAATCTTGTGAAGACTCTTTCATAATCACGTAACTACTGTCATTATTTCTTTTATTTGTCCTATGTTGTTAAGGTCCTTTTATTGCTGTGTGTTCTTTTAATTTATGATTGATGGATAAGATCTATAGAAAATTGAATGTAGGAAGAATTCTACCTAGTGAAGACTCCTTGGTGAATTACGTTTCATTGGTTGAATGAGTCTTTGGCTGTGCATCTTCCTTGTGTTGTTGTTGATGATGTTTTCCTTATTCCTGTTAGTGTCTTCTGCTGTGACTGCTTTTTAGGTTGGGGTGTCATTGATGGTTTTGTTTGTGCAACTGTGATTGTCTTTTGGCTTTCGTGTGAATCAGTTGAGTATTTTCCTTTAATTCTTCAACATTAATCTTTTGTTTTATATGTTCTCTTTGTGTTGTTTTTCTATTTTGATGAAGAGTGGTTTGAGTGGCTGCCCTTGAAGTTTCACAATTGAGAGTAAGGTGCAAAAATCCTAGCGGCTGACTACGGCAATTTACTTAATGAAAAACTTTCAGATTTATCTTAGAAGGAGTTGAATTTATCAGGAAGTTGTTCCTTTCTATCTGAAGTGTTTTCGTTTTTGCTTCCTAATTGTTTTAATCACTTGAGTTGTTCGTTAATTGCCTATATCATTAAAATTTGTTGAAAAAAATCCTCTGTTGAGATTAACATGAGCTGATCATGTTACTAGGTGTGAAATAGTTTCACGGGTTATGAGGACAAGGGTTAGCGGCAAGGGTTAAGTGAGCTGACTTTACAAAGCCTTGTATAAAACTATTGTTGTTCTTTAGTGAAAGTATTAAACTGGGTGAGGGCCCCATAAATATATGAAAATGTGTTAAACAACATTAACAAATTTTGGTGTTGATTTATATTTGTGCATTTAATTTTTCTATTTTTTTATTATTTTAGAAATGACTACAATTAAATCGGAGATTTTACAAAACCATTACATCCTTTAGACTTTCAATCTCCATCATTATCGTTCTCTATGTCACCACCGCTATATCTCTGTCCAACGCTACTTCTTCTTCTAGCACTACCTTTTTTCCTTCAACTCAAGTGTCTTCTAGTTCATCTTCTTCAGCTCTTCTGCTTTGTGTGTAACAAATTATCCCAGAGTCAAGGTTGATGAATGACAATGGCGATGTCCAAAGATGCAGAAAAGCATCTTTTTACAAATGCTTGTCTCTTAGTCTCAAATGTGGCTTTTGGTTTCTATATAGAGAATAGAGAATAAAGACGCTTGTAGAATGATGATATGGATTAATAAATTTGTGGCTCGATTTGAAAGTTTGATACTTAAATTACCATGGATCATTGAGAATTTGGTTGTGAAATTTGTGATTTTTATCAATTACAAGTTTATAACTAAAATTAATTAATAATGTCAAAATGTGTCAAAAATCTCACATTGAGCAAGTAAAGAATGTTAAAATAGTTTATAAATGTATGACAAACCTCCCCTTAAAAGGTGTCTTTTGGGGTGGAGTTAGGCTCAAATTTGTCATAGTATTAGAGCTTAAACTTTCCTTAATGATTTAGGACAATGTCGAACCTATTGTAGCCCTTTGCCTAATATGCCCATTAAATGTCCAACCCTACTCTGAGCTGAGGGGTGTGTGTCAAAAATCATACATTGACCAAGTAAGGAATGTTTAAATAGTTTATAAATATATAACAAACCTCCTCTTACTAGGTGCCTTTTGGGGTGGAGTTAAGCCCAAATTTATCAAAGTGTAAAGTGAGTTAATTAATTATTATATTCCTAATCTAACACGTAAGATTATTTGGTTATAGAATTTAGAAATAAGTCAACAATTAGATTTTAATTTTGAAAATATTAACTATTTTATCAAGAATCATATCTAAATTATACAAATTAGTGTGATTATTTTATTTCGTTATATCTAAACTTTCATTACTAATATATTTAACTAGTTTCGTAAATCAATTAATATTACCCTAAATAAAAAGGATTCATTTGTAATATAAAATTTAAAGTTTAAAGATTATTTATATGTGTATGTGTGTGTATGTCTGTGTGTGTTTATTTATTCTTTATAATTTATAAAGGAAAACTAGAAAGAATGACATTTTAAAAATTTTAAATTGTAATATTGATAAAAAGATAGAAAGTTGTGAATTTATGGTTGAATTATGTAATCATACATAATGAGTTATACCTTTATGCTTATGATTAAATTATGTAGTCACACAAAAATAAGTTATAATTGTAACTTTACGGTTGAATTATGAAATCACAACAAATGAGTTACAGTTATGGTTGAATTATATAATCATAGAAAATAGAATATAGTTGAATTATGTAATTACATAAAATGAGTTATTGTTGTGAAAGTGTAACAATCATTTATACAAGTTAGTGAAGTTCACTTGCATTCCTATATCATATGATTGTTGAGAAGTTGTCATTGCTCTATTTCTTCTTGTTATTTTACATAACTTTTTCCACATTTTTCATGTCATTAGTAGTTAGTAATAATGATTCTTGATGTTAACTTTGAATATCAGACGCGTGTATATTTTTAAAGTTCAAGTTATATGTATGCTTTTAGAATCAAAGACATACATTTGTGTTTGTTTTGAGTTAAGCAATACAAATTTTTTATAATAATTGATAACGAAATTATTATTTTAATTTTGACATATCTCTTTATTTACTTTCTAGATAAATGGAGGGAAGTTTAAGTATTCATGAGAATTCAACTACTTCAGGTTTAGAAAATTTTGATTATCTAGCTTGAGCTCATGCTAGATTGGTTCATCGAATGAAGAACTGTATCATTTGTTTGTATTGTAATAAGCATTTGAAAAGTGAAGGAATCATCAGATAAAGAAACATTTAGCTAAGATCAAAGGTGATGTAGAGCCTTGTAAGAAAGTGAGTCATGATGTGAAATTACAAATGAAGACTTTGCTTGAAAAGTATCAATATTAGAAAGATATAATACAAAGACTGAACGACAAAATTGGTAATAGAAGTTCCTTTTATAGTGTTCAAGATGATAGTAGAGATGTTGAAGATGGTATTCCTACCCAACAAGAAGGGAATGTTATACTTGATGTGAAGAAAAGAAGAAGATAGGTGTACAACTTTTTTACACCACAAACAACTCTTGGAGCTCATCCTTCAATTTATAGTACCTTATAATCTAAAAAAGCAGCTTGTAATGTATACATGATAATTGTTAGATAGTGGTGTGATTCAATTATAGTATTTAATGATGTCTAATCTTATTACTACCAACCTATGATTTATAACATGGCATCTTACGATCTAGAATATAAGGCTCCTTTAATTGATAACTAGAGAGGTAAGCTTTAATAGCTTTGTTTATGAAATAAACAATTATTTAGATGAAAGAAAAATGACTTAGGCTACTTATAGGTGTTCAATCGTGTGTAGTGGTTGGAAAAATATAAGAAATTATCCTATTATCAATTTTTTGGTTTATTTTGTAAAAGGGACAATGTTTTTGAAGTCTATTGATGTATATGTCCTTATTAGAAATGTTGATAATCCTTAATATTTGATGAAGTTGTGATAAAAAATATTGTTAAATTCATTACTGACAATGATTCTACTTACAAAGTTGCTAGAGAAGATTACAAAGCATATATAATTCTTTTTATTAAATTCCTTGTGATATACATTGCATTGACCTGATGTTGGAAACTATAAGAGATGCTCAATATTTTTCCTATTATTGATGAGACTAGGTAGAAAGCAAAAAAAAAGTTCATCTATTATTATGCACAAGTCCTAAATTTAATGAGAAAGGATTCACTAATGGTAGAAATTTGTGTTGTCTTGCTACTATAAGATTCTTAACTAATTTCTTATCACTTCAGTGTTTTGTTTTGATCAAGAAGGAGTTAAGGCAAATTTTTGTAAGTAATAATTGAGTTGCATTTTAGCATGCTAGGTTTAATGATGGTTGAGAGGGTTTTAGAATTACACTTAAAGATCATAAATTTTAATCTTAATGTCAAATTTCATTCAATTTTGTAAGCCTTTGGTGAGGGTATTTCGTATGGATAATGGTGATGAGAAGGCAATAATGATTTATTTTTATGATACCATGGAGAGGGCGAAGAAAGCAATCAAGGCTAGTCTAAAAATAGGCTTTCTTTATACATACCTTATCTTACAATCATCACTGAGAGATGAGAAAGGCAACTTTAGTCTTTGTTCTCTACATTTAGGGCACTTTTAAATCTTAGTGTCTATTTTATACCAAGTTTTACAAAGAAACCTGAAGTTAATTGGGAAATGCTATTAAATATTACAATAATTGTTTTCCAAAAGATGATGTAAGATCTCCTAAGCTCATAAATGAAGGTTCATAAGGATGTTTCTGTTAATTTTAAGGTGCGTATTGCCATTAATCAAAGAAACAAACTTAATCTAGGCATATATTTTTTCATTTTTGTTACTTGTTGAAAATTAATTATTACTTTATTTTTTTACAATGTTACTTTTGTTGTCTTATAGTTTCTTTATGAGAGAAATTCAAAAGTGTTCTAGAATTGCAAAATTTTGCAATTTAAATTCTAATATTATAGTTAGTTTCATATATTATGTGATCTTTATTGATCAACATAGATCTATCCCTTACATCATAGTTCTAAATTATTCGCTATTTACTCTCATTTTGTTAATATGACTCAGACTCCATTTTCTTGCAAAATTAAAATACTTTGCAATGATAATGTCATGGAATACAATGAAACAAATTTCACCCAATTTCTTGGGCACCTCTTAACAAAATGGTCAAGCATAACAAAAGCACAGCCAAATTCTTAATATTGTTCTAGCTCTCTTTTCTCCTATATATAAACTTTTGACTAGAAGCAACTCTTTCTAATGTACTATAAATCAGATCCTTTCTCCTATCATAGGTAACATCTCTTCTTACAAACATCTGTTTAATCGTACACCTAATTATCAAACTCTCAAATTTTTTAGTAATACTTATTTTCAAATTAGAACTTTAAGCATTACTATATTGTTTCTTAGGATATAGATTAATCTCAAAGGGTATTGAGGTTAGGATCTTTTTTCGTAGAGATTTCGTCTCGTCAGTAACCTTTTGGGATATATGATGTTTTAACTCGTTCACAGTTTCAAGTCAATAACCTCTAGTTAATTCTTCTATAATCCTACCATATCTCTTTTCCTAATATTTCTCTTTCAGGTTCTTTCAGTAGCCCTTCTGGCTTGCCTGTACCTACACCTAGTCCTATGGTATTCCCTCTAATTATAGATTCACCAAATTCTCCAAATGACCATCCCTTATTAGAACCTCTCCTTCCACTAACAATGTAACATCCCGTTTCCATATATCGGGTCGGACCAGGGAAACGGGTATACGAGAAGACCAATAAGAGAAATTAGAAC
>JANIIA010000007.1:1750476-1762590 GCA_027478495.1 Erythroxylum alaternifolium | reverse complement strand
CCAAGTGCTGGGTTCAAACCCTGTGCTGCCATCCCCGGGTTGAAACCCACAGACGATCCTGAGGGTGCCATTAGATGCCCAGGGCCACCAGAAGCACTAGAGTTGAATTTCCCTTTCTTTGCCGAATGCTGGTAATGAGGCTGATGATGGTGATGGTGATGCTGCTGCTGCTGCTGATGATGATGATGACCTCCACTACCACCAGCATTTCCATAACCCGGTTTACCATATTTCAGCCCGTCAATTGCCTTCTGGCAATGTAGAGTATACTCCTCAAATTTCTTATAAGGTTCCTCCAATGCTCTCTTTGCACTCTCCACACTCTTATACACAAAAAGAGCAAAACCCTTAGGTTTACCAGTATTCCTATCAAGACCTAATGGACCCTCCTCAATTTCCCCAAACTGCTTAAAAAACTGAAGAAGCTTCTCCGGATCAATATCTGCTGAAACATTACTCACAAAAATCTTCCTCTGGGTATACTCTGACACTCCTGGAGTTGATGAAGTCGTCGGAGTTGGAGGCAGTGCAGGTCCAGTAGTGGCCAATTGGCACGAAGTAAGCCTATTCCCAATCTTTTTCTGCGGCTGTTTCAAAGCCTTGCGCGCTCCAACCCTATGTTTGTACAAAATAAACGCATATCCCTTTGATTTTCCAGAAACCCTATCGGTCACAGCCTTGCAATCCTCAATTTCCCCAAACTTCCCAAATTCAGCTTTAAGGGTTTCGGCCGTAGTGTCCCAGCCAAGGCCGTGGACAAAGATTTTGCGGTGGGCTGGGTCCGTGTCGGCAAACTCCCGGACGCAACCCATCACATCGGGATGCATATCCACGAGTTTCCTAAGAAGACCCACGAGCTGCTCTTTTCCAAAAGGTTCAAGAAGCTTCTCCAAAGGCTCATCATCTAAAAAGCCCTCTTCTTCTTCCATCTTCTCTTCGTTTCCATTTCCTTTGTCTCCTCCCCCATTTGTTTGGGGTTCAGAAACAGATGAAATTAGGGTTTCGGGCTGTTGCTGTTCGTTATGCTCTTGCTCTTGCTCTTGCTCTTCCTCTTCCTCTTGCTCGTGCTCTTCCTCTACTTCTTCCTCTTCCTCAACCTCTTCTTCAACTACAGTCTCTTCTTCTACTTCTTCTACTTGTTCTTCTTCTTCTTCTTCTTCTTCCACTGCAGGTGGAATTTCCTCTACTTGTTGGGGTTGGGGATCGGGAGTTTCAGTAACAGTAGGTTCAGAAGATCGCTGCTTTCTCTTTCTGGCCATGATAAAGTTCAGGAAGAGAGACGAGAGGCGGAGATTTAGGGTTTAAAATTAGGGGAAATTGGCGTACGACGACTGAGAGAGGGTGGCGCTAGGGTTTCAAGCTTTAAGTAACTAGACTCAATTGCGAAATTAGCTTGGATACGGCGTTCGCCACTATTTAATCGTAGCGGTACCTTTAATTGAAAAACAGTTATTTGGAAAAATGAGCGGGCTTAAGTGTTATAACTCTTGGGTTAGATCCAACCAACCTCATTCTAGCCTAATTAATTAGATTTAGAAGGTTTCAAGTTGATATCTCTAAACTTATCTATAAATTTTGATTCTAAAAAAAAAAATTTAATTAATATTTATTACTAAATAAAAGTTAGAGATAGCTTAATCTTTTTTTAATCTCTTATTTAATATTTATTCATAAATGTAACATAAAATTTGATTATAATATAATTTAAAATAAATAAAAATAAAATTATTAAATTTAATAATATTTTCTATTAAAATTTTACGTATGAAACAAATTTTTAAATGTTGATTATTAAATGAATTATCGTAACTTAATATTATAAAGGTGAAGAATTTGAATAAAATGATAAAAATCTTATATTTATTAATACAAATAAATTATATGGTAATTTATTTTTATTATTTTTATAAATACTTGATTTTTTTGGAATTATTTAGTTTTTTTCATTTTTTAATTTTAATTTTTGATGTGTTTCCTTATTAATAAAATGTAAACTTATTAAATTATTAATTTTAACTTAACTACATTTTTTTAGAAAAAAATAAATACTTCATATATATATATATATAACATTTGTCAATAAATATCAACAACACATTCATTATATTTTATGGAAAATAAATATTCAATAAAAAGATTGAAAATGATAATATGAATTTATTGAAATAGGTATAACTCAAATAAAAATTGATATTTCAAAATAAATTTTTAGCTTTAAATTTTGGGTTAATTGTAAAAAAATTTCAAACTTTACTTAATTTTATAATATTAGTCTAAACCTTAGAAAGCTACTTTAGATTAATATTTTTTTCACGAGGTTATCACATATTGTATTTGTGTCACATATGAAATTTATTATTTGGTAAAACAAAAATATAAAGATCATAATATTAGTCCTTAATAGCATCCAAGAGCGGGGAGATGAATTGGATATTTACAAAATTGAACAAAATTTTAAACTAATAAAAACCAATATAAATAAGTATGAGAAAATTGCTTAGCATAAATTAATCAAACAATTGACAGTAATTTAAAGAGGATATGGATGGGAGGATGCAAACTGACTTATAGTAGTTTGGCAAACAACTCTTACTCATGTCTACTCCCAATATTCTTCATGAAATTATAATATAATTCTCATTTCAAAGTGAAGAGTAACTTTTGTACAATATTTCTTGGTAAAAAGGAATCTAAATCTCACTTGAAATATTCTAAAATATAATATCCATCACTACAACCAAAGATTACAGCTTAAAAATATTTCGACTTATTCACTTAATAACTCAAAATAGCTCACTCACATAGATGTAAGAAAACAAATTCAAATGAATGAAAAACTTTTTAAAATGTCTTCATGCAACTTTCAAAACCTTCTTAATGCTGAGAAATTAATGAGAAATACATATTTATAATGTTTCAGCCCCTACTAGTCATTGCAGCTAAGAACTACCTGTTATAAAGACTATATGCAATCCACTAGTTGAAAAATATGAATTAAAAGCTCCAAACTCACTAGTCATTAGAATTGTAACATACTAATAGGTATATTTGTTAATCAATATGATACATTAGTCGATTAATACACCAACCAATGTTACACCAAGTCCATAGGTTTACCAATCACCCAAAAAACATTATTTTAACACTTTTAAATATTTAAACTCAATTTGATTAATGTAATTATGAAACAAACTACCAAAAAATATTATTTCCAACTTCGTTTGAAAGATCAAGAGACTTTTATATTAAAAAAAACTCAAATGCCTCTTAATAAATGTAAAAAGTTAAGCAATAAAGTAAAATGAAATGTTTATACATTATGAGTTTTTTATAACATCGAATTAACAAAATGAAGTTACAATTAATATTACAAACTAAAGAATAATCTTGATAAGACTTAATCTTTTTTTTGTTTTTGATTTAATATTTATTTAAATAGTTATAAACTTCAGACATCATATTCTCTATACCACATAGCCTATTCTAACCCTATTTTTGTCTCAAAACAACGTCGTTTTAAGTTTGTTTATGTAGTATCACGTCTCTCAAATTTGTCTAATACTTTAAATCTCTCAAATTGTTGAGAGATTTAAAGTATTAAACAAATGAGTCACATAAGTGGCATCATATAAAACGAAATTAGTACATCTATGACATGATTTCATAATTATGTTCAAATGCATAATATGAGCATACACACATTAATTGTGAAATAAACAAATTGCACTCAATTGACATATTCCGGGATATGAAATTAAGATGAATGTGATAAATGACTGAGCATAATGAATGAGATATAAATGGGTATTTCCAATGTCTTGTACTTATAATTAGTAAATTGGAATTAATTATTACAATTGGGAGATTTATGAAATTATGCGTATTTTTTTATTAGGAAAAATGTCAAGAGACAAGACAAATTGATTTGTGGTAGTAAAAATAAGTGACACATGGCAATAGAAATAAATGACAAGTAGCATTAGGATTTATTGACAAATGACATAGAAAATTGGGTGACAATTGGTTTAGAAATTGAGAGACAAGTGGACTAATTATAATGTGACAATTAGAACCATAGGGAGAAGGCATGTGATAAGGGATAAGTGTCACAACCCTTATTGTAGCACCCCACTCTCATAATGCTTATTCTTGAACATATCGACGGTATTGGAGAACATACTCTACAGGGGGTGACATGCTAAATCAGTCGGTCAACTCAATACAAATTTTTCTCTCGCATCATACGCATCAAATACGTTTAAAAAAATCAAAAACCAATCACGACCCATATCATTTATACAAACATCAAGAACAAATCAATTCTCAATTTGATCATTTCATTTTGCAAAACACTTTCAGTCATAAAGTCATTACACTTTACAATTCACATAAACACTATACAATATTTACGAAATACATTTCAAAATACAAAAGAGACTGTAGACATATGCAGGTGTCAACTGATTCTGACCTCTATCTTTTATCTGAATGCAGTTGTTAGACTCCAATTTGTCTAACTGGAGATCTCCTTTGAGCCTGAAGAACAACGTTGCGATTTTGGTGAATTTTGCGAACTCAGTGAGTGGACCATCCTCGATGGCTCACTCATATCACATAACGCAACAGTTCATAATTCAAATTCACATACACTTTATGTCATCGTATAATGCACATCATTTTACCAATAATCATACAACATCATATAACACTTTGATCACTTATTTCACATTTTACAGTCAGAGCAGTCAAATAATTCATTTCGATTATTTAAAACATACATATCAATTATATATATGTAATGCTCACGAGACTCACTTCTAATTGTTATTGTTGTGACCGAGTACTTGTAATTGTCTCGTATTTATTTTAGATACCGGGCTCATCAATAACTGCCCCTTATTCGTTGGAGATATAGGGCTCTCTATACATAGCGAGCTATAGGCTCTTACCACATTCTAAGCTTTAAACTTTTTTGTACTTTCTGAGCTTTAAGCTCTTTTTCAGTGGCTACTTTGGTCGTAGCAACCTTTATCTGTTCATGCATTCATGTAATGGAATGCATCACATTCACATCTATTCAATCAATCGCATGGGTTCAATTTCACATTCACATTTTTCATCGAATCGATGTCAGACATTCAACAACAATGTTGAGAATCACTTATTTCATTCACATTCACATTCAATGAAGCATTTCCTATATTTTCACATTTGTCAAACTCCTCGGACTATTTATATTCGGAATGGTCTCAGTCACAATCATATCAATAGCAATTCAATACAGAAATTTAAAACAGGACAAACAATTAAAATGAAAGCATTTAGGTCGACTCACAGTACGCTTCAAATTAGCATTTGCTTTCATGATATGGAAACGTTTGGACGCTGACATTCTATCATGTGTATCAACATCATACAATACTCACATTGCACACACATTACTAATTGCATAATCACAAAAACATTCAATTGTACACATATGTATATGTGTAATGTATAATGCATGCTCAATTTGACTATTTCGGGTATGTTTACTTAATTCATACCTCAAGATCATTCATACTTCATAACTCATATAAGCCAAATTTGAATTTAGGTTTACACCTCCTTTGTACAAGATTATTCTAAGTCCATCATTTAATCATATATCTATCACATACATGCTTTCCACTCCTTTGCCTAACATTATAAGATCACAAAATATCCAATTTATCATTCACTTTTACTTAATACCCATCATTCATCTTCTTTGAATCACATGAACCTTCAGATTTGCACACTTGATGTTTAACAATCTTTTCTTAAGTTATAACCTCTATCATCACCCTAAACATATCACTCATTTAATCTCTTATTTTCACATCAAACTAAATACATTTCAAGCTCCATTCAAGCCTAAATGCATCATGGGAAAGCATTGATAAGTCAATAATTGATGTATATAATTTTGGGACAAGAGACATAACTTTCGCTATGGATTTTGGATTAAAGTAATTCAATTACACTTTTGAAGAGGACTCCGAGTTGTACAACTTTCATGAGGACTTCGAGGAGAGAGTTTGTTGTCTAAAGGGTCAAAATTGCACATTTATGTAGATGTCTAGTGTATGTCTGCCCAGCGGACATGTGTCCCTCCAAACCAACATGAACGGAGCTGGGAAGCTGGAAAACTCGAGAATTTTCACCCAGCGGACTTGAAGTCTGCCTAACGGACATGTAAGAAACATATCCCACTTAACAACCATTCCCATGATTTCCACATATATACTAACATCAATTTTACACCAAATTCTCCAATATTCACATTCATTTATGCAACTTCATTACATGTTAATTCAATTACCATATTAGTTGCATTAAAATCTACAAAACTCTACTCATTTGATTCATCAATCATATATATAACAAGGCATATCACCATCATTTTCTGGTTTACTAAATCCTTACTCCTTCCCCTTCCAAGAGTATTATTAAACACATCTCTTAATCCTAAGTTTTTCCTCTTCATTTTTACCTCCATTTCAGCTCAATATCAATCACAAACAAATCATATTCTATGATTGATTATAGACACCTAAACATTTATACATATACATTCATCATCAATTTTTTACACATATGTTTTACTCCATTATCACCTTCATTTTCCAAACTATCACACTAATTCATCTCATTTCAAGACACCATAGTGCTCTTTTTTGTTAGCTTCAAACTCATTTTAACTCATCTCTATAGCACCCAAGGCAACCCACTTTAATACAAAAAAACAGAGCATAAAAACATCCATTCATCTATTAAATATTCTGCACTTTTTCTACACCATTATAGGGATCATTTTATCTCACATCATCACTAAACCATCTTATGAATAATTAATCATCATATATATACAAAAGCAAGACATTTATACATCCATTTCTTAATTCACGTTATAGCATATGATCAATTCTGTTTAACTCATCAGTATATCACTAACTATCATCATACATGATTCATTTAACAAATCATAGAGAACAATATGTTACTTACTTGTTTTAGCTTCAAGATCTTCAAATCACACTTAATCCTAACTTCCAAGCATCAATCGATCATCATCATAGGGGTGGTAGGGTTAGGTCTTTTAATGACAAATGAAGAAGACAACAAGATGAAAATGGCAAGAAAAAGGGTGAGAGCAAGGTTCAAGGTCGTGAGGTGAGATGGGTATCATGAATGTAGAAGAAGAAGAGTGAAGAAGATGAAGAAAAGAAGCATGTGTCGTGAAACAAGAATGAAAGACAATAAAAATGTTAATCTTTCATATGTAAGAACAGGGTGGGATGAGTGGTGAGTGGTAGTGACACTTGTCACTGTCACTTGTCATCTTCCTATGGTCTCATTTAATAATTAGTTTATTTGTCTCCAATTTCTAATCTAATTGACTCCCAATTTTCAATGACATATGTCATTAAATCCTAATGTCATTAATAAAAAATTTTCACTACCATTTGACAATTAATTATACTACCATTTATAAATTATCTTGCCGCTTAGCATTTTTCCTAGTCCATAAATATCCAAAATCTCTTAAAATTCTCAAAATTTACCAACAATTCTAAATCAATAATTTAATTCACCAGATCAATTTTTAAGGTAAAATATTCACTATCCATATCATAATCACATTAAAACAATCGTTTATACCTGAAAAACGTCAAATGAGTGCATAAACAATCATTGTAATGTGTGAAAATTTTAAATTCATGTGTGTGTATGCTAACATTATGGATGAGTATGAAATACAATTTTCTAATCTCTCATTGCTATTTTTCATTTACAGAAATTTAGGGTTCTAACCCTTAATATGGAAACGGGATGTTACACAAACCTTAACTCATAATATTTACATTAAAAGACAACCATCTTTGTCTTTCATTCTTATCTTTTATTACATGCTTTATTCTTCTTCATTTTCTTCTCTCCATTCACGATACTCACCCTCACTCTTCACGAATTTGAGTTGTCAACATCCTTCATTTAACCACTCTAAAATCACTTTGTCTTCACTTGGTTGATAAAAAACCTAACCTATTCCACCTTGAAAGTTGATGATCGAGTAAGTGGAGAAGCTAGGGTTTCTTGGTGATTTGAAGAGCTTTGGAGTTAAAGAAGTAAGTAACATCTTATTCTTCATAGCTTGATTTAATGAAACATTTATGATGATAGTTTAGAGGTAGATTGAAGGTGTTAATGGTGTTTGATGTGTGTTGAAAGTTGATGAACGTTAATGAAGAAATGAAGAGGTTGATGTTCTGTTTTTGTATAAATGATCAATAATAGTTATAAGTGTTATATGGATGAAATAGATTGGGATTTAACTTATAATGAAGGTGAAATTTATGCTTAAGAAAGGTGTTTGTGTAATATTCTTGAAATGAGAAGAACTAGGATTTATGTATGATAGTGATCATTTTCTATTTTTGTATAGTTGATAAACCATAGTTTATGGATTGAAGTACGAATGATATTGAGATAGAATTGAGGTGAAAATGATGAGGAAATAAAGTCTAAATGATGAACTATGCATAAGATGTTTTGAGTTTGGAAGAAAGAGTTAAAATTTGGAAAAGTTAGGACTACATGTATGATGGTGTAAACTGAATGATAATGAATCAATTAAATAGAGTTTTGTGAGATTTATGTAACTACTATGGTAGTTAGATTAATATGAAATAATGTTGCTGATACACTCATATTTTCATATATGTTTAGGACTTAATTTAAAGTCTTTTATATTCATTTTATGTTCATCTGTAGCTGGTTTAACATGTTTTAGCATTAATTGAGGTTCGTTGATGCAAAGTGTATAAATGAAAAAAATAGACTCGAATTGCACTGTTTTTGAGTTTTTGACAAACTTGACCTTTAGTCATTGTGGGATTTTTATCTTGAGATTGGTTTAGCCAAAATTTCTGAAATTTCATACTTAAATTCTTGACTCATTGATGGATTTTTTGGGACCAATTGCAGATTTTTCTAAGCTGGCATTCATGAGAAATAATTTCCCGAAAGTTGCATCAGATTTTGGATTGTTAGAATGACCTTTTGACGATGTTTCGATCGTAACTTTTGACTTAGATGGCGAAATCCCGTGATTCAAGTCTCATATTGAAGTTAACTCAAAGAAAAAAATACTGATAAAATTTGGGCTCTTAAATCATCACCATTAAGTTTTTATACACTGCTTAAATTTACCTTGAAAAAACGTCATAAACCAGCCAGCATCCACCAATCAGCCCTTGGAGCATTCTTTGCACACCAAACGACAGCATCTTTGCAGGTCCCATATACTCACCAAAGCCTACACTCACGGTTCCTCTCAGAACACAGCCCCCACTCCACGCAAACACAGCTTGGATTCACAGATAAAGCACCTCCAATTATTCACGCACCTAGCCTTCATATAAAACAAAAAAACACTTCAGCTACATCCACCCATCCATCAACTCACGCATTCTCAAGACCCACCTGCCTTCCACTAAAAAACAAAAGCCTCCAATCATTCCTCTCCAGCAACTCTCTCATCTCTCAACCAACGCACCATCAATCCAAAAAACGCAGCAGCTCTCCAACCTTCACTTATTCACCACTCCATTCACTCACACGAAACTCACATCTCCACTAACGCAACCTTCATTTTGCACACCCTCCATCCACTCCATACATAACACAGCCTCCATCCACTTTCACGTAACTCCAACAGCCAACCAAAGCAACCCACTTCAAGTCTTCACCAACGCCCATCAACGCAAGCCTGGAATTTTTTCTCTCCAATCTTTAACACTCTCACAACAGCCGCAGCCCCAACCAGCTGAAATATCACCTCCACTCTCCATTCAATCCACGCAAGACAACCAAGCCACTTCTTCAACACTTCAACCCTCCACTGAAAAAATAGCTCAACCATTTTTTTACTCAACAAAGCAGCTTCCATTTGATTCACGTCAACCACCAGCCTCCATTCGCCCAACAACGCAGCATCCATTCACTGCCAAAGAAGCATCCACACAAAGAGAGAGGGGAGAGCTCATATTTTTCTACTGTAGTTTGGAGTTGTACTCTTAATTTTTATTTGATTCCTTCATGAGTTTATATAGGGTTTATGCTTGTGAATTGCTTGACATGATGATTTGTGGCTAAAACTTTAATTTCTCTTAGGGATTTGATATATTTGTTGATGCTTTAATATTGAATTTTGCTGGAATCCATGACTAAAAATTTATTTACTTGTTGATTTTTCCTTGGATTTATTTGTTAATCCTTTGGATTATTGGAAATTACCTTGGTAAAAATTCGCCTTTGGAAAAAGGGAGTTTTTTCTAGAAGATTGAAGGAAATTTCGACTAGGATTTTCTTGTGAGTTGGGAGACTCAAGAAACTTAGGAAGTGAAAATTGAAGGTTTGGGACTTAAGAAACTCTAGGAAGAACTTAAGTAAGGGATTACTAATTGACGTCTAGAGTGGATAGATTAATTCATCTTTAGAAAAAGGGGATTAATTAACCTTAAAATTCACCTACATGGTTAGGATATTTTAGTTGCGAAAGATAGCTAATTCAATATTAAGGTTGACAAAAATATCATTCCCTAAGAGAAAGTCGTTCTTCTTTGTTGTTAAAGCTTTTAATTAGCAAATTGTTGAATCTTTTCTTAATTGATTACTGAACAAATTTGTCATATTCATAGTTATTTTGGTCACATTAAATTGGGCAGTTTTTTAAAGTTTTATTTAAGTAAAAAAATTTTTCTTCATTACTTTTAAATTTCCTAAAATTTCATTCAACCCAATTTCAAACACTGTCAGCTAGCGTAGATTTGAACTTTCTCATAATCCCTGTAGACACGACTCAGTTCTTACCGATTTATAACTCACTTCGACAACCGTACACCTGCGGTTCACGAACACTTATCCAACATGCATAAATGCCCTTATAATATTCATGGGTAACCATACCGAAATACATGATTCTGTTTAACATTCTTTCTTTGCTTTCCATTTCTTCAAGAAGATATCAGTCAATAGCTAAGGAAGTTAGACCTCAAGAATTCCAAATGACCATTCTAGTAACACTACTTGGAATTTGGGAAGTAAATTTTGAGAATACGATCTATCGATGTAGGGATAAGGTCAAAGTTTGACATCAGTGAATACTTAAACCATCAATATGACGAAGATTTTCTCTTTGAGATATGGCACCAACAACAGAGAATTCATTCAGGTAGTCGCATGCTTTGTAACCAAATGATTTTTTAGTTTAAAATTCTCTTTTTGGATTGTAAGCCACTTTCATTTATCTATGTGAAACCTTTAGATCTAACTCTACTAGCTCTTAAAAGAATCATTTAGGGAACGAATTGCTCATAGCTCAAAAGATGTCTTTTTTAAGCCCTATAAGATATCTATCAAATTTCTCAACATTAATCATAATAACTTACTAAATTTTGAATAAAAATTGTAATTTGCTAAAGTTTATAAACAACATTTTAATTTAACTCTCTTTATATAAGAAGTAGGAAAAGGGCACTTACTGATCAAAGTCAAAAAAAAAGGACTCGCGAATTATAACGTATTATAAGATATAAATTTATTTTTTTAATTTTTAAAAATTTTAATTTCTAATTTTTTATAAATATAAATTGAACATATTTTTATTTTTTACAGAAATAAAAACTAAAAATCACAAAAATACATTTTAAAAAACAATAAGATATAATAAAAACAAAAATATAAGCGAATTGTTTAGAATCTTTGTCCGCCAATTCCTCACAAAACTCCTTTTATATTTATCAATTTTCTATCCTCTAAGGAGGGTTTTATGGAGTTGGTTAGTGGAGTCTGGGATAGCTAGATTCATGGTTGTAAAGCATTTAAATTCATGAGAAAGCTCCAATTCCTAAGGAATAAACTAAAGGCATTTATGAAGCTGGTGGGTGTCAAACCAACAAAAATAATTTCCTTTCCCACAAAATACTATAATTAATATAATATAATGGTGAGTAGGGTCGAACCTCAGAGATCAGTGCAGATTTGTTTACTTGTCAGAAACAGGAAAATTAAATAAAGATGATTTGAGAT
>JANIIA010000007.1:1597064-1610332 GCA_027478495.1 Erythroxylum alaternifolium | reverse complement strand
CTGTATATTGTTCTTAATTTTATATTTTTAATAATGATTTTCTTTTTTCATATAAATTGTGGTTATTATTTATATGTGAAATATCTGAAAATTATTGTTATTTCATATTAATTGTATTTATTATTTATTATTTTGATTTTTAGATATAGGGTTAAAAATATACAGTACGACTGTATAATATGACAATGAACTATTTTGTAATTTTTAAAAAAATTCGGGACTAGTTTATAAATTTAAAAAATTACTCAAAAGAGTATCCAGTATTGACAATATTAGTACAATATCATACTAAAACTTAACCCAATATTAAATTTGATTTGGTATTCGTAACATTTATCAATCTATCTTGCTTTGTGCCGTAAAGGATGCTAACAATTTTGTTTTTGAAAAGTACGATGCTAACACTTTTACTAATTCAAGAATCGCCTTTTTGTTGGCTAACAATTCATAAGCAAGTCCTGATAGGGTTGCCGCAAAGAAAGTCATAAAAACTGAGCGACGAAGTTTAAAGAAGATAAAATGATGATCTACCGCAATTCAACTTTTTTTAATTTGGGAAAATTATTCTTTATACAAAACTCTAAAATCATAAATTTTTTAATATCGTAATTGAAACAATTATCAAATCAATAATTTAAGGGTTTTTATCTGTTTAAAATTCGAAGTTCTAATACCACATGTAAATTTTTTTGATATTCGAACATTAAATATATAAATTATACATAAAATCATTAATACTTATTTAGATCTTGAATATAATAATAACTACATAGATGAAGCGAATAAATCATTTACATTAATTGAAATTCGTTATGATCTAGAAAGGAAGTTTTTAACGATCACAAACTAGTTTTTCTCTCTTAATTCTCTTTCTGTACGATAGTTTGGTAGATAGTTCAATACATAAATACCAACGTTTTGTATTTGTTTTGTCTGTAGGTTGATGGATAACTCAATACATAAATACCAGTGTTCTGTATTTGTTTTGTCTGTATTTAATTAGGGTAGAAAGAGAACTAGTTTATATACATTTTCCTATCAACATTAAATTTTGTATGTCCATTAAGTACTAAATTAACGGTCAAAATTTAATATACTATTAAATCAAGAAAACCCTAAATCAAGTTTAATAGTGGCTCACAGAGAATATGGCCATAACATCAGGCCATATATTTCTTATAAGGAGGTCATCTATAGACTCCACATATTAAGATCTCTTCTTCTTGCATAAACACCATAAAAAAGGTTCAGTTGTGATCATTAGTAGATACTACTATTTTAAATAACCATCAAAAATAAAAATTTCTTACTAGGTCCCGAACACTATTATTTGGCACTGGCAGTTACCATCCTTTTGGGTGTGAGAAACAACAGCATGACCGAAATTCAAGCTGGTTTATGTCAAAAAGTAACCTTTTTTTCGGTTTCATTTACGTCAACTAATAAAGTCCATATAACATCATACATTAAACTATAATTTTGATGCCATTTTTAGAGCTGCAATTTGAAGTTTGAGAAGATAAAAAAGACACTAATAAAACCAATATAAAACAAGCAAAAGTCAAGATATATAGAAATTAATCACATAACCATTTTTCTTCACAAACTCCATAAGCTTTAATAGAACAAATTAAAATAAAATCTTCACATGGAATTTTGGAACTACGCATCCATTTTAGGAACTAGTTTGAGCCCGTCACTTGAATTTCATGATTTTGGATGGGATGGCAAAAGTCAACGATCACGTCCATTATGGAATTGATCGAAGATTTTTGGTTGGCACGTCGTTAACTTGAGAACTGCAACACCCTGAAATCTGGATCCTCGCTTGTGGGAAGAAAACAACAGTAACATTTGATATATAGACAAGCTATATCCAAAGATTATGCAAACAAGGTGTGATTAAAATATATGAACTAAGAGAAATCATGCTGATCGTTAACGACATAAAGAATGAAATTAAAAACATAGAATCATGTTTTGCTAAAAATTTTAGTCAATAACCTGAAGTTTTCTGTTTAAGATGACCACTAGTACTCTACAACTACAAGCTACGGCTAATCATATATCTTATTTTATTTTGTCATCCGTATATTGAATTTTGAAAGTGTCAAGCGGTTTGCAGATGTCAAAATCAGAGGTAGCTTTATTTTTGGGTAGTTTCACTTATTTGCCATTTCATTTGCACTTCTTAGTGATTAAATTTCGTTCAAGTTTATAATAGTGATCCCCAAAAGAAAAGAAAAAAAGACTCACCATTTGTCCAAGGAATAAAATTCTCTTTTCCAAGTTTTCTTTAATAATATGTAGAATCAAAATTTAATAGAATGTTTTGTTTGTTTCTATTTTTATTTTTAAGTTTCTGTTTTTGTTTTCAAATTTAGTAAAAATTGTTTGCTTGAATTTTTAATTTCTGTTTTTTTGTTTTGGTTTTTTCAATTTTCAAAAATTATGAAAACTATAAAAAATAGTTTTTTCTGTTTCTGTTTTTTATAATCTAATTTACTATTATTTAAATATATATTATTTAATTTTTAATAAAAATTATGAATAATTTAATTCAATATTATATATTTAATAAATTAAAATTAATTATCAATAAAAATTGTGAATAATTTATTTTTTATAATTAAATTATATGTAATTAAATTTTAATAATTATTAATAAATATAAATAAATTTAAAATATATAAACATCCAAATAAATTTTGATTTAATAATTCAAATATATTTCAAATAAATAAAATTTTGATTTTTAAATTATTTAATTTATTAAAATAACATAATTTTATTAGTAATTTGTTAATAAATATTATATAAGAAATTAAATAAATTTATTTAATTTAAAATAATTTATTTTTAAGTTTTATCTACTATGTAATTATTATCAATGATAAAATATAACTACATCAATATTAACATCTAAACAAATTTTTATTTTTATCTAAAAAAAGTAAAAAAACTAAAAATTAAAAATAAAAATTATTTAAATAAGAAAACAGAAATAAAATCAGATGCAAATTCTCGTTTGGTTTCTTATCTACCCACCATTAGGCCACTATCATTTTCCGTTTCGTCGTTAACATGGACGCTGGCAGGGGAAGTTTTACTCGCCTGTTTGACAAGAAGTACCATGTGATCCACGTTCCATATTATACGCATAGGCGTATAAGCAGAGACGTGGAGGTAGTATTGGGCTCTCGATTGCCGATAAAACAATGCCAAAAGGCATTGACATGGTTGAAGTGAGGCCAAAGCAATTCATATTCTCCTCAACTTGGCGAGTACTATTTATGTTTATTGTCATATTCATATTCTCCTCAACTTGGCAAGTACTAATTATGTTAGTGTCATACACAGGATGGTTATATGGAATCTGACAGGGGAAGTTTGACTCACCTGTTCGATGAAAAATACCATGTGATCCACGTACAGACGTGTAACATTGCAGGTCTAGTGGAGATACTATTTGATTAGTGATTGCCAATAAATAATGCCCAAGGCATTCACATTCTCCCTCAACCTGGCAAGTCTAAGTTTTGGTTGCTTTTCTTCCTTCGGTACTTCCATTATTGTTATTAACTTTTGTTGAGGTGTCACACAGGATGGTAATAACTCAATGGTTTGTGTATGTCTGTCACAAGAAGACTTTTGACAATTATTACTAATTAAATTTAAAAACATTGGTGCGGGTTAATGATAGTCTAAATTATACTTTGGACAATGACCACATAAATTCAAATCCTGAATCATTTAGTGGATAAGAATTACATTCCTCGTATTCTTTACATTTATCCCAGCCAGAATTCTAGAAATGGCCTTTTTTTAAAGGAGGATTAGTGGTTAAGAGTTCCCTTGCAAAATCGATTGTATGTCCCTTTTCACAATTCATTATAAAACGACACCACTTTCCTTTTGTGGACACATAAGTACAGCCCTTTTCTGGAGCCTACTGCCTGCCCCATTCAACAACATTTAGAGCCGGCCTTAGTTACAAGTTGCATATAATTAATATCTAGCAAGCCTACTTTCTGCAATCTTAAAGCCACTGCTTGTTTTCGTTCTATCTTGTACACATAATATAAGATTAGAAGAAAACAAAAGGCTAACGTTGAAATGATCCAGTGCCACTTCTCATTCTATATAGAAAAAAAATCCTTATCTGATCAAAATTTTTGTTTGAACTGGAATTCACACTTGCCAAATAACAATAACTTAAATAGCACATAAATCTATAATTTGTTTTTATTGTAAGGACTTTGTCTTAAATTAAATTTCTATTCTTGTCATGTTGAACTTTATTTAAATGTTTATTTCCATTGAAAAAAATTATTAGATCCAATTAATGATATATTACAGAAAGGAAACTCGGTTGTCTTTTAGTTCCCTAGAAATTTGTTGTCTTTTAGCCTGCCTCTATGAGTTGATCATATGGTTACGGAATAAGGACACATATGAGAACATGTTTAGAACCTTGAAATTTTCAACGCACGCTTCATATTGAGATAACTATTTTTTTACTTTATACCATTAAAAGTGTAATTTTATACATTATTCCAGTTCATTTGGGGTTGTAAGTAGAAGTAGAACTAAACCATATCCAATAATTTCTTATAATTTTTTAAAAATAGATTCTGAAATTACAATGAAACACAAAGTTGACAAACCTCAGTATATGATCATTGCATTACTTGACTCTTGGGCACAAGCGAACAGGAAGATCGTAGAGAGGACTAAGAAACAAAATATTAGGGGTGAGAATCGTCCCTACTAATTGCTATAAATAAAGCAATGTCCACGTCTGGGATATGCACTGAGAAGACATTATAATAGAATTGAAGAGAGCTAATACTTCAGAGATCGAGACGGAGTCTGCAGGAAAGCTAAAGAACGTAGAATTGATGAATATTGAAGGAGGAGCAAAGGCTGATCCTAAGGTACCTGATGCTCAAGGTGTCAGTACCTCTGCACATTCGGTTGGCCACGGTATATACATGCCTCATGCTTAATTTCTTACTCATTTGTGTAACTATCCAACATCTAAATCTATGCATAATCGCCGGATTTTCTTGTAGGGACTATATGGTTCTACTTCTTCTATGAAAGATATGTTGCGTGTTGATATTCATAATTATTTCCGAACTCTCTTATTAACAACTTCTGTGGTTCATTAATGAGGGGACCTGAATTTACGTTATCTGGGGCTGCAGATTCATGGCAACAAGTGGGATTCATGCTGGTGACAGGTTTCAACTGTGGTTACATACTGAGTTATCCAAGTCTGGTAATGGTACCTTTGGGATGGAAATGGGGTTCAAT
Organism: Erythroxylum alaternifolium; assembly: GCA_027478495.1. NCBI lineage: Eukaryota > Viridiplantae > Streptophyta > Magnoliopsida > Malpighiales > Erythroxylaceae > Erythroxylum > Erythroxylum alaternifolium. The sequence continues at coordinate 1,605,013 of JANIIA010000007.1, read as the reverse complement.
AATCCTACTTATCTTCGGCCTCTACAGTGCTTATGCTAACTGGCTCTTAGCTGCGTTTCATTTCATTGAAGACAAGAGGTTCATCAGATACAGAGACCTTATGGGGTTTGTCTTCGGTGAGTAAATATCTATCATGTCATTTATTCTCGGTCTGAACCATATAACAAATATACAAAAAGTGTGACATATAGGACGCTTTTTGGTTTCCATGTTTGTGCAGGGACGTATTTCTATTACATGACATATATTAGCCAATTTTCGTCTTTTTTTCTCGCGAACATGGGTTTCATTCTCCTTGGAGGAAGAGCTCTGAAGGTATCAGTAAATTGATTGCACGTACTATTGTAGAATTGTTTGCATATCTCCATCGCTTTTAGGTGTCCGCTAATGGCTGTAAAATACATATACTTTCGTTGTACACAGGAAATGCACTTGGTTCTCAGCGACTCTCCATGGAGGCTTCAATATTACATCATTTTCACTGGACTGGCCTTTTTCTTATTCGCATTTTTTATCCCAACAATGTCCGCTATGAGGACCTGGTTGATGGTCTCTGCTGTTATCACTTCAGTTTATGTGATCCTCCTTATCATTATGGTTGTTGATGATGGTACATAGTTGCGCTGTTCCAATCCTCAAGGGCGCAAGCTCGCAAAGTACTTTTAACTTCACCATTGTTGGCGTTTGCTTTATGCATAGCTTACATTTTCATCACTTTCTGAATAAACAGGACGATCTGATAAAAGCGGGAGCTACGAGGTTGGTGGAAGTCAAGTGGGCAAAGTGTTCAATGCTTTCGCTGCTATTTCTGCCCTTATCGCCGCCAACTCTGGAGGGTTGCTACCTGAAATCCAGGTAAAGGAATAGCAAAAACTCACAAAAGCTTATGTAAGGATTTGATAAAATGTTTAAAATGTTTGGTAATTGGTGGTGCAGTCGACTTTACGACAACCGGCAGTGAAGAATATGAGAAAAGCTTTGTTAATGCAGTTCACAGTAGGAATCTTCTTTTATTATGGTGTGACTGTAGTTGGATACTGGGCTTACGGTTCAGCAGTTTCATGGTACCTCCCACAACAGATTTCCGGTCCTAGTTGGGTGAAGATTCTAATAAACGTTCTGGTGTTCTTGCAATCGGTGGTCTCCCAAATGGTATGTTCTGTATACTTCTCATTATTTTAATTTCTTAATAATTTCTATATATCTAACAAGTTAAATAAATCTTCTATTAGTATTCGCAGCATTTTTTATTTTCTTATAATAAAAAGGTAAAAATTATTTTTTAAAGATGTACTAAATCTTTAATTGATCAATAATAACACTAGACAAAATACAAAACTTTGTGATTAGTACACAATCCTTAAAATTTCTGGGACTCAAACCGAAAGCCTTTAGTCATCTCCCACTATTAATTGAATCACCTCTAGGAACAATCTGTTTACTCTACTAAAATCTGACTCATTACATCATGGGCGGAGACTGCGAAACCACGAAGCTAAAGACTTATTGGTCTTTCTGTTTAATTTCCTTTACAATTCGATGGCCTATCAATAAATTCAGATTTTTGACGTATATGTCAGTCACTTCATGCCTCTATGTTTCCTGAAAATGAAATACACTTATTGTTGGGTGGGACTTGCAGACCGTTAATTATTTGGCATAAAAGCAGGGTTCATTATTTGGTAGGAAGAGGTGTTGATCTGTCTTTATCTTTTGTGTTCAACTAGAAAGATTCAACCACATTCACCTTATATTCCGTAATTATACGTTAATTTGCATAACGCAACTAGGAGCATATCTTAACACCACATATTTTTGTTCGTCCTTTTTGCTTAAAGCATGAGGTAGACTATTAAAAAAAAGAAAAGACAACTCTTATATGGTAACTGAAACCAATTGAAACTAATAATACAGATGTTCGTTGCACCGATTCATGAAGCACTTGATACCAAGTTCCTGGACGCAAAAGAGAAATTGCATTCAAGGAAAAATGTGAAGGGTCTATTCCTCCTTCGAGCTCTCTTATATGCAGTGAACACCTTCGTCACAGCAGCTTTTCCTTTTATGGGAGACTTCGTCACTTTGATTGGATCTTTCTCACTCGTTGCTCTCACGTTTGTCTTTCCAAGCATGATTTTCCTCAAGGTAATTAAAATTACTAGCCTAGGCCGTAGACAGCAAAACTTCCAACTGTTGAATTTTAATTTGTTCAATGTGAGCAAAAGAGTTTTTCTAATGCAACTTCAACTTTTTAGTAGGTAAATACAAATTACATATTTCTAGAAGCAAGTCAAGCGCCGGCACTCTGGCCTTAATATATGGATCAGTCCATAGTCTCTGAAGTGACTTATACTTTACACTATCATAATTTTCAAAGTTAATGCGAACAGCATAGCTCTTTCTTTAAGTCAATATGACAGGTGTCTCTATGAAATGTACTCAAAAAGAAAAATAGGATCAGATGTTACTTAATTGAGATTTTGATTTGATTATACTGAACATGCATGCTTGGTTTGATCTGAGTGCCACAGGTAAAGGGAAAGACAGCAAGAATAGAGAAGAAGGTATGGCATTGGTTTAACGTCGTTGCCTTTTCCCTGCTTGCAATAGCAACCACAGTTTCTGCTGTTCGCTTAATCGTTAAGGACGTTACACAATACAGCTTCTTTGCAGACACATGAGCATACGAAGAGTTCAGGCAGCAATCTTATAATTTCTCCATCACTCTTAAAGACAATTTTTACGGGAGGATTAAGATATAAATTTCCACAATATTCTTTATGGCAAAAACTAAAATTTAAAACATTGTACTACGTTGAATATTTTCCCAATTATAACATAATCTCGCACGTTATATTGTAAAAGTTGATTTAAATTAAAAATCAGCTTATAGATCATTTTAGATATAATAAATTCTCTTGTCTATTTTTATGTTAGAGATGTTTTGTCAATTCCTTTAAATTTTAAATAAGACTTAGTAAACTCATTTTGTTAATAAGGAGAAGAATGTTGAAAATAGCCACTAAACAAAATAAAACTGTAAGTGATTTAATACATTGGTTGATTGGATTTGTTTTTTGTATTAATTTTATAGACTTAAGCATTAACTTGGAAAACAAATCAAAGATAATTCTTTTAGTTTCCTAACATGAATTGGACTCTACCTTTAAACTTCTTTAAAAGACTAATTACTGACTTTGCTCACAAAGTTACAGGCCACCTTATTCTTGAAAAATGTTATCCATTAATAAATGGTAGTCATTACTACTATTATGACTTAGAGTGACTAATAATAATAAATAGTTTATAATATATAAAGATAATTTAGTCATTATATATAATAATAGTTATAAGAGCTATTAAAATGATAACTATATGGAATTAAGTTTTCGAAAGAAAAAGTTTAAGAATTATCATTTGTTGGTCATTACGATCATTATGATTAATATTGACTAAAGTACTTATGTATGCTAAAAACAAAAGAATTGTGAACCATAAGAGTAATTTAGTTAATATAAACAATAATAGTCATAAGAGTCACTCGTAACAATTATCATGTAGTTAGGTCCTTCAAAAAATATTTTGAGTTATCATTTTATTGGTTATTATAATCATTATGACCAATATTAATTAAAGTATCCATGTACACTGACAAATAGTTAGTCATCACTTTAGTGGTTATTATAATTATTATAACTAATATTACCTAAAGTGTTAATGTACATTAACAAATAATTTATAACATAAAAAAGTAATTAAGTTAATATAGAAAATAGTAGCGAAGGTTTTTGCATATGAGTAAGGAATTCTATGGAATAATTCTTAAAATAGTGCGTTCAAATAAGCAAACTCTACAATACAGCGTCACAAACTGGAAATATCTTTGGGAATTTCTCCCAAGTGTACGATAGGTACCTCGTCCAAACTGCGATTTAATATTTTAAAAAATAGCACTTTATTTTTTACGAGCTGACTCGGTGTGAGCGGGAATTAGTTTAGATGTGAATGGCTTAAAGGCGTTTTCTCATAGTTGGGACCATCCTAAGTCACCTCGTGGGCTAACAAAAAAAAGAAGAAGATAGCTTTATTAAAATATTTAAAATTATAATGTCTTAAATTTCTATTTATTTTAATAGAAATATTATATAATTTATTGTTAAGTATATGATAAATTTTAGATAATTGTTTTGATATGATTTTAATAATTAATTATGTTAAAATAATTTAATAAAAATATAGAAGAAAATTTTTAATAATTTTTAATAACAAGTATATTTTGAGAAAATCTATACAACTCATGAACTTTGGATATTTTATCCTAAATATATCATGACAACCTGATGAATTCCCTTTTATATACATCTGTGTTAAGTAGCAATAATTTCCCCACAAGAAGCATATGACGGAAAATTTAACAAAGATAGTAACCAGATTCTATATCTTTGAAGCATGAATAAACAATATAATTGAACATTACTTGCTAAAGGTGTTGAAAGTTAACTAGAAGCCATGGTTTTCTGCCACACAAAATCCAAACACAACAGAAAATAAAATACTTGGGTTTGTTAAATCCAACTTACCAATTTTTTACACATACCACTACAATGCCGTCAAAAAACCACACAACAAGGTAGAAGACTACCTTCAAGAATCCGTCAAATTAGGTTAAAGCAAACACATTGTAGTGAACCATAAATCCAATGGGTAGGCTTAAGTGAAATTTATGAATGGATCCAAGGGCCCATGGTAAGATTAGTAATATAATTTCCATCCCATAAATAGCCCAAATGATACAAACACATACCAAAGATATAACTGTGTTAAGATTATGCTAGTCCATGACAATTAATTCAACATTCTCCTACTTGGATAATATAATTATAACAAACCAAATATACACAATTAACATATCGATAGGATGTATGAATCGTATATAATTAGATGGTATTAATCCAAAATCATGACAATAACATTAATATGAATTCATCATAAATGAATGTCATCAATTTGTCACTCATCAAGAAGGTAAAGTTACAATATGTCATAAATAGTGAGAATATATTCACAATATGCATGTACCATATAAAATTCAAACAATCTTCACAAAACATGTATAAAATAAAAAAAAATCCCACTGAAACAGAGAAAACTAGACCCTTAACAGTCCCATATTAGAGACATGTTCCTTAAAAATATAGATAGGTAAGCCTTTAGTTACTAGGTTTGCTAACATGCTTCTCGTAGGCATGTACTCAATAGTAATTAGAGACTCTGCAACTTTCTCTTTAACAAAATAAAACTTAATGTCGATATGTTTAGAGTGGGAGGTGCTCCTAGTATTTTGAGAGAAAGATATAGCTGCAAAATTGTCATAATATAATTTCAGCAGCCTTGATATGGAGTCCACAACTCCTAATGCTGAAATAAAGTTCCATAACCATATTGCATGACAAGTAGTCTCATAACAAGCCACACACTCTACCTGCATGGTCAAAGAAGTTGTAAGTGTTTATTTGACACTTTTTCACGAAACAACTCCTCTTGCCATCATAAAATGTATGCAAAAGTGGATTTCTTATCATCCACACAACCTGCATAATCAGAATCACTGAAGCCAACTACTTCAATAGTATCGGTGTTCCGATATGTCAACATAAGATCCTTGGTACCCTGAAGATACCTTAAGACCTTTTTAGCTACTTTCCAATGACTTTATCCAGGATCGCTCAAGTATCTACCAAGCACACCTACAACAAAGGCAATATCAGGACGTGTGCATACTTGAGCATACATCAAGCTGCCAACAATTGAAGCATAAGGGATTGTTTTCATTTGATCTCTCTCAATATCATTTGAAGGACATTGGGCCTTGGAGATTTATCACTTTTCATAATTGGAGCCTTTACAGAAGAACATGATTGCATATTAAACCTTTTAAAAATACGATCAATGTAAGTGCTTTGAGACAATCTGAGAACACCATTTGTCCTTTCACGAAGAATATGTATACCTAAAATATATGATGCCTTACCAAGATCCTTCATATCAATATGATCAAATAGTAATTGTTTTGTCTCAATCAACATGCCAGTGTTAGCTGCTTCGTTGTTCATGCCACAAGCCTCTTCGACTCCACCATCTGCCAACGTGAGAGTCTTTAGCCACCAGCTGCTTGTGTCTTCTTCTCCAAGGCCACCAGTTGTCTTCAACGTGTAAGGAGTGTTGAGTGCCGAGTGTTTTTGGATGGGCTTCTCATGTTGTGTGTGTGGAGAGTCTCTCCTGGGTGGTTTTCTTTTGCGTGATTCCTTATTCTCTCCCAACTATTCACGTTTTTTTCTCTTCATGTCCCTTACGGTCAACTTCTTCAGCTGTCACGTTGTGAGTCTCCACCAGTTGCCAATCATGTTTTTCTCTTCCATTTTTTGAACAAACGCAGCTCTCTCTTATTGTTATTTTTTTCAATGTTACTCACACTACTCCCTGTTATTACACAGCTCTCATCTCATCTTTCTATACCGAAAAATGTGTCACTGTTGTCTAGGCAGTCTTGTTGTTTTTTTTTCAACATAGCCGCTAATTTCTGTGTTCTATATATTGAATGAGTTTCTAAGAGTATTTGGTCGGCCCATACTCACGCAAACTCATCTTCTTCGTCCCTCTCTCATGCTTACCACCACTTCTTCTTTTGTTTCATCTCCACTCAATATTTATTTTAGCTCCCTAGGTGTTTCCAAGGTCCCACTCTTATGCATACGACCAGCTCCCCTTTCTTTTCTCGCCACCAGCCTTTCAACCTTCTTTGTTATTTATTGATGTGATGATTTAATGGGGTGTTTTTGGTCCACCCCCACTGTTAACACACACCTCCAACGCAATCTTCTTTGTTTTTCCATTCTCCATGTTCTCGCCACCGTAAGCTTCTCTTCTCTTATTCTCTCCGTTGTTGTTTTGTCATGGCAAGCTTGTCCATTAAATCAAATTCTTGAATGCAAAAACACGCACACATTAAAGTAGAGCTTTTCTTGCTTGATGATTTTTAACATTCCAAATCCAATATGTCCCTAAAATTAAAACAATTAAATTTTAATTAGTGCATTTTAAACACTAAATGGAAAAGAAATAAGTAAACTATGTATCGAAAATCAATATAAAATATCCATCATCAATACCCCTATGCTTGAATTTTTGCTTGTCCTCAAGAAACTTACTTGGATCACAACCAATATATTCTGTCATTTTGTTTTCAACGAAAATCAAGTGCTTCCAATCTCTTAAAATTGGTCAAACTCAAGTATCAAGCTACTACATATATCATAATCTTTTCATCAATACACATAAAAAAATCAAAGGTAGATATCTTTAATAAAAAACAAGTACAAAATTAAAATGGACTTTCCTCACGATATTGACTCATGTCACTCAAGTGTATAAGGGTTGTGTTTCGCTCAAAACTTCCTCTAAGAGATTGCACTACCATAGGCTTGGAAATTCACATATTTTTTTCACTACATAGAGTACATGCCATCATGGATCAAAAGGGTTTTTAAGGGTTGTAACGGGGCTTAGGTTAAGGTGAGGTAAAAAGGAAAAAGGTTATTCACAAGCATTGACAAAGTACTAGGTAACGTGGTACAATTAAAAAAAATTTCTAAATTGTGCAAACAGGAACACAGGAATAAAACTACTCTTCACTATCCAATGCTACTATTTGATTTTTTTTATTTGTTTTTGTTTTTGTTTTTGTTTATTCTTTTGGCAACAATAAACTTAAAAGCAGATAGTAGTAGCACAAATCAACAATAATTGAGTAGATGTACCTCTAAATGATCTCAGAATAACGTATAAAACAAAAGTCCCTAAGTCAAAGACATCAAATACTTAGTACTTCATTCAACTTGTGAAAGGGTCAGGCTAAAAAGTTTTCAGGTTTCAATGCTATGTGATTAATA
>JANIIA010000007.1:1583745-1596964 GCA_027478495.1 Erythroxylum alaternifolium | reverse complement strand
TGATGAAATTGTAATAGTTAAGGATATTTATTGTTCTTTTTATTGGATGTTTTGATGTAATTATTATTTATTAAAATATAGGAATTTAATATTATGAAATTATAATAGTTAAGGAATTGACCTATTGGTTGTCTTGTAGGCAACTTTTGAGGATGACTTGGTGGAGGAAGCAATAGCCAGAAACCATAGCACCTTAAAGGAAGCCATAGAAGTGGGAGATAGAGAAAACATGAACTGTTGAATGTATTTTCCAATTGATAGTCCACCTTTCCAAGCACCTTGTAAGGACCATAAAATAGGGCTTGATAATGTCTCTTCTGTACACTATGCTGACGATGTGGTTAAAATCCCTAATGAAGACATTTTGAAACACCACCTAGATTATTTTTCACGACTGTCACATGAAGAGGTTAAGTATTAGACAAAATCAAATCCTACTTTCAGGCTAATTTATATGATTGTTGTAGTAACTTCAAAACACATTCAATCTTAATAAAAAAGGTTCAGATTTGTAGGACAATATTCCTTTACTGAAGATGTTTTGAACAAGTTCTTTCCACCTTTCGAGGCTAAGATACTCAAAACTTGTGATGTCAAATTTATGCTTTTAATGTATAATTGGTCCACAATAAAGCTTCCTGATTCCAGTGTATTGCCGCAATCTTCAATAAGGTTTAGAGGTGTAATAATTTCAAAAAAGTTTATATGTTTTCCTATGCAGCATGTTTGCACACTTATGTATCAGCAGGCTGTGATTCCATCGATAGATCTTGAAGGATCAGAGATTTGTACAATGAACAAGGTTATATACATCCTTGCTAATAAGTTTAGCAACATTTAGGATGCTTAGCGTAAGGAAAAGGATGTGTTGTACCTAGTTCCCTTTCTTTTCATATCAATTCCCACTATATACTGTTATGAATTCAGACCTCCTAAGCTCACACTCAAAGATATTTCATAGACAAAAATATCAGAAATAGAGAAATAATAATAACACAAGAGAATTTACGTGAAAACTCCCAAATCGAAGAAAAAACTACAGACACCGAGAAGAAAATTCACTATATGAAAAATTCTTACAATGACATAATTTTTCCTCTCACTCAATACCCCAATACACCCATAAAGAAATTCCCAAAATAAACTCTCTAACTTTTACCTCAATAGAGGAATTTAACTAGAGTCAAAATTTGTTATACAAATCTTTGACTTTGTATTGGTGCACCTAACTAAGAAGGTAGCACTCTTCTTATATAGGCAAGAGTCTTGCCCCAAATGTATTTCCCAACTAATGTGGGACAAAAAAAGGAGCCAAACCTAACAATCTTCACTTTGGCGACTTTGGCTGATCCCACAGCCACACTCTACCTCAATGAAAATCTCCTGAAAATAATACAACTCTCAATGTAGAGAATTCTCATGCTTCGCAACATCATGCTCCACTATAAAAGTATACCCACTCAGAATAAAACAATGCCCATGTGCAAACTTGTAAACCCTCTAACAGTAACACATCCTTTATCATGGCAACTTTGGGATTAGCAGCATGTCATAAGGATGAACATGCCACCTTTTAGAAAGCAAAATCATCATCTATGGAGACAATGTTAGCAACATTGTCAGTTAATGACCTAGAGCCTCTTGTCGAACCCTCTCCACCTCTCGAGCAATTTTTCTTCACGTGCCCAGATTGTCCACACGTCCAACATACTATATTTTTCTTCATAGAGTTCTTCTTCTTCCTATATCCAGCTACCACCAGAGCTAAGTCTTCAGGAGGAATATTTCTTCCACCACCCAGTCTTCTCTCTTCTGAAAAGAGTTTTCCGATAACTTCAGAAAAAACTATCTTCTCCTTCCCATGAATCAAAATAGCTTTCATGTGCTTATAGGAAAGTGGAAAAGACCAGATGAGTCTCAAAGCTTAATCCTCATCATTTATATTAACTCCAACTGCCTCCAATTTAGAGAGAATCCTATTGAGAATAGTTAAATGATATGAAATTATAATATCTTCCCTCATCCGCGGTGTATGAAATTGTTCCTTTAGATACACTTGATTTGAGATGACTTTTGTTTGATACAACTCCTCGTGCTTTTCCTAGAGCTATTTTGTCGCATATATTCCATGCACATTCATAAGGATATTCTTAGCTAAATACAGTCGTATCCCACTTACCGCTCTCAAATCCAGATCCTCTCAATCTTTATCCCTCACACTAGATTTGTCTGTACTAGCTGTTTTGCCAGTATCATTATTAGCAGTGCTGACATAAGGGATTTGCATAATTTTCAATGCCTTGTGTAACCTCCGTTAAATCAAAATATTCCTGACTTGCACTTACCACAAGCTAAAATTAATTCTCTCATCGAATTCTCCACCTCAAAATTTACAAAATTCAAAGTCCTATTTCTTGACCCTTTTTTTTGTACACTTCTGCCTTAATTAATTTTACCGTAGAAATGAATAGTATACGAGGTAAGTTCCCATGAAAGAGAGGTGGGTCACAAACGGACACACTTAAGTACCAAGTCTTTCCTTAGCCAGAACTTTCCTAGACATACACTTCCACACTACCACACCAAAGCTCCACCGTACCAAATGAACCTTTCTCAAGAAAATCATTTTTGTTGTGAAAGATCGGTCAAAACTGTAATTACAGAGCATACTCAGAATTTTCAAGAAAAACACACGTTGGCTCTAATACCAATTGTATCAGAGCCACACTCAAGGATATTTTATAGACAAAAATATCAGAAATAGAGAAATAATAACAATATAAGAGAATTTATGTGAAACTTCCAAACCGGAGAAAAAACCACAGGCACCGAGAAGAAAATCGACTATGTAAAAATTTCTTACATTCACACAATTGTTCCTCTCACTCAATACCCTAATACACCCACAAAGAAATACCCAAAACAAACCCTCCAACTCCCACCTTAAAAGAAGAATTTAACTAGATTTAAAATTTGTTATACAAAATTTTGACTTTGTATTGATGCACCTAACCAAAAAGGTGGTACTCTCCTTATATAGGCAAGAGTCTTGTCCCAAATGTACTTCCCAACTAACGTGGGACAAAAAAAGGAACCAAACCCAATATATACACCGAAAGCTGCTCAAGTTCCAACAGCAAACATATTAGCCCCCATTTATTGTTTACAAGCTACTGATGTTGTTCCACAAATGATGGGCATTACATGTATCTTACAGAAGGAATAAATTGCCGGTGGCATTCTAGAGAGCGTTTCTGGACCAAGCTTCCGTCTTCTGTGTTCTCTTAAGTTGTTTTACAACATCCAACCGCTCCGAAGAGTATGGAGAAGGGATCTAATCATAACAGATGAAAATGTGAAATAATAAGCATTAGGTATATTGATAAATGTGCCTTACAGTAGGAAGAAGTATACCAAGAACGGAGCATATTTCTGGATAGCTGCTAGAATGGCTGCATGGCCTACTGGAGACAACTAATGGCAGAGATGGAAGAGATTTAATCAGCTATTTCACCAATTGTTTGAACAGAGAATTTGAGTCAGTTGTTTGAATAGAAGTCCTGCTGCTTATTCCTTTACATTAGCACATCCATAGACAACAATTTATTCATAACACGTGCAAGCAAGTGCATGATTATTAGATTATGCGTCCACGTAAAAACTGAAGCTCAATAGAAACTTGCAGAGGCTCCAGTAACTGTGAGTCTATAACCGTTAACTAAATGTCAAATCCTTAAATATCAGCTCACTTGTTTTTAATCTCAGTCTTGTATATGGTGGTTAACCAGTTTATTGTCTTCAACCATCTTAAGTGCTGGATTACGTAACCCAAAGAGAAAAATGACAGGGTTAGTAAGTCCTTACAGGAAGTATCATTACAATAGTAACTGGAATAAGGGTAGCAATGTCAGTTAGTATTCTCTTTAACTTGGTCCTTTCCCTGGCTGAGGTTTTGTTGCCACGCAATGGCCTTAAGAGTAGCTCCACAGCATCCATGATATCTACAATGAGCAATTGAGTTCCCATCCATAGATCCTTCGAGAACAATCCATCTTTAAGAGTTAAAACTTTAACTAATAAAAATTGTCACATAGCTCTGTCACTGTCAAGAAATGTGTTTGTTTGACTTACAGCGCCCGTTGATACAACTTTGAGGCCATATTTCCTAATTAAACTCTCAGGAAGAAAATTTGATCTGGTGCTGGTAGATGAGGCCTCTGCTAAATCTATTGTTTCTGTCTCAGTAGAGTTGCTGTCCTGAGGTAAACAACACAGACAAAAACGAAAAATAACACATGCATCTTAGTGGAAATGGAAGCAAAATATGTGTTCATCTCAGCGTCTGCACAAATAAACCTTAACGCAAGATGCTACATGATTCTCACTCTTAAGAATGAATCATATTCTCCAATGATGGATAAAGGTCCATGGTATTTGCTCTTGTACTTCAGATGCAACATTAATGTTGGGAGGCAAAGAATAGTCTTGTCTACAGTCCAAGAACAACTCGGGACCTCCATGATTATGGAATATGATTCATGAATATATTCCTCAATAATAGTACCTATAATGAATTCATCATTCATCATTGTGGCCCACAAAAAGTGTACTTTCAACTTCTTAAATGCATTCATAAGAAAAGATTAAAAGCAGCGAATATTGCCATATCTTGTTTGACAATAGTATCATTGCACTGAAGTTCTAAGTTTAGACTCATAATGTGTCAACAAAACTTTGGAACTTAACCATCCATTGTTCCAAATCTATTTATGAGCTGCTCTTATTTCTGTTTTTCATATTTGGCTTATACTTCATTTCTGTTTTTATCTCACAACTCATAGTTCCAAGAGTTTGATACTACAAGTTTCATAGCACCATTTTTGTCTTCTAGAAACTTTGTCACCACTTACTCAACGATTGCACCATATTGTCATGATAGTGGTTGATTTTAGTCGTACATGTTCACAGCACAACATAAGGACCATGAAAGTTGCTAGATCTAGTGGTCAAACCTTTCTTAGCTCAGAGCCCCATTGAGTTTTAGTTTTTAGGCGTTCCTGTAGAGCCAACTCATTTGGTCTCTTTTGAGCATCCAGTGCCACAAACAACTTGTCGCTACAATTAGTTCCTACAGATAACGCTTGGTCAAAGACACCTGTTTCTGCAATCCTGTGTGGTTCATGCATTTAAAGTGCAACAGAAGGATAATTATTGTAAACGTCAGTAAGGTAGCTCATAGCTGAATGTATCACATAGCTGCGTTTCATTTAATAAGAAACTTACCATGATCTACAATCATAAACTGAAAAATATTCATCCATACATGTAGTCAACAGACTCTGGCTGTTGAAAGAATCATCTTTTAAAACTCATTAGGCAATTGTAGAACATAAAGATGATTCGAGTTCAAATAAAACAACTTACAAAAATTGAAATGTGGTCTGCTAACCTGCACAGAAGGAATTTTAACAATTCTGCATCTATGGTCTGTTGGGTTGAACGGCTAAAGTGAGCAAAGCCAGAGAAAACATCATAACAGACAGTTAATAATTTAGACAGTATCATCTCTTTCTCTGCCTGGATTGCATGTTGCTTGGATCTTTTTCTTTCTTGATTGCTCAGAGAAGAATATGAAGCATAAAAATCAAGCCATCCAATTTCATTGATTACTACCTGCAAAGTAAGCTTGTGCATTAGATGCTTTGATTGTTTGCATTTCCAGTGAAACCATTATATGAACTTGCCTCCATGAAAGATTGGTACGCTGATACAGAAGCAAGCTCAGGGTATATGAAAATGCTACCACACTCCAGGTAACTGCAGGCATGATATTTTGATCTCGCACAAATTTGCAGGTTGAGAACAAGAATTTGTGAAACCAGTAAACTTTTCAAGTTACCTTAGGAAGTCCCACACCGGTTCATCAAGATCCTTAATATTCATCCTTGACAAGAATAATCTGGTTTTTCTTCCTAGATATGCAAAAAGTCCAAGGGTAGCTATGCTATCAGCCTCATCCTGTAAATATTTGGCACAATGGCCCAACTTTCAGATGTTTAAGTGGTAAAATTCCACTGATTAATCCCTCACTCAGTAAAAACAACCAGAGGTTTCAGATACTAAATACTGAAATTGTTGATTCAGGAAATTTATTAAGTGCATACATTTTTAATGTTCGTATAATGCATCTAATGTAAATTGGTTTTCTCGAACAGAAAGGGAATAGAAAAAACAAGAATTGACCTTCTGTTGAAAAGTTTTTGAGCTTGTAATCTCTATTTCTCTACTGAAAGCTGCTGAGAGTTTTTGCTGAGCCAACCCAATCCAAAACTCTAATTCTTCAATCTTTTCACAAGGAAGAACCTTTGCACCGAAATGATATAGAAAGTTCAATTCAAATCCTGCCTCAGTTGCCAATTGGTGCAGTTTGTCCACAGCTACAAGATTGTACGATAGATCCATGAGAGCTATGTGGATATCTTCACATGAAAGGGCCAATGAGGCACATGATATTCTTCGAGAACCCAGTTTCCCAGCAGCATCACAGCAGCTTATTGCTATGACAATTCCTGCAACACCACTGAATATGCATGCCATCAGGCTGTGTTAAAGGCTCAAGAACTGTCACAACAGGATTAAGCTTCAAGCAGAGAATTGTTCCAACCAACCTTCCAGCATACTCAATAGACCACTTGCTCAGCAAAGGAGTGAAAAAACCTTCTACACGAGGCAACTCCACAACTCTAAACCATTGTACCAATTCTGGGTGCTTCAACTTCAACTGGCTTTCAATAGACTCACGCAGCAAATCTACTCTTGGAGTTAAGCTGTACAAAATGGTGGAGAAAAAAGAGTGGATGGCTGATATGCTGATCATCAATATTTTCACTAAAGTAACTGGTTGTGAAATGATACTTCATGTCAAAGATAAAGACAAGCCATGATGCCCAACCGCTTGAATGGCAGGTGCTTTAAATTCTTAATGTAGAACTATGACTACTAATGTGAAATCAACTGATCAAAGCAATCGCTTACATTTTTCTAGCTGGAGACAGGTTGTTCTGACGGTCCTGAGAAAGCAGGATCTCAACTTCAATTGCAGTCTTCAACATGGCAATAACAGCCACCTGAATAGCAATTGGAACTAATTACTCTTGTTTCCATTTTGAACGTTCTCTACAAATTCAAAAACAATGTTGCAAATCTTTAAATTTGTATAGTTGAAGTGAAAATTGTTCATGGTAAAGAACTTCTGAGCAGAAACATGTGAATGATGCACCACTTGCAATAATGAAAAGAGAAAACCAACAATAACACAAGAATCTAAGTCATAAGAAAAATCTCTGAAGTTTTTCCATGATTTATTATGGGGATCATGCACTTGTAATGTTTTCACAATCTTGATACCTGATACGCAATTCTCTTGTGCCATTCGTGAACATCCTTCCCATTCCACGCCATTGAAAGCTCTGTACCACTTCCTGACAATTCAAGAGACTTTATTGAAAGGGAAAAGCTAGAAGCAGCTTCATGCAATACCCATACAAGACAATGGATACGATTAAACTCCATCTCCTCATTATGGGTTCTACTGACAACTGTCCCATCTTGACTGCCAGTTTGCTCGTAAGATGCTGCTGGTGATAATGCTCTTAAAGAAACTCGATATGAAGAACTGTCATTTGCCAACAAATGTCCAACTGCAACACTATTCTTTGAACACACAGAATTTCCAATTTCTATGCCAGTTACTTTTGATAAGATGGGTGCATCAGCCTTGGCCCTTCTTTTGCTTTCTGATCCAAAACACTTTCTGTGACGTCAAAATGTCTATAAATCAAGGTTGAAACTTTCTAGGACCCAAATTACAGGAAATGTGTGAATATGAGAAGCAAATAGTAACTAAGGACCCTTAGTTTTTTAGTCTTCAGAGGTTCAATTCTGTGAGCAAGCAGGATAAGAAATGATGATACACCCTAATCATATAAGGGCATAAATGATCTCTGTACAGACAGTGAAGGATAATAGAAAATGTTTGCAAAATATCTTTAATTTTGGCGACATTTAACTATCTTAGGTGTTTAGTAATAAGAGACTCGGAAAGAATAAATGAACATTCAGAGATCGTGATTTAAGTTCTGGATCAAATACAAATAACATTCAACAAGAGAAACTCCATAAACGATGCACTCTTCAAATGAATTGCAGGACTAAGCTTTCCAATGAGTCCTATGAAAACAGATCCCAAATGTATAACAACAGAACAACAAATCCAATGAGTCCTATGACATACAAATGGACAACGACGTGTGCGTACGTGTCCGTGAGTAAGCGTGACAGAGGAAGCAGAGCGCTTACGAGAAGTAGAGTGACTTGTGGAGCTGCAAGGACAAATGGGAAGCCATGAAAGAAGAGAGAATAGAAAGGGAAACAAAATGTGAAGACATTAAACAAGTTTTATAGGAAAACATCGCCTTGGGAGAAGAGTAAGAGGAGGCTTTTGTAGTTATTCAGGATAATGCCTTGGGCTCTTTAGTTGTTTCCTCGGGTGTATCTCCCGCCAGCCAAAGCATTTCAACCGTTGAGAATGTGCAGATTTATGACGTTTTCTGCCTTAGACCACGTTGTCTCCTACCAGAACACAATGTTCTGACATGTCGTAGAGGCACTGGCTCTGGTCTGTTCTGGTCTCTGTATTTATATGTTGAAACATGGGATTTTTCGCTATCTCCGCGGTATGTAAATGTCGCGGAGGCTTTGAATTTACCTAGGCTAGGACCACCCAGCGGCTTTTAGGAATTATAAGGCCGTGGAAGAATAATCAAATATGGGGCTTGTTTTGTCTGTCATAATTTAAAGGTCCGATCTTTACTGGACATATTTGCTATTTCTGGTTTACAAATTCCAAGATATTGTTTTTAAAAAAAATCCAAGATATTGATCGGCTCTTCACGTAGTTGGTCCTGGGACTGGACTCTTGAGTGCATCATTCAAGCAGGGACTTGCAATTTCATTCACTACAAAACCTCACATCTACACTAATCCCAATTGTGTACAAATGTTAGATGCATTAGCTTTGAAAAAGGGCTCCAATCTCTGCTTCTGATAACATTAAATCCCCCTTTACACATATCAAAAGAGATGCAGGTTTATCTTTTTTTTTTTTTGGAAAATGAAAGGAATACTATATAGAGACTACATTATTACAATGAGTTCAAGAGAGCATTTGACAACAAAAAACATAGAGAAGATACAAAAGAACAAGTAGGAAATCAATCTTCAAATGCCATCTATGTCTAATGTCAGGGGATAGATGGAGTTGTAAATTTTTGGCTATTAAGATGGCTCTGATCTAATTAATAATGTTATTGACAAGTTGGTATTTATCCACTTCAAGGTTAGAACATCTCTAGGAGTTACGCTCCTTCTAAAGGGAATATACAGTAGTGGTAAATATAGCCTGATAAAGTACCACATTTGGCATACTCTTCTTAGAGCATTGGATAGCCTACTCCAACAAGTGCTCCCTAGTATAAGGACATACATTATTTGTAACCATGTGTAGAATCCTGCTCTAGACAACCTTTGAGTAGCTACAATAAAAAAAGGGATGATCCCTATCTTCCGCAACCAATTTACATAACTCACAAGTTGTATCCACAAACCCATGCCATTGACTCTTTGTTCTGAGTCTGTTCTTTATCGCAAGCCATGAAATAAATGAGGCTTTGGGTAGAATGGCATGATGCCAAAGAAGAGAAGACCAAGGGACTTCACATAATCCTCTTGTAAAAATTTCATGGCAAAATTTATTGGAGAACTTACCACTAGAACTAGGCACCCAAATGATAGAATCATCCGTCCGCCCATTATCCAAACGGGGGAGATGGAGAGCTAAGGAATCAAAGCTCGAGAAATTACCCCTCTATTGTCCATTGAATAGTAAGGAAGAAAGCTTATTATTGATAGGAATCTGATTTCTCAAGTGGAGAGCAAGAGGGTTAAGAAAGAGAGGACTCAAGTCCATCCAATTATCATACCAGAACCAAGTTTGTTTACCATTACCAATCGTGTGCTTAATACATAGATATACCAAGTCACGTAGCTTCACCGTTTGGATAAGTATCTAAGAAAACTCCTTAGCGCAAGGAGTTACCCAAAAGTTCATATTTTTTAAGTGAAACTCATGTATCCACTTAACTCAGAGAGCATTGTGGTCCGTGTATAGCCTCTAAAGTCGTTTGCACATTAGAACCTTTTGTAAGGTTGATATAGAAACTATCCTAAGCGCCCCAACTTTCTTGGGGACTATCACCTCACTCTATTTAATTTTAGCATTCTTAGCAGGTTCAGCTGCACTTGACCAAAGAAATGCCTTTATGATTCTATCAACCTCCTAGAGGACTTTCCTTGGCAATGCGATGTGAGCCACCCAATATACATGTAAGCTACTTAGGACATAAATAATAAGAGTGAGCCTGGCCGCATAGGAAAGGAACCGATTTTGCCAGGCATTTACTCTCACCTTAATTCTCTCTATAAATGGCAAGCAATCAGATTATTGAAGCTTAGCAGAAGAGATTGGGACTCCCAAATATTGGAAGGGGGGAGGGAGCAAGTTTAGCTCTATAATGCTCAGAATTTTAGAAGTATTCCTTACATTAGCTGAGAGGAAAAGACTACTCTTTTGCGAGTTTAGCTTTAACCCTAACCATCCCGTAAATATATCCACAACATACTTCATCATAATAATAGAATGGGAATCCGCTATACAAAGGATCAAAAAATCATCAGCATAAAGCAAATGAGTGAGGTTAAAGGCCTTACATTTATAGCGTGTTAAAATGTTGAGTGTGTGGAATGCTGCGTTTTAGGCATGGGTAACTGAAGTATATTAATGTTGTGCTGCGTTTTGGGCATGGATCACGAGAGCTACTGAAATGCACACATGGGCCACACAAGACCAACACAATAAACTCATGCACAACCACAATCATTTTCATTTGTTCATTCAGTCCTTTTGTACAGTACATTAGACATGTCACAGCTGTCTAGTGTCCTTTTCTGTTATTAAGCTTATAGAATATAGATACTCTAGCCAATAACATTCCTCTAGTGATTAGATTAGAATATCCCTTCTACACACACCGAAAGCATGTTGAAATAAACATTTCTTCATCTACCTTTACACTATTTTTCATGGTATCAGAGCCTTAAGGTCTGATCCACACTAACCTACCCTAAATGGCCAACATGGCTGATGGTAGTGCGGTAAGCAACCACACACAAAACCTTGACCTAGATACATATTCCATCACCAACACAGAGAATCCTGGAGCTATTCTAGTCACTACACTCTTCAATGGAAATAACTACCTAACCTAGAGCAAGTCCATGATCATAGCCTTATGCGCCAAAGATAAGCTCTCCTTCATCGATGGAACCTGCACATAACCCACGGAAGACAGAGTTCACCTTGCCAGATGGAAGCATACAGACTCAATGGTGAAGTCCTGGATACTCAACTCCATGATCAAGGAGCTGAGTGATGCCTTCTTGTCATTCTCCACTGCCAAAGAGCCTTAGGAAGAATTGAGAGAGAGGTTCGGAGAGGCAAATGGGCCATAACTGTATCAGATAGAAAGAGAGATTAGTTCTTTTAAACAAGGTAACCTCACCATTTCTGCATATTACACAAAGCTAAAGAAGCTCTAGGACGATTTAGCTAGCCTAAGTCCTACACCTACATGCACTTGTGATGCAGCCAAAGCTATTACTACAAAGGAAAATACGCATAGACTTGTGCAATTCCTGATGGGATTAAATGAGGATTATGAACATATAGTCAACCAAGTCATGCTCATGGAACCCTTACCTATGGTAAATAAAGCTTTTGCTATGATACAAACTGTGGAAAGGCAAAAGGCGGTAAACTCCAACCACGATAGTAACTTAAATATAGCTATGATGACAAGGTAAACCAACTTCAATCCTAAGAAGGGTACCAGAAACAACAAGAAAACATTCACAAAGAAAGAAGAAAAATATTTCAAAAAATGTGAGAAAACAGGGCATACCATTGAAACTTGCTTCAAGATCCACGGTGTGCCGGACTAGTACAAGGAGCTAACTAGCCAGAAGAGCAAAGCAAACCTCGCTGCAACCACTGATACTCCTGCAGACCCGCAACAAGAACTCACTGAGCAAAGTGAAAGGAATGGACAAATCCCACAAGGTTTGGCCACCTTCAATCAACAGGAAATATCCAAAGCTATTAAAGGAAAGGCCACGGGTGAGGTAAAGTTTGGTGGGCTTGCAAATTTTGCAAGTAATAGCATGAATTATAATAACGATCATAGTGAGGAAAATGAATGCATGTGGTTAGTTGATTCAGGCGCTTCTTCACACGTGGTCAAGGATATTTGTTTTTGCCATAAATATGAAATGAACAACATATATGAACCAGTAACACTCCCAGATGGCACAAAGCAACAAGTGAAACACATGTGTCAAGCAACTATTGGGGACAACATTACACTTGATGAAATCCTACACATTCCCAACTTTTTCAAGAACCTGCTCTTTGTGCACAAACTCACAACACAAAATAACATTGCTGTTATTTTCATATCTAATGACTTGTTCTTGTAGGACCTACGGACTAACAATGTTATAACAGTTATAAAAGCCAGAAGTGGGTTGTATGAGCTGACAAAGAACAATCTATTACCCTTAGGAACCTTGAGATGCCCTTCCCTAGATTTTTATTAAACCAAAAATGTTGATTTTAGTGCTTCTGTTTCTGTTAATACCTGGCATACTAGGTTGGGACATGTTTTCAAAGAAAAACTGCAACATATCAATGAAGTCAAAGTTTTCAAATCCAATTTATCCGACTGTCAAATCTGTCTTATGGCAAAACAACACAGAAAACCTTGTCCTAAACACAAAATACAAACCTCTAAACCCTTTAAAGTCCTACACATGTACCTATGGGGGCCTTACAGAGTACCTACCCTTAATGGATCCCAATTTTTCTTAACCATCGTAGATGACTATTCTAAGGCTACCTGGACTTTCCTACTCAAACACAAAGACAAAACACAACTGTAACATCCCGTTTCTAGAGAACGGGTCAGACTAGAGAAACGGGTCCTGATGTGGTAAATTACCACATCTCATGCTCATGCAGTAGTGAATAGTGAGTTATGTGCATATA
>JANIIA010000007.1:1522213-1534458 GCA_027478495.1 Erythroxylum alaternifolium | reverse complement strand
AATGGTGCAAATATCCTTAGACTTGAGGTACTCAAGGATATCTTTGATACTAATCACGTGCTTTGAAATCATTCCTAGTTACCTCAAGACAAAGCTGCTATTAGGGTGATAATTGAGTATGACTATCGGTATTCGAAGGTAATTGGGTAACCAATAAAGGATTCACCACTCCTAATAGAAGGAGATGATACCCACGGCCTCTTGTCGGGGTCACTACTCAGGAGTCTATGGCTAAAGCAGTTATTTGTCATAAAGAGAGTCTTCAATGATACATGGAGTAATGAGATCCCAGGATAAAAACTAACATCACTTAGATTAGATGTGACGTAGTCAGTCTAGTGGGAGTTGACACATAGCTTATACTTCGAATCAAGTAGGGTATAGTATGGTGAAAGGACAAATTGCACGGTAATTGTCTATGGAAATATTCGAAAGTCAGAAAATTAACTATCGAAGAGTTCGTGTGTTAATCCACTTAAATTTTGGTAAATTGGCATCACGAAACTCTTCATGATTTGCTTCAATTAAGAGTTAATTCAAGTGATATGAAACCATCCACGATTTGCTTGAATTAAGATTTGATTCAAGTACCTAAAATAACTAAGAACCTATGGGCCACACGTATAAAAGATCAGATGAAAAACAAAGTGTGTATGATTGGTTTTAAGTAGGCCATGATTGTGGCTCCTAGGCTACGATCGTGATCGAAGGCGAGGCTGCCAATTAAGTAGGCAACGATCGTGGCTATCGATAGATGTACATAAGTGAGTTCTTCGCTTATATACTGGAGGTCTTACAAGTTTTTAACATACCCAGAAGAGAGGATAATAGGTCTAGAAAAGTTCGAGAGAGAGAAAGAAGTGGTCTTGAGTCTTCTTCATGTAATTTATACAATTGTTGCGTAAATCTAATTGCATGCAAGATATTATTGATTTATCTTTCTATTTGAACATCTACTTGAACTCATTAAGTTTGGTATTCTAACCACCCTTATACACTACTTCTTCTTCCTCTTTGCATGTTCTTGGATGACAAGGAAGGGTTTAATGTTTGCTACAATCCAAATAAGGAAAAGAATCAAGAAAGGAGGAGAACAAAAGGTACAAGTGTTTAAATTTCATGTTCTTATGATTTGTTTATGCATGCATGTGTGTTTTTGGATTTTCAGGATTATCATGTAATCGGAACTTAGATTCCGACACTTCTGCTACATTGTCATTCATATGATGCATGAATCTATGGCACTCCAAATATAATTTACCCAATAATATATAATGACTTAATCTAAAATTATTTTAAATAATTACTAATCCAAAATTATTTTGAATAAGTACTAAGTATTCTCCAAATTTTTATCACCAGTTTAAACGTACCAAAGATAGAATACACCTACAATTAGAGTTGTTCAAAATTATATTAGGTAATATCGAATGTTAAACTTTTTAACCTTATAGTAAAGGATTGTCATACATGTAAACATAAAGCAATTGATGTTACTAATCAATTAGATTAATAAAGTTTATACACAACAATTAAGGTAATTTCTTTTCTTTTTCTTTATTTTTGAAATTATATTGACTCAACATATATAAATTAACCAACTTATTTATTTCGTAAGTTAAGTCACAAAATTAAATAATTTAGATTTTGATAAATAATTTGAATAATTAGTATTACATCTTAAGTCCAATTCCACCTATCAAGGATGTGATAAACTTTTATCCAATAATGAAACCCAAATCGTTAAATTCTAATATCGAGTTATTGTTAACAATATATCTATCAAAAATTATTCTTTTTGGTTGATGTTTTGATGTAATTATTATTTATTAAATTATAAAATAGTAATATTTTAAATATTTTGTATTGTTTTTAATTTTATATTTGCATGATGATTAAATGATCTTTTTCATATTAATATGGTTATTATTTATATGTGAAAAATAATATTAATAAAAATAAATAAAATTTTGTTATTTTAAAATTCTATTATTATAATTTTTGAGATAGGGTTGATATAACATTATAAATTATGCAACACTATATATTTAAGAATTAATTGATAATTTTAAAAAAATTTTAAGAATTATTTTATAAATTTAAAAAATTACTTAAAATGATACGTGAAATTAACCAATATCATTATCGTGCTAAAATCAAATCTAATAATAACGGGATACGGTACTCATAACACTAGTTTTTAAAAAATATTAGTAAATGCTACAAGTAAATATTAGTAAATGCTACAAGACAGAGGCTACATCCTTAGGCTTTAGCGCGTGAGTGACGAGCGCGCCTGAAATTTCTGTCCTGAACTTTAGCAGGAAATGTTAACTCAACCAGGGTTAAAATCCAACCCTAGTCCAACTTATCCACTTACCCAAAAGCTGTGGGAAACCAATGGCTGCGTGTCTCGGTCAAACTGACGGCTTAGATCAAGACACGTGGGTGGCCAGATCTCCCCCCAACCGCCTTGCAATTCAGATTAAAATTAGGGTTCGCTTTGCCTCTCCGCCCCTCACCACCTTAAGATCCCCAGTTTTCTCTCGTTTCTCTACACGATATAGCTTCTGATCATGGAGATGGAGCGCGTAACGGAGTTTCCCCTCGCAAATCTTGATCGCCGCCCCAGAAAGAGGGCGCGTTTGGGTTGGGACGTGCCTCAGGTCCCAAAGGTATTATCTTTTTCCCTCTGATCCTTTATCTGTTCTTGATTGAATCCCTTTTTGTTTTGACTTCGTAGATCTCATGATTTCGTATAGATGTAGCCGTTTATTTGATCAATCAACGGTTTGTTGTTTTTTTGTGGCTTGATCGAATCTTTTTATGTTGGGTGTAAGTTTAGGGTTTAATAACTCATGGATTTTTCTTAGATCTCGATGGATCGTGGATGGATTGTTATAGATTTCATATTTCTTAGCTTGTCATATGGTCAATTTAGTTGTTTGGTTTGATTAAATTACATTGGGTGTAGGCTGTTGTTTTGGATTGAAATTTTCCAAGAACTTCGATTAATATGATGTGTGGAAAAAGATGTACGATTTTGGTGCCTGCTGTCAGATTTGCTTATGATATAGTTATCTATTGAGTGGATCTTGCAATGATGGGAATTTCCCGGGGGAAAGATGGTATTAGGTGAAACGTTCTTGTATAATATCTTGAGTGGTACATGAATGGTGGCTGTGTGTAGGCCCAGGTAGGAATATTTTGTGGACAAGAGGTTGGGAATGTAGCCAGCTATGCACCTTCAGGAGCAACCTCAGACAATACTACCTCTAATTCTCTATTTGTAAAAGGAGTGGATCGAAATGGTTCTCCCCCATGGCGGGAAGATGACAAGGATGGCCATTACATGTTTGCTGTTGGCGAAAATTTAACTTCTCGCTGTAATTTCACTATACCATCCATATCTTCTAATAAGTTCTAGGTTTTTGTACGAGTCTCTCGATTCCAGATCTATTTTATGACCTTTAAAAGTTATTTTAAAGTTATTTTCTCGCAACTTATTTGTTGTAAGTGGGATTTTTGTCCAAATTGGCGATTAATTTTTGCATTGAAATCAAATTATGAAATTTGGCTGCACTAGATATTGGTCCTTGTTTATTATTTAGAGTGATTTGTCTCAAGTTTATTAGCAACTATTGTATGATTTGTTGGTCTATGATTCTAACCATGATATGCTAGGAGGTCATCCTATATTATTGCTCATCTTTTTCAATCTTTTTATGTATCTGCTAACAGATTTTATCTCTTCTTTTGGTGTCTTTACATGTTTGCAGATAAGATTCACAGCAAAATGGGTGAAGGTATCAAAATCTGTTGAATTGACGGCTAATCGCAGTTTGTGGATTAACGTTCTTCAGGCATCATTTGTCACTAATCCTTTTTTGCATGTGTAGGCACCTTTGGCCAAGTTTTAGAATGTTGGGACAGAGAGAGAAAGGAAATGGTTGCCATCAAAATTGTTCGTGGGATTAAGAAATATCGTGATGCTGCTATGATAGAGATTGAAGTTCTGCAACAGCTTGGTAAACATGACAAAGGGGGGAATCGGTAAGTGGCATCCCTTGATATCTTCTCATGTCTTCATGTTTCTGGCATTGTAACCTGCTTCCAGAACTTTTGGTCAATGGTTAAATGGCTTTATTCCTTGCAGTTGTGTGCAAATACGGAACTGGTTTGACTATCGTAACCATATCTGTATTGTAAGTATATGGTTAATTTGTAATAAATTAATTTCCCCAATTCACAAATAATTTGGGGATTAAGACTTGTGGGTGAATGTAAATGGTTTTAACAGGTATTTGAGAAGCTTGGACCAAGCTTATACGATTTTCTTCGCAAAAACAATTATCGCTCATTTCCCATTGATCTTGTCCGTGAGATTGGCAGACAACTGTTGGAATGTGTAGCATGTGTGTAGTAATTACTTTAGCTAGTTTCTTTCTATGCATCTTATTTGCTATTATTTTGTGTTCTTATTCTCTTGTTCACAACTCATTTAAAATAGGTAATCTACATATTCTTAATCTGTAGAAGTAATTTTAGCACATTTATATCCAAACTTTGTATTCTTGTGGATTTAAAATTTTCAAACTTTCTTCGTATTACCGAAGTGTTTAGATATGCTCTTGCTTTATTGTTCTCCTTTGGTTTTGACTTATTTAGACCTGTCAAATCTTGCAGTTATGCATGAGCTGCATCTGATTCATACTGATTTGAAGCCCGAGAATATTCTTTTAGTTTCTCCAGACTACGTGAAGGTTCCTGATTACAAGGTGACAAATTTTGTTTTAGCTCATATGTTGTTGATGCTTCATCTTAAAGCTTTGTGAGTAACAGTTATCTTCCTTTTCCTTTGCTTTATTTAGAATTCTTCCCGGTCACCTAGGGATAGTTCTTATTTTAAAAGGGTCCCAAAATCAAGTGCTATCAAGGTGATTGATTTTGGTAGCACCACATATGAACGACAAGACCAGAACTACATTGTATCAACACGACATTATCGTGCCCCAGAGGTCATTCTTGGTAAATATTTGGTGATGGATGTGGCTTTAAATTGTTACTTTAGGAGGATAGTAATTTACTCCAATCTTGTAGGACTCGGTTGGAGTTACCCTTGTGATGTTTGGAGTGTTGGATGTATCTTAGTTGAGTTATGCACGGTATGCTGTAGCATTATTAACTTGTTGCTTTTGGAAAACTTTAACTGGGTTTTTTCTAACCTTGATGCAACTTTGAAACTTTTGAACAGGGTGAGGCCCTATTTCAGACTCATGAGAATCTTGAGCATCTAGCAATGATGGAGCGGGTGCTTGGTCCTCTACCTCAGCACATGTTGAAGAAAGTGGAGTAAGTTGAACTTTTGAGTTGTTCGCATTACTATTAAGAACAAGGCAAGTCGTCACTTGCATTTTCTGAAATCTTAAATCTCCTACTGTCAGTCGACATGCCGAAAAGTATCTAAGAAGGGGTAGACTTGATTGGCCAGAAGGTGCCACTTCAAGAGACAGTCTAAAAGCAGTTCTCAAGCTGCCTCGACTTCAGGTATCCCTAGTTTGATGTGAGGCTGTGTAACTGAGTACCATTTTGCTTCAGTACTTCAATTGATGATTACCATTCTTGCAGAATCTGATAATGCAACATGTGGACCATTCAGCTGGAGACCTGATACATCTCCTTCAAGGGTTGCTCAGATATGATCCTTCAGATAGGCTAACAGCCCGAGAATCTCTCAGGCATCCTTTTTTTACACGGGACCGCCTTAGGAGATGAAACTGGCCACATTAAAGAGTGATGAGGCTAAGATTTCAGCCCTTAACCATTGTGTGGCATCGTGATGATCGTCCATCTGGGCAGGGCACATGTATTAAGCTAATCATATGAGGATGTCCAGGCCCGTGTAAATAGTTCCTTGTCACCAGCCACGACTTTGATATGCTGCAAATTTCGCTAACCTCGACTTGACCTAATAGAGAATTTACTGCGAGGAAAGAACGTATTAATTTTATTCAACTTGTTAAATGAATGGCAATTTTAATGCCCGACTCCAGAGTATTGCGCCTGTCGTTGGATTCTAGTCGCCAAGTTTGTCGACGCCGGTCTCACAACGATTGTGCCGGTCAAGGGAGCATGTTTGTCTGGTAATGATTTACCTGAGGTACTTAGCAAGGAAAATTTTGTGAGCAGCCATTCCATTGAAACTTGCACCAGAAAAATGTCAAGAGCTTAGGTCTGTATTACCTTCAAAAAGGCACATGCTAAATCCATGCAAGAAACTAATTAGTGAACCAAGCCATAATCAAATGATGTTATCACCTATAGTTACCTTTACGGACTAATGTGATCTGACGTGTTGAAGATTAACAAAACATTCATGGTGAATTAAACTTTTGATTACCGAGTTATATGAGTGAAGTGAGTAATGTGTATCTTTATTTTATTTCTTAACTTAATAAATGATTATGATAAATTGACATGAAATGATTTTATAATAATAATAATTTTGTCTATTTGTTAAGTTTTACTGAGGATTTATTATTTGTTTTTTAATGAGTGGAAAAATTATCTATACAATATTTTTTATTATAGGGAAAAAATTCTAAATTTAATTGAGCCGATTACCTTACTTTGTTATGAGTAAAGAGCTAATCTATAAATTTTATTCAAGGTTAAAAGAAACTTTCACAATGTGTATCTGAAGATGTTTAATTTGAGCAATTCATAATCATTGAATTGAAAACCTTTCTCGCTTACATTGATTAATTATGGTCGAGTATATTTTATATCATAATGCATGTATTCGTTCAAAATGCTCTCTAGCATTCCAAAGCTTTTATGAACTCTATTATATCTAACGTGCTTCTCATAATTCATACATGATTTATTTATATTTCTTTTGAGATGGCTTTGGATAAAATTTTTGCCCATTTCTTCCTTACATGCTAGGTCATCTATGTTTAGAATGTGAACCATACATAATGCATAGAATTTTCCTTTTGGTTTAAACTTAAGAGGATGATGCATGAGTATTAAAGTTTCATGTTTATAGTTAGATGCTATATACTCATGTGATGGTCTAGGTGTAGGCTCATCATGTACATTCTTGCCCTTAATAAACATTGTCTTGGCATTGGATAGTGTTAGTGGAACCAATCTTCTTACTTGTGAAGGTCTCCTCGTCATCAATTTTATCATCCTTGAAGACTTTAAACATCACATTTTCTTACTACTTCAATGTTAGGGTAAGTCGTACCATGATCTTTAAGAGTATTAATGATATAAATAAAGCGTTATACATCTTAGAAATAGATTCATTTTCTCCATGTAAAATATCTTATTTTGATGCACTAATAAGCTCAATTTGCCTTTTCTAGTTGAGTAGTGCTCTTATATATGATTTGAAGTATGTGTCATATCTCATGGATAGTTTCACTGATAGACACTATTTAATCCATTTCATCAAGACCATAAAAAATATGCATAACTTTGTTGTTTAATGCAATGAGTTTTTTGTGCAATAAAATGCTACAAGAGGTTGCCCATGAAAATAATATATCATCTTAATGGAAGAAATTGGAATCAATGTATTTGTTGAAGAGCCTCAATAATAAGTTGATCGTCAAATAACACTCGTTCATATTGTGAATTTTAGAAGGCACCTCTATTAACACTCATGTGGACGGATTAATTTCATTATTATAGATTTGAACTTATAGATATTAAAATTAATAAAGACGAGCAAGTCCAATAGTTGCTAGGTTCATTACTATCATGATACAAGCAATTTCAAGAAACTTTAATTTATGATAAGAGAACTATCACTTTAAAATATGTTAATGCATCTTTTTTTTTTAAGCAGCTTATTAATATTGAATCTCAGGCAGTTTTAGTGAAACTAAATCCGAGAGTTAGAATTAGTGAAAGACATTTTAACACCCTAAAATCACGACAAATATCAAAATCTAAAATTTATAATTTGAGTTGTCAATATTGAAAGAAAAGTGTTACATTAAGGCTAATTGTTATAAGTTGAAAATTAAAATTAAAGGTGATGATAAAAAACCATCTGAAGCTAGGAATTTACGGTAGATATTCTCTTAGATTCTTGAACCTTTTGTTCTTTTCACACGTGTTTATACATGAATTATCCATTTATCAGACTTGATAGACAGCAACAAATCATATGAGATTGCTTATATAGAAACAATCTAAATCAATGTGCGTGATGATGTGGTGAGAACTCTAATAAACGTCCAACACGTTCAAAGTTGAAAAGGAATCTAATTTCCTAATCCTTGAGTACCTCTGATTCGAATTCTAAAAGTTGAATAACTAAACGTCCTCTTGACTATATTCATTCAAATCTTAAGGGAACTGCTCAAGTTCCTTCAAGAGGTGGAGCCTAGTACATGGTTACCTTCATTAATGACTACTTTAGGTATTTATGAATCTAATTTCTCAGATATAAAATTTATGTGTTTGTAAAATTTAAGCAATAGAATGCTCTAATTGAAATCAAATTAAAAAATAAATGTCTTAAAATTTGTAATATTTTAAAATTTTATAGAGGATAATTTAATGAATTTAGTCAAATTCATAGTGTAGCCACATATTGTACGGTTGTAAAAATTCCTCTTAAAATAGTTTTGCTGAGTGGTAGGTATTTTGCACTATGTCACTAAGCATATGAATTATACTTTTGGAGAGAGGGCATTACATGTTATCAAACTTTACTTATCTAAGATTTCTAGATCGGGGCATTATCCACATCATGTCATATGATAAGTTAATCTCTGCACACATTTTTTAATTTTAAGACTCATAAAGAGGTATAATCCGATAAAAATACTGACTACAAATGATTTACACATATTTGGTTATCTTGCATATATACATATAAAATATGATAAAAAGTAAACTTAAGATTAAAATGTCTCTATTTCTTGAATATAAATCAGGTAAAAATGGATATAGGTTGTGGTTTCTTTATCTAAATCTGCAGAAACTTATAACTAATATGAATGTTACTTTTTACAAAATTTGGGTTAATTAAAAAATTAAAAAATTTTCAAAATTTTGATTATTGCCTAAACTTTAAGAAGTGACAATTAAATACTTAAACTTTCAATTTTTCTCAAATATGGCCTGACGATAGTATCTCTATTAACAAAGTTGATGTGGCAAGCCATGTCAAATGTGTTTAATGACACGTTAGATGGCAGGTGTTATAGA
The DNA here is from genome assembly GCA_027478495.1 of Erythroxylum alaternifolium. Taxonomy (NCBI): domain Eukaryota; kingdom Viridiplantae; phylum Streptophyta; class Magnoliopsida; order Malpighiales; family Erythroxylaceae; genus Erythroxylum; species Erythroxylum alaternifolium. The sequence continues at coordinate 1,525,224 of JANIIA010000007.1, read as the reverse complement.
TTTATATATCATAATTTTGTAAATTGTAATTAATTATTATTAATTTAAATAATAAAATAAAATTAAACAACAATAAAAATAAATAAATAGTTACAAAAGCCGAAGTCCCTCTTCTTTCTCTACTCTCTTTGTCTGCATCACTTCACTTAAAAAGTAACTGCGTTGTCACTGGTTTCATCTTTGGTGGTCTATCTTTCCTTCTTGGAGCACCAGTTGTTGGAGATTTAGCTTAGTTTTCTTAGGTAGCAGTCGACGGCCCTCCACATCCCACATAAGCTGGGACTTTTGTGGTGGTTAATTAACATATTACTCATGGAGTACCTTATAATAGAGAGGCAAAGTAATGATTTGTTATTGTTGTTGCGGTGGTTTTAACACCACCTATTTCACTGTGGGTTTTGGTACACACTATGGGTTGGAAACTTTTTAGAGAGAGAAAGGATGTTAGTAAGAGAAAAGAAAATGGAAAATTTTCAAATGAAAGAAAATTGGGAGTGTGTTTGGAGTGAGTGAGTGAAGAGGAAGAGAGACTTTAAATACACCGTTAAAATCAACCTCACCAAGATAAAGATAAATTAACATAGGGTTTTTAGGGGGGTGGTAGAAGAAGGGAGAAGGGCAAGTTAGAGTTTTTTTTAATTGTTTAATTTAATTTATTATTAAAATTTGATGAGGACTTGGCATGATACATGACATCCTACGTTAGCGACGTCAACTTCAGCAATGAAGATACTAACTTTGGGCTATATTTGAAAAAATTGAAAGTTTAGATATTTATTTGCTACTTTTTAATGTTTGAGCTATAATTACAAAATTTTGTAAAGTTTAGGATTTTTAAGTAATTAACCCTAAAATTTTTATATTTCATATGAAAAGTTATATGTTAATTCCTCTAATACATATCAAGAGAATTCTTCAAAGAAGGTGGAATTAGAGAGCAATCAATCAAATTCTTCATTATAACCTCATCTTAAACTTAGATCAAACCCGAGTTGTTATCTTTAAAGATGACGATGATCTGGAGGAAGAGGAAGATGAAATACACCATAAAATGATTAATACAATATAACTAAGCATATATGTAAAAAAGGAAATGAAGGAGGGTACAAAGGACTGTTTAGACTAATTTGGTAGCATATACCTTAGTAGTGGTTCAAGAAACGAATACTATAAGTGAACTTTCAACGATTTCGAAGTTATTTCTTATAATGATTTTGTTAAGTGGCTAGTTGCTATGCATGAGGATATTGAGTCCTTTCAAGAAAATGACACTTAGAAGCTAGTAAAACTACTACTAAAGAAAAAGATCATTGCTAGAAATGGGTGTAAAAAAGTTAATATTTTAGGAGTGGAAGGTTTCAAGTTACAAGGTCCCATAAGTTATAAGTTTGTAGCCAAGCAAAGGAAGTTGACTTTAATGATATATTTTCTCTTATAAAATATAAGTCTATTCATGTTTTACTTGCTTTTGTTGCAATGTGTGATCTTAAGTTGTAATAGGTGGATGCCCAAATAGCTTTTCTCCATTATGAACTTAAATAAAGAGTTCATATATAGTAACTTAAAATCTTTGATATTAAAAGGAAAGAAGACAATGTTTGCCTATTGAAAAAGTATCTATACATGTTAAAACACTCATACAGATAATGATAGAAACATTTTGAGTCATTTATTATTGGTCAAGACTACTCTTGTCATAAGTATGATATATATATTTATTATGATGTACCATTAATTTATTGATTATTGTATGTTGATGACATACCTATTATTGTTGAAAATATGTTTAAAGTTAATAGATTGAAATACAATATTTAAAAGTGAGAAAGAAAATTCTTAGTATGGAAATAATCCTTTGAGATAGAAAGAGAGGGAGATTGTACCTTACTTAATAGAGTTATCTTTGTTGAATGGTTATTTAAGCTTAGTGGACAATTTAAGTTCCTATTTTTCAGCTTTAGTAAGATTAGAGGCATGTTAATTATTATTCAGTTTACTTAGTCAAATTAGCATGTCTTAGTGGGATAATTTCTGTTAGGAATATGTACGAAGTAGGTCATGCTCTGTTTATACCTATTTTATGAAATGAATTAGCAACATTAAGATTATTGAAAAAAGTTTATGCCTTTTTACTTTTTTCCTTTCACTTTTCAACAACTTTGATATCAGATCATTTGAAGGAAAGAGAGAAAAACAAGAAAAACAAGTATGTAGCCTTTTTTCTTCTTCTTTCTTTCCTCTTCCAAGTTTGGTTTCAACCTGGAGAAGGTAAAGCTAAAGAGAGAGTAAGCCAAATACAAAAGAAAAACATTCGGTAGCTAAGAGAAATACAAAGTGAGAGAAAATTTTGATTTAAGATCAAAATGAACAATGTCATAAGTTAAAGGGCTTGCTACCATTTTTGGATTATAAAAATGAAGACCTTTTTCAAGTCTCATGAGTTATGGAATTTGGTGGAGAATAGATTTGAAGATTTAGACGAGCAAGAATAATAATTAAAGGAAAATTAGAAGAAGGATGCAAAGGCTTTATTTTAACAAGCCTTGGAAGATGAAATTTTTCTTCGAATTATAAAACACTTTCACTTAGGCATGAGAAGTTTTGAAGCAAGAATATTTGGAAGAGAAAAAGGTAGTTATTGACAAATTACAAACTCTTTGTTAAGATTTTAGAACATTACTGATGAAAAAGTAATGAATTTACAACTATTAATCAAATGAAAGCATATGGTGAATGTAACACCCCACTCCCGCTGAACCCGAGCCCGATATCGATAGTGATACCCGAATTTGTGCCCCGCGAAGGTGACGTGTCACATCACTTAACACTTAACACTGATCATTCACTAAACAAAAATCGGTATATAATTTTTTTTAAAACGCTTTACACTTATCACTTATTGTGTGCCCACTTTTTCTTTTCAAAAATACTTTATCTATTAAACAGAAAGCAGAACATATTACAACACAATGGAAAATCACAAACACTTTTTATTAGCCACTTGGGCCCAT
>JANIIA010000007.1:1445761-1463936 GCA_027478495.1 Erythroxylum alaternifolium | reverse complement strand
TTAAACTCACGAGTACATATTTTTCAAGGTTCTCTAACCTTCCAAACTAGTAGTGTTTAGCTAGCCTCTACAAGCTCTCAACATATGAAAATGTAATTTGCTCAATATGAGCTTCAATGATCTCTCTCAAAAAGAATTTTTACTTTCTAAAGCACAAGAGATTTGATAATGATATCACTTTCAAAAGAATTGATGTTATAGATGTATTTCAAGAGTCTGATCTGTTTTTGCAAAAGGAATGACTGTTCCTTAAGTAGACATTTCTTTCAACTAGCCATTGCTTCAATTACATCCTCAGTCGACTAGATGGATTTAAATCTAAATAACTTTGATGTCACCTTTGCCAAAAATATTCTAGTAATCACGGGGTGAATATATGACCTTCATAATTAGTAAGATCAGTTTGGATAAACCATTTCTACTAAGGTAAGTTCTTCCTACGAGAAAGGAAGCATATTTCTTTTGATTTTATTTCCTTTTAAGAATTAACATGTTAATAATAAAAGATAATAACTCTACTAATAACAAGATTCTTCTGGATATTGTGAAATAAATAAGCTAAGTTCACTATGAAGGTTCCAATAAGAAAGGAAGCATTATCCCATGATTTTATTTCCTTTTGAGAATTAGACCGTTAATTGTACAGGGAAATAAATCCAATTTGAATATTGAAATATTATAAGTTTATCATCAAAATCATTAATAACAAACCTTGAGCTGACAAAATTATTAAATTTAAAAATTCTTAACTAGAAATTCTCAATTCTTAGCTATATTAAATCATTTATTTGTTTAGGACGTGAATGAAACTTAATTTTTGTACATTTGTGCCTCAATTAGGATATATGATATATTTTCTTTTGAAGGTGATGGATGTGCATTATTTATAGCATAAATCATTATCCTTACTTTATTTATTCACATCTCCATATATTCTGCTTTTTGTCAATTCCCTCAACTACCTTTCCTTTTCCTCAATGCTCTCTTACCATTTTGTTTACCTTTCTTCTTATCATCTTCTTCAAGAACCTTTTTAATTTCGTCCTCTAAATCCATACCTGTTTCCTCCTCTCAATAACTTCCTTCTCTAATAACTTTTTGCAATCTTCACTACTCAATTCATTAGCACCAGTATTGTGAGTGTCAGTGTCGAAAACACCCTTTCTCCTTATTGTCATCCTCTACGTTGTCTTCATCGATCATTGTCCTTTTGAAAACTAAAGAACCCCTACACAATTGAAAATTTATGTAAAGCTAGTTTTAATAGACCACCCATATATAATAAATGGTTGGCTAATCTTGTGTTTATAGTTAAGAAGAATGGAAAAATAAGAATTTATGTAGGCCTTAGAGATTTAAATGTAGCTATTATTAACGATGTATATATGATGCCAATTGCAAATTCTTTAATAGATGCAATAGTTAGACATTATTTGATCTATTTTATAAACTATTTTTCAGGTTATAACCAAATTTTTAGTCAAAAATGATATTTCTAAAATAAATTTTAGATGTTTAGGATCAATTGGGACATTTGAGTGAGTTATAATGCATTTTGATCTAAAAATTGTGGGAGCCATATATCAGAGGACCATGAATGTCTTTTTTTATAATTTGTGTATGTTGGAAGTTTACATATATGATATTGTCGTGAAGTCAAAGAAGAGTACAGATCATACAAAAGATTTACGAATAGCCTTTCATAGGATGAAAATCTACAAATTGAAGTTAAATCCCTAAAAGTATGTTTTTAAAGTGAAAGAAAAGAACTTCGTGGGGTTTTTAGTTCACAATAAAGGAATTGAATTGGATCAAAATGACCAAAATTTTGTTCTTGAAGCAAAACCACCTTAGAATAAGAAATAGATTTAGAGGTGTTTTGCAACATCCCGTTACCCATGTTAAGGCTAGAATAGTAAATATGAGATATTATTGAGAGATCAGAAAATGCTTTTTATGTTCATGCATAATATGGCATACATATACACGTAAATATAGGTATTTTGCACATGAAAATGATTGTACATGCATTCATTGACATTTCGGGTATAATTGATTTATATATGTGGAATGTTTTTTTATTGAGAATTGTGGTTTGTTTGTATTGAAAATTGATTTGGAGAGTGTAATTGTTGATATAGAATTTTTTAGGAATTTTAGGAAAATTTTCTAAAATTATTGGATATTATTGAATTACGAAAAAAAATGCCACTTGGCAAGTAAATTGATGAATGGAAATAGAAATGAGTTAAATGCTATTGAAGAATTTTATGGATGACTTTAGAATTTGTGAGAAGATGTTATTGAAAATTTTAGTGATAATTGGAATAAAAAGATGAGGGTTATGGGACTAGTTCAATAAGAACTAGTTAGTTAGGAAACTAGCTAAGGTCTTAGAAATTAGACAAGGGTCCAAGTCTAAAGTCACGTTTCTTCTATCTTTGAAAGACCAAGTCATTCTTTTTCTTGTCTTGTCTTATTTCCTTCTTCGTGACTTTCTTCTCTAAGCTTCATCTTCTTCACGGTTTTCTCACCAAAGTTACACCTTGCTTCCATCTCTCTTTTACTACTCCCATTTTGTTGTCTATTTCTTTTGCCTCAAGAAAAACCTAACCTAAACCACCTTTGAGATGATGCACGTGGTTGCATGAGAGTTAGGGCTTCCTGGGGTTTTTGAAGATTTTGGAGTTTTATACAGTAAGTACATGTAAATCCTTATAAGTTGTCTTTATATGAGATAAATTTGATGATTTAGTTGTCATTAAATGATCATGTGAAAATGGACATTTTTCATGTTCACAGTGAATATAGTATGCAAATATAGATTTGTTGATTTTTCAATTTTGATGATCAATATGTTATAAGGTAGTGTGGAGATGATTTTTGGAGTTGAAAGGTCAATGAAAATGTGTGTGAAATTGATGCAAAATCTTTTTGAAGAAAATAGAAGTTAATGTTCTATTTCAGTACGTGAATAGTTTTGAGTGTTTAAAATAAATTTAGAGTTAAGAGATAGGTGTATGGTGATGTATGGAGATGAGAAAGATTGATTAAAATGAAAGTTAGAGGAAGAAAAATGAAGAGAATGCAGAAAATGAAAATGCAATGTGTGAAGGAGCTACGTGAATGATTTTCTGTTTTGATTTTGTGTTTTATTCTTGGGTTTTGATTTGTTTATGAGTATGTTAAGTTAAATGAGAGTTGAAAATGAAGAGAAAATGAGAGTGGAATGAAGTTAGAGAAGTTGGTTTAAGAGAAAGAAAAGAAGAAGAAGAGAAGAAGAGCTGCAAATTCAGATGGAAAAAGGAAAAGGCACGATTGTGACTTTTCTGAGTAATCTCATGAGTCACGAGCACGATCGTGACATCACAAAAGAACTTGGAGGCTCACAATCGTGTAGGAGCACGATTGTGACTCCAAAGCTTTATAAAAGGGGAGACTGCTCGAACATCCTTTGATCTTCTCCCAAGCTCCAAATGACATGGGATTTGAACCAACAGATTAGAAACACAATTTTCTATATCTACACCAAAAATTATAACCATTTGAAATCATTTTGGAAGGATTTAGTGATAAATTTGGGACGAAAATGATGAGGATTTCTGGAATTTCATAATCGGAGTATTTTCACTGAGCATGCTTCGGTATTTTGATAATATCTTGTTCTGTAGTTATCCAAATGGAATGAGTAAACTAGAGACATAGGGCTACAACATTTCTAAAGAAATAGAATTTTAATTCTGTTTTATGAATTTCAATTTCTAGATGGAATTTGAGTACAAGGAACTATTTCAGTATAACTTTTAGAATACTAAACCAAATTGAATGATATTGGTATCATTAGAAACTTAAGAGATAGAAGAAAATTTTTCTAGAAGAAAGTATCCTCAAATTACTTCATTTTCATAGTCAAAAAGAACATGAAAAATTGACCCGAAAGTTGTTATAGTAAAAATCTGAATTGACCAAGGAATTATGAATTTCGATTTTAATAGTTTTTATTAAGGTATAAACCACTAGTATAAATGATACTCATGTGAGTTTGGAAATATGAATGTTTACGTGATGAGAATAATAGAGTTATACCTAGGATTGTCATGAACATGCATTATGCATATTTCATATACATAATGTGCATCAATGAATATTTATGAAATTGTGCAAAATTATGATATATATATGTGTGTGTGTGTGTGTGTGTGTGTGTGTGTGTGTGTGTGTGTGTGTGTGTGTGTGTGTGTGTTGAATATTATAGAGTAGCAACTGGAACGTCAACATCCAGACATTAGCAAGTTCCAGGCATTATATATGAATGTGAATGTGGAAAATTAAGCACGAGTGATTGTTTGATAATATGTGAATGTAGCACATTTCATTACATGATTGCATGAAAGATAAAGGTTAATGTGACTGGAGTAGCCACCGAAAAGAGCTTAAAGCTCACAATGTGGTAAGAGCCTTTGGCTCACTATGTAAAATGAGCCTTGTATCCCCAAAAAATAACGGACAGTTATTAATGAGTCTGGTATCCACAATGGATACGGGACAGTTATAGGCACTCAGTCACAACAATAATAATTTAAAGTGAGTCTCATGAGCATTGCATATGCATTTGATACGTGTGATTTAAATGATGGAAATAAATAGTTTGAATGATTTCTGATGCGAAAATTGAATTAAGTGAATATGAAGTGTATGTGATTCAATATGTTAATTAGTGAAATGATGTGAATTACATGATTACATGAATCGATGTGTTATGTGATTGGGTGAACCGTCGAGAATGGTCTACTCACTGAGTTTGCAAAACTCAACTCAATATTGCAACATTTTTTCAGGCTCAGGGAGATCTCCAATTAGACAACATTGAAGTCTAACCACTGTATACAGATAAAAGATAGAGATCAGGATCAGTTGGCGTCTGCATTTGTATTTCATTATTTTGTATTAAAATGTGTATACTGTACAATGTGTATGTGAATGATTATGTAATGACATTATGACTAAAAGTGTTTTGTATCTATAATGGGCCCAAGTGAATATTGAAATTTTGATGATATATATATTGATTGTAACTTTGTAAATCGTTTTGAAAATGTTTATGAATAAAATAGGCATTTTGATTTTTAGTTTTCTGAAATATATGTGTGACTCATGAAAAGCTTTTAATGAGTTTGATTGTTTGTCTATTCTAACATGTCACTATTGTAAAATATGTTCTCGAATACCGTTAACGTGTTTGGGAATATGCCTTATGGGAGTGGGGTGCTACATTTTTAGCCCAGGTGAACTACATGAGAAGATTCATTATTATTCTAGCAATAAAAACAAAAGAATTATTAGACTTATTAAGGTTAAATAATTTTAAAAAATTCTACTAGGAGGAAAGGCATTAGGCGGCGTTTGATAGTATCAAGGAATACTTAACAAAACTCTAGTATTAGTGACCACTAGAAAAGGAATTCCATTAAAATTATATATTTCTACTGTGAAAGAATCCATTGGATGTCTATTGGCCTAAAGTAATGAGGCTAGTTATGAAAAAAGCTATTTATTAACTAATCAGAATTCTTAAGCCAATAGAAAATAAATATTTACCCCTTGTTAAATTATATTTGGTGTTGTATTTTTCTAATTCAAAATAAAGGTATTGATAGTTGCAAAATAAAGTTTATGTGGTTTCACAAACTAATTAATGAAATAGATGTTGAATAAGTTTATCCTCTAAAGAAATATTGGGAAATGACTTATGACTTTTATAGATTTCAACTTGAAATTTGATGGGTCTAGTACAAAGAAGTCAACTAGTATTGGGACAATCATAATTGCACCAAATGAAAAAAAAATTTCTCTCCCTTAAAATAAACTTCCTATGTACCAATAATCAAGCAAAATATGAAGGCTTACTGATTGGACTAGAACTTCTAATTGATCTTGGAGTTAAAGAAGTTCTTTAGAAGTTCTAATCAAAGGAGATTCATAATTAGTATTACACCAAGTGGCAAGGGAATATAAGTGTATGAATTTGGCTTTATCACCTTATGTTATTGTTGCTGTCCAACTACTAGAATTCTTTTATGATATAGAATTTCATCATATTTTTCAAGGTAAAAATTACAAGGCAAATGAACTTTCATAGATAGCATCTAATTTAAAATTTTCAAAATACTTAGTCCATAAGTGTATTATGGTACAATAAAGGTCCCACCCATCCATTTATAAGAGTGAAATTTCATTATAAGTCTTTAATATTGATAAAGAAGTTGCCCAAAATTGGAGGTTAAAATCAAAGACTTTTTGGAAAACCCTTATAAGAAAGTGTCATTCAAACTTAAGCAACAAACACTCAATTTTGTGATAATTAAAGGAATTTTGTTTCATTAAATAAATGGAAAATTTCTTCTATGATTTCTTGCAAAGATCGAGGTATTAACAGTAATGCAAAAAGTGTGTAACAAGGGATATGTTGAGCACATTAGGCTGGAATAAAGATGAGATGACTTATACATCAATATGGATATTATTGGACAACTAACTTGAAAGATTGCATATCATATGCCAGAGGCTATAAATAAAGTTAGAAGTATGAAAGAATTCAAAAAACTTCTACATTCGAGTTACATTATATAATTAAACATGGACATTTAGAGGATAGATCATCAATCTTATTGGAAATATATATTCACTATCCTTAAAAGAACATAGTTTTACTTTATTGGCTGCAAATTACTTTACTAAATGGATGGCAACTCAAACTTTAAAGAAAGTTGATCAAACATATGTAGTTAAATTCATCATGGAATATATTGTTCATCAATTTAGACTTCCTCAACCAATAATAAGTGATCAAGGAACATTATTTACAAGCTACGAAGTTATAAATTTTGTTGAAGATTACGAGATAAAATTGTTGAATTTGACTCCATATTATGCTCAGGCTAATGGTCAAGAAAAAACATCTAACAAATTAATTTTCAAGATTTTGGAGAAAATGTTAGAATATAATCGAATAGAATGGCATAGAATTATATCTAAAACCTTGTGGATGTATCATACTTATAAGCATAATATTATAGGAATTAACCCATTTGCTTTAACTTACAAACAAGAAGTCCTTCTTCCTATGGAAGTAATGGTTTCATCCTTTAGAGTAACTAAAAACACACTTTAAGGACCTCTGAGTTTTTAGAAGTGAAGTTAATGGAATTAGAAAGATTTAGACAAAATGTGACTTTAAGCCTTGAATAATATGATTATTCAAGAAGGAAAAATAGCAAACTTTTATAATAAAGGAATCCATAGGCTAAAATTCTAGGAGATCTAATATGGAATTTGATTCTACCACCTAGACTAAAAGATATAAAATGGGGTAAATGGTACTTAAATTAGGAAGGGTTGGAATTTATAGAGTTTTAAGCAGTAACAATATTGGTTATCTACTTTGAAATGTTAACCTTATAGGCATTTTACTAATGAAAAGTATTTAAAACCTTATGTAACTTCATTTTTTTAAATATATGGGGATTAAGTAATGAGAGTGAATTCTTGAAATAAAATAACATTTAGAAATAAAAGTCCAAAGATCCATTTAAAACTAGTATGTTTATGCTTAATAGCTTCATTTTCTAAGGAATCAAATTGGTTTTTCAGGTCTTAAATTTTTTTAGGAGATTCTTTCCTTTAGTCTTCGAAAATAGCCTCTCTACTAGGTAGAGGTAAGGCTATGTATTATCAGAACTCCCCAGACTCGTGCTCAGCTCTTGTTATTGTAATTCTTGCCTTTAGTCTCCTCTATGTCATAATCCATTTTACATTGATGCAAGATGCTTAACCTTCTTGAGTGCATAACTTGATCATAATAAGAACCTTCAAAGGAAGCAAAGAATTTCTCGGCATTATTAAGAAGTTCCCCAATAATGAATGACTAAGTTATAAAACCAACATATGATGGCATAGTAAAAAAAACTACTTTGAATTTCTGTTAAGAACAATAACTCCTACTATATGTAAGTCTTAAAAACTCTTTTATTGTTGATAGTTATTCAAATTTAATTATTGGTGCCACATTGAAAGGAAGGTCAAGTGAGAGATCTAAGAACCTCAACTCAAAGGCTTCTTCTGAAGTTATCATTGTGGACCAAACATCCTTTGTCTACAAGTTAAGAACTCATTAGCAAACAAGCTTATTAGCATATAGAATAAAGGAAGTTTTGTCTTACCTCTAATGAAGTAACCTTGGTGACCTTTAGGTTAGGAGAAGCCTTGATATTTTTTAATTCCAGTTCTAACAAAGAAAAGGAGTAGGGAGGTCTGACATTACATCATCTACTAAAAGGAGATAAAATAGTAGAAATTTGAAGCTAAAAGTAATAAAAGGATATTTCATACCATTTTTTACTTCTTCCATAACCTTCTTAGGTGTAGAGGAAGTCCTTTCTAAAAGAAGAGTATCTTTCGTTGCAAGCTTAGTGATTACAATTTCTTTGAGCAACTTGGAAGAGGAGCGAGTGGACTATATAATAGAAGCTGTTAAAATTAGAGTTTTAGCTTTTTTAAAAACTAGAAGTCACCGGGGACTTTTCTTTAAGTTTTATTTTGGGGAGAAGATTAGGAGCCACACCTTTCTAAAATGAAGTATGGCTTTCTTCGTTGCATTCAGCATCCAATATTCCAAAATCTATAAACAAATAAAAATTATAAAAATGTTAAGGAGCTAAGAATATGTAAGTAAAGTGGGAATACCTTTAAAAAGTGAAGAATCAAGTTGAGGTACTAAACTCTGAAATCTTTTTAGAAGTGGTAAGATTTTGCATCAGTGACACTACCATCAATGCACTTCAAAAAGCGATAGTGATAAAAAATTTCTCAAAGAAATTTTTTATTAATAACACTTACTTTGAAAGGAAATAATTTCAAAACCCAAGGTTGTAATAGAAAGGCCAGGATTTAAGGCTTTCTTCTTTGTATTCAACATCCAAGATTCCAAAATTTATAAGCAAACAAAAATTAGAAATTTTTTAAGGAGCAAAGAATATGTGAGTAAAGTAGGAATACCTTTGAAAATTTTTAAGGAGCAAAGAATATGCGATTAAATTAGGAACACCTTTGAGAAGGGAAGAATCAAGTCGAGGTGCTAAACTCTGAAAGTTTTTTAGTAGTAGTCAGATTCTATGTTTTTGACACTAGCAGCAATAATTTTACACTTCAAAATGCGAAAGTGATGAAAAATTAATCAAAAAAAATTTATTATTAATAGCATTTGCTTTGAAAAGAGTTACATTTCAAAACCCAAGGCTGTAATAGAAAGGCCAGACACTACTGCTCTACAAAAGAAGGAATTTTAAACTAGAATCATTATTAATAAAGCAAAAGATAAATAGGTTTAGTGGACCAAATAAATTTGACATGCTCTTCTTCAGAGGCATGATTTCTTGAAGAAGCTTAGTTGTTTATCAATCCAGAATAAGATGAACATTTAAAAGCACTAAAGCCTAAAATAGGGGTTTCTTTAATTAAACAAGCAAAATCCTCACCAATAATAGACAACCTAGTTAAAAAGAAAATGTCTTTCAATAAAATATAAAAGTGACCAAAAGGAAATATAAAGGAGTTGCATAAAGGACTCTAGAATTTCAAAATCACAAATACAAGGTTAGGTTGATACTGTATAAAATTCTTAGAAAGGGTTATTAGTTATAGGGGACCTTGCCTCTTCTAAGCTAAATGATACCAGGGGTATAACCTGTCTACTCATTTAGCCCATTAATTTACATTTTTAGGCCACATTTTTAGGGATTTGATGGTTTAAATAAAAAAATATACCATAAATTTTGATTTACATGCTTCCCCTAAATAAGGAAGTGATGGATGAGAAAATTTAATGGGTGGAGGAGTCCCAATAGTAAGAGACAAAACTTATTCATAGTCAAAGTGAGGACAACCTTCTACAACAATAAAAGCAGGAATTCAAATATTAAAGTTAGTAGGTTAAAAGAAAATTAAAGTGTGAGAATTCTTTACCTAATCCTTATGAAGGATAAAAAAAGGGTCAAATGGAATAGAGACTACTTTAAGTTTAACAACTTGCAAAAAAAAGTGGAGTTAGAAAAATTTTAGGGATTTTTTAGAAAGTGTAGAATCAGAAACATACATTAGTGGCATTCAACTCAGCAAAATCTGTTGAAGAGTAGGAAGATGTATGGTGACAAAAAAGCCATGGTCGCAAAAGTTGTAAAAAGAGAGTATGAAAGTCAAAAAAGAGGAAAAAAGACTATTTAAAAGCAGAGGTGGAAAGTGAAGAAGTAACGAGGTGATTTTATAATGAAGAAACCATTGAATCCTAAAGGAATAACAAAATGTTAAAATTTAAAGAGATTTTCTATAGTTTGTAATGGATAAGGAGGAAGAAATTTCAAATTTGAAAGATCTCAATACAATCTTTGGACCTGACGTTTCTCAGCTATAAAAGATTATTTAAGATTTAGGAGACTCCTTATGAATAACATTATTTAGCCTAACTTATGAATTCAATTTGGAACCCAAAAAACCATTACGATGGAATTCAATGTCCAGCTTATAGAAGACGAAGAAAAATTCTATATCATATGTTTAGTTTGCTTAACCAAACATATGCGAGGACTAGTTGTTAGTAACTTAAAATTAATTAGCCCATATAGCCCAAAAGACCATGAAGTTAGCCCAAAATTGGAAGCCCAAAAAATATGTAGCTAAAGAATTCATGAATAATAAAAATCATAGATGTGGGAAGAAATGTACTGAATTTTTGGAAGTCTAAGACATGAAAAATGAGAAAATAGTGAGACGTAGTTAGCAAAAATATGGCTAAGTGCAATGGAAGTTAAGAGGTTACTTAAGATTGAAGCCTAGAATATGGAAGTTAAGGACAAAGCGATAAGTGGTTAGCTAAAATACAAGAAAGTGGGTAGTTATGGCAAAAACTACTTAAGGATGAGAGGACTATAAATTCACTAACACTCGAATAACAAAAGACACAATTCCCATGCCAGCACATGCACAGTATATTAAAAATTACTATCTAGAGAAATCAACAACATATTTCAAACCCAAGTTTGTTATTTTTCAGCTTTCTTTACTTTGCAAATTCACGCTTGTTACTTTGAGTTATCTTGTTTAGTTTGTGATTCCCTTTGCAACAATCAAGTACTTTATTTAATTCAAAGTTCATTACGTTTAAACATTTTGGTAGCATAGAATTCTATTTTCTAAGCTTTTTGAAGCCCCTTACAAAGGTTTTGAGTTCATTTTGGAGTTCTAAAGACGAAAAACTCAACAAAAAACAAAAAGAAAATGAGTGGAAAACCAAACTTAATAATACGTTAGAATGAATCGAGAATGCATCAATTAGGTTAAAATATATTAAAATATGATGAGTAAAAAGCCTAACTTGATAATAAGTTAGAATGCATCAATTAGGTTAAGATATATTTTGCAGTGGGTCATAAGCTTAACAAGAGGCTTAAGCAAGATTGGTGAAATGACTCAAGGGTCATAGTACAGTTAGTAATATAATATTTTTCCCATAAATGACTCAAATGTCTCTTACACATGATTAAGATATTAATTATCATAAGAGAATATTAGTACATATGAATTAATTCAACAATTCTAAAATTTTATTTATTGTGATAATAATTTAAATAAATATATTTTTAACTTATTTTTTTAATTTGGTGCAAAGGGTGTTTTAGTTAATTTATATGCACATTAACTAATCACTTCTCTAATATTCTAATTTGATTATTGTACTGTGTACTGTGTTGAACATGCATTTTATAGAGCATGCTCTATTTATGGTATAACAAAGTAATTTAAGCACTTAAATGTATTATTGAGGTTATAACGGGGATCACAGATAGACCAGAGATAGTTCTGGACTCGACCAAAAATTTTCCGACAAATTTTTGAAAACTTCAAAAAGCTACAGACTGAGTTCGAATGAGTTTTAAAAGCCCTGAAATATGCTTTGGAGATTTAGGTGATACTTTTGAATGAAATCCAGACGATTTCAGTGACAGTTAGTGATTTTTAGATTCAATATGAAAATTCTTCTGAGCAATCGAAGAGTCACCGATTAATTTCAAAATATGATGAAAAGCTCCAAAATTAGGATTGGAGTCCACACGAATTGAAACAGGTCAAAAAGGATTTTTTAATAGAATTCAAGTAATCTGAAAATTATTGGACTAAAATGCCCTTTTTGGAAAATAATGGGTATTGATGATTCTAAACCCATTCAAAATTTTTAAAAGCATCCAATTGATAGGTATTGACCCTAATTAGAGTATTTCATGGTCAATTTGAAATAAAACAATTATGGAATGTTTTGTGGATTTAATTCGGTTAGTTGATTAGTTAAATGAATTAAAGGACAATTTGATCTTTTTATACTAATTAAGGGCAATTTGGTCTTTTTACATAATATTAGTAGATTGATGAGTCATTTAAGATGACCAATGAGATGATGACATTTGTTTGATGATTCATTAGTGATGAAAAATAAGAAGGTGACATGTAATCCGTTAAATAACTATAAAAGCAACATTGGCTTCATTCTTTAAACAGAACCGTGATAGTGAATGGAGAGTGCATGTGAGAGTGGAAAAAAGAAGAAAAAGAAGAGAAGAAAGACTGAAGTTTAGGCCAAGGAGAGGAGGAAGAGAGCGCAACTAATTTTTGATGGGTTTTGGAGCATGATTTGAAGAGAGCTTAATCAAGACTAAATATTCTTCAATTGTCCAAAAGATTGAAAGAAAGCGGTAAAGGAAAGTCACCAAACGTGTGAGTGTGCTTGGCGATAAGTGTGTAAAATTGTGAGTGTATTTTAACTGTTTTATATGACTTAATTCTTTGCAAAAGAATAGATGACTTGTGAGTGAACTTTAAATTGAGTTCATTTGATCATTAAATGAATATTTTTGCTAAAGTTTATGGAAATGATATTTTACAAGTGAATATCGATAACATAAGTTTATGCTTTGGCAATATATGAGTTTTAATTTGAAAAATAAATTTTATATAATTCAGAGTTACATTGAAACAATTCACTTATGAATCCTCCCATACTTGATTTAGAAAATAAGATGAGTCGTAAATGTAAGAGTTGCTTTTGTCTATGGTACACCGATAGGCTTTATACATGTTATTATACTATTATATTTATAGTGGTTAACCTATTACGGGTAAGTGATGTAGAACCAGCTCCGTAAATAGTAGTTAACCAGTCATGGGTAAGCAATGTTGAACTAGTTCTGTTACTTGTTACGGGTAAGCGATGCAAAACTAGCTCTGTAACTACCAATTCATAGCAGTTAACCTATTACGAGTAAGCGATGTAGAATCAGCTCCATAGATAGCTAAGCGATGCAGAACCAGCTCTGTGACTTTATGCCTAGTGTATCGTATGGAAAAGGAACTAGTAGTGGGCTATGTTGAGTAAGAAAATTCATGACAGTAATAATCTCGCCTCTACTATTTATTTTAAAAGTGATTTATGAGGTACCATATAGTGCCAAATCTAGTGGTTGGCTTATTTTCAACATAAAAGTTTTTAGAAAACTTATTGCCACCACTATTTATTGTTTAAGGAAAAAGGAAAATGAAAAAATAGAAACTTTTATATTATAAGTTTAATTTCGAAAAACATTTCGAAATAGTATTTCAGAAAAATTGAAACTGTGTTTTACGAAATGTTATGTTTTTACCAGATTTGATGATTCATGAATAAATTATGGAAAATCTTTTACCATAAGCTTTATGATTGTACGGAATATTTTAGTTATGTTGCTATAAAAAGTTAACTTTTAATAAACTAATCACACTCACTGAGCTCGTTTAACTCACCCTTATTTTTATATTTTTAAACAAACCACCCCAGGTATACATATAGGTGTTGCAGTAATTATGACTTTGTCACAAGATTATTTATATCGCCAGGTGTTGTTGTGCTTGTGTCATTTTGATATGTACATTTATGTAAAGAATGGATGTTTATAAAGGTTTTTTAATGAAATGTTTGAATATGTTTTAGCATTTTAAGGTTTATTATATTGATTGTTGAGAATTAATTGTTTAGGGTTGCTTCTGAGTGGACTTGAAGTCCATAATTTGTAGTTGAGAAATTGGTGTGAATATAAAAGTGTTTTAAAATGTGTTAAGCAAGTTTTTGAAAGTTGGGAATCTTAGAAAAGTAGTTGTTATACTGCTGAAATTTTTAATAAAATTTTTTTAAAAAAAGAGTTCTCACTATTTTCCGCGCTTTTAAAAGTTAAAGTATAAAATGTTTTTAATAGTTGAACGGCTTGGCTTTGCGGAAAACCTAAGTTAGATATCGATTGGAGGGCTACTGTGGAGTCGCCAGGAGGGCTCCACTCAGGTTCCAGAAAGGGAACTCCAAGATGGGTCCTTTCAATTTAAGTTAAGAATATTTTAAGTCTAATAAAATTATATAGAATTAATCATTAAATAATAGTTAAGCTACAATAACTTTATATTATTGGTCAATTTTTATTATAATCAATTAAAATATAAGATTAAAAAGTTTAAACATGTTAAAAATATGACTAATCAAATTAAATTTATATTGAAGGAAATAAATAATTTTTGAGAATGAATGAAGAAGTTATTACTATAAAAGTACTAATATGAAATAAAATGAAAATAGAAGAAAAGAATATGAACATAAACATAAACATGAACATGAACATGAACGTGAACGTGAACACTGACATAAAACAAGAGACTTCCTATTTGTAATATAGCATGCCAATTTTAAGAATTATTTAATGGGATGATTTTAAATAAAAGTTCATTAATTGAACACAAAGATAATTATTAAAATAAATATATCATTTATTCATAAAAAGAGTGATGTAAAATTGTATATCTCCATTTGAAAAGGTTAGTACAATTGTTTATTTGTATGATATTTATTAACTAATGAAGCATTGCTAAATGTGGAATGTGGAAAAACATTTTCAAATTGGTTTGAGAGTCGATGTAATCTACAACAA
The DNA here is from genome assembly GCA_027478495.1 of Erythroxylum alaternifolium. NCBI lineage: Eukaryota > Viridiplantae > Streptophyta > Magnoliopsida > Malpighiales > Erythroxylaceae > Erythroxylum > Erythroxylum alaternifolium. The sequence goes on along the minus strand of JANIIA010000007.1, from coordinate 1,448,886 downwards.
ATGAGGTGATGTTATATGCCACTCTTTTAAAAATAATAAATGTTTAATATATTTAGCAATTTTGTTATATATTAGGAAATATAACATTTACATTAATAAAGGAACATTTTATATTTTTCACCTTAAGGCTATATTTGGTTGGATGTAAGGTTTTTAATTGAATCAAATGGAAAGGAATAGAAGGGAATGTAAATGGATGTAATATTAGAAAATTGTTGTTTGGGAAGAATGAAAGGGTTCATAATATAATATAGCGAAATGTTGTTTAGAAAAAGGGTCCATAATATAATATAGTGAATTGTTGTTTAGAAGAAGGATTCATAATGTACTATAGTGAAATATTGTTTGTCATTTTACATTCAATCCTAAACCCTCCAAATCGAAGGTAACTTATTTTTTCTGTTTAAGATGAAATAGGATGTAATGTGAAACCCTCCCCTTCTTTCCTATTCCATTCTATACCATTATAAACCCTCCCCTTCTTTCCTATTCCATTCTATACCATTATAAACCCTCCTCCTAAAAAATGGAACAATATTACATTCCATTCCATTCCATTAATAACAACCCAACCAAACGTAGCCTAAAAAGAATGATTTATTTTAATTTTTTAAAGCAAAAGTCACTTATTTGAGTTACATAGGGAGACTTTTTACTTAGTCTAATAAGCAACAAGGCTAATTTTTGATTCAAAACAAGCTTGATAAAGTTGTAGTCAACTAAAGCTAGTTGGTTGAATTTCCTCAATGCTACGCTGAATTTGGGGAAACCTCTTTCTCTAATCACTCCTATATTAGCATTCACAATATCCAATCTATACAATAACTAGGGGCTCCTTTTATATTCTTTAATGGTCTCCCAAAAGTGGATGGGTTTATGGATTTAGTGAACTCTTACTGGAATCATCAGGTTAATGCAAAAGCTGAGAAGGGTTAAACAATCCCTTGAAGATTTCTTGAGGGCTAGTCAGAAACCGACTAAGGTTACCCATCAGATGCTAACTGAGGCTTAATAGCCTTGCTATCTATCTCCAAATAATACTATTCTGAAGCTGACAAAAAGTTACTAGACTAAAAGATCATCAAGAAGCTTTGGCGTTGCATACTTTAATCTTAAAACAGAAAGCTTGCATTAATTAGCTCAGAGATGGTGAATCCAATACTAAATTTTTCCTTACCTCTCTATTTGCAAGGAAGAATAGAAATACAATTGTTGAACTTAGAGAATACTTGGGTAACTCCTTCTCTGATCAAGATGCTTTATCTAGACTTACAGGGGAATACTTTACACACCTTATAGGCATTGAAGCAAGATCTAATAATACTTATCATATTTGCACTCTCTTTGATATTCCCCTTTCACAGGAGCTCAAGGAATCAATCTCTACTTCGTTCACTAGCTTGGAGGTCAAAGATACCTTATTTAATTTACATCCCTCTAAGGCACTCATTGAAAGGATTAAAGCTTGAATTCATATTGTGTGTAATTTCTATTTGTTTTGTTTACATTCATATCCTGATTTTAGGTTACAAATTCTTACGATTTAATCCAAATGTGGGATAAATTGAGTGAAACTGGATGTGAATGTTGCATGAAGGTTGAAGGGAATGTTTTGTGAATTTTTCACGACAAATGAAACGTAACATAAATTTTACGTTAAAAAGGTGGTGATTAAGATGTCTCCACCATGACAAGCTTAGTTATAGTAGTGACCAGTCCTCACAGTTAGTCACCCACGTGACTACTCTTTTGCAATCACTTTAAGTCTGACATATGCAGTTTTCGATGGCACAACAACCCTACAACCCTAAACTAGACTCGTGTTATAAATAAAAAAAGGATGAGAGCTAAAAAGGGAGGCTGGAACCTAAAGAGAGACGCTACAAATTCTAGAAACAGATACCTTCATTCGGGGACATAAAAATGATAAAAGGGCAGAAAGGGGGAAGAGAATAGAGAACAGAGAGAGTCAGGTAAGATGAAGATGAACAATAGAAAGGTAGAAACAATATGAACATTCGATCATCTGGGTAAGAGCCAAGTAGAAGCAAAAGGGGCAAGAGATCACCGCAACTCCCTCATCCGATCCTTGCTTGCTTATTCTATTATTTATCTATTGCATTGTTTCTTTGTTATATTACTAGACTCATTATTCTGTAGCTTAATCAACTCATACTCTATAGCTTTTGATAGTTCATTTTTATGTCCTTGGTTTGTTGCCTTAATGCTTCTCTTATACTTATTAAGATGGGATTCAAGTATATGAAGATGATGAATCTTGTTATTTCCATAATAGGTTGATCTCTTTTTCTTGAGGATTAAGGTATTTATTTTAGTCAAATATGCATTATTGAGGGTCTGTGTTATTGTCTTATATTTTCTATGGTTTATGAACTGAATGGATGTAATAGCCTGACCAAACTTTTCATCATTTTGGTATTAAACGAAGGATTGAGAGAAGAAGTTTAATATGGAATAAGAAACTATGAACGCTTAAGTTAATAATTAGAAATATATTAACTTAAGTGGTAATTAGTAGTCGGGTTTCTATAATTAATTCGAATGATAACTTGTCAAATACAAAACTTGGACTTAGTTTATTATTCGAGTTGATCTTAAAACCCAACTGTTAATTTTAGTAAGACGACTACCCAATCATTTACCCTTACGCAGTGTTTGGTTAGTATCCTCGTGGGTGAGGACAGTGGACAAGGATATAAAAGTCCTGTCCTTTGCACCGTTTGCTTGCTGTCCTCACCCATTTTCGTTCCGTCCTCGAAGGACAAGGACACAAATTTTTATATCTCCTAATTCTGTGGTACAAAAATTCTTCTCCTAAGGACAAAAACAAAATACACAAGGAAATGTCCAAAATACCCTCCCGTACTTAACTCTGAAACCTAATTCACTCTCAAATTTTCGCATCTCTCTTGTATATTTTAATTAAATATAATGTAATAAAATAAATCATAATGTTATTTTAATTAATTATATTTTAATTAATGACAATTTTTAATTGATGAATAGTTATATTTTAATTAGTTATAGTTTAATTAAATATAATGTAATTAATTAAGTAATAATAATAATTTAATTAATTATATTGTAATTAATTAATTATAATA
>JANIIA010000007.1:1351343-1362458 GCA_027478495.1 Erythroxylum alaternifolium | reverse complement strand
GGAAAACATTGCTTTCAAAAACAACACATTTGAATATTACCTAGATTTAATCAAAGTAGGAGTTAATATTGTCTGATGTCAATTTTTGGCAAATATGTTATCTAAGCTAATTTTAAAATACATGATGATCATATACCAACTTCTATTGTTTGTTTTCTGTATCTTTAAGAAAGGTTTATTTGTAGGTTTCAAATATCATACCTTAATATATATGATACCACAACTCCTAACATTCAATACAACTCCTTTGAACAAAAAATAACATCACTTATAATCTAAGATATCCTTATTTTGAAGACATGTCTCACCAACTTGTCCGGTAAGTTATATGAGCTAATACATGATTGTGTTGGAGGTCATATTCACATCCAGGTCTTTTCCAACGTTAACTCAAATCAAACTAACCAATACTTTTCCTTCAATTTGGTTCAACTCTATTTGCTTCCTAAATAAAGAATAATAAGTAAACCTTTTAAATATTGGTTAAGAAAAAGGAAGAGACTCTTAAAAATGTTTTCCAATCACAGAATACACAAATAAACGAAAGTTATGAAATACCCAAATTAACTTTCATCAAAAATCTCATACGAAAAAACACATGACATGGGTTGAAAAATTACCTCCACTGACGCACGGAGAAATAGCAGAAGAGGAGAGACAGCAGAAGAGGAGAGACAGCAAAAGAAAAACACAGAAGAGAAGAAACACGTAGAAGAGAAGAAAAATGTAGAAGAAGAAGACATAGGGGGGACACTCGAGTGACTTAAAATGTAAAAGAAAACAACATCGTTTGGTTGTGGATGACGATGTCTACCTTGAAAATTGAACGACGGAAATATTTCGGTCGGTAAACTTAAAAATTCTTGCCTTCTTTACCAATGAGCATTTTATACCATCACTAAAGCCCGTCATAAATTTTGCTAGAATGATTTCCCTTCATATTTATCGACAGATATTACTACCACCGCTAAACAAAAATTTTCCTATCAATGTTACGGATAGAAATTGAATTTCCGTCACTAGTTTTTCTGGAATGATTTCCCTTCATATTTACCAACAGATATTACTATCGCCGCTAAACAAAAATTTTCCCGTCAATGTTACCGACGGAAGTTTTCGTCGGTAATATGCAACGGTTTCGTTTCCGTCGGTAATTATCTGTCGCTAATTCCTATTTTTCTTGTTGTGTAAACTTTAAGACAACATAAGTAGGAGTTCCAAGATATTATATAAATAAATCTTTAAAGTAAAGATTTAATTAGAGAAGAACTTAAAATTAAGCACATTATTAATTGATAATTAACGGATTGACTAAATTTTGATCTTATTTTTTTATGGGATAACCAATCATAAAGTGTCAAACCTTTTAAGTTTTTTTAATTCAATGTACAAACTTTTAAATTGTTTAGTTGAATGACAAATCTTTTTAAACTTAAAGCTCAAAATATTAGTTTCTTCAATAATTTGTTGATTTAGCTAACATAATTTGTTCGTGATATTTAGGTGTCCACCTAGAAAATTTTACTCAATCTAACTATGACCACTATTTTTTTAGATGGATATCTACATGTCATGAACTACAAATATTTCATTAGTCAAATTAATAACTTACTAATGATTTAAAATTTTGAACTAAAAACTGTTAAGATTTTAAAATGTTGAACACTCAATTGAAATTTTTAAAAGCTTAAACACTAAATTTAAAAAGTCTCAAAAGATTAGCACTTTAGGAATAATTATTCCTTTTTTTCCACTAAAAAGTTTTTCAAAAATATCAGTGCATCTTTTTTGGTTATATTTCTAATTCACTTTTGTGAATATTCATTGTTGATATCGAAGGGAAAAAGATTTTAACATATGGATTTATGATAATTTGAATAAAGGAGAATTTTATCATAAAACTGCCAATACCACAACTCTATCCCTATGCCTCTCTAGCAATGCCCTTTGCATGTGGAGAAATTCTGATATTCTGTGTTACGGTCTTACTGCAGGTGAATGCGGACAACAGGTTTAGAAAAAAGTCACACTGGCATAGGTACTGTGTTCTTTCGAAAAGAAACTCTTTTAAGTTGGATCTTCTGTTGGATTCAGCATTTTATTTTTATTAAACTTTTGAAGTCATTATTTAAGGCAGAAAGTTTGGAGGGACGTTGGATATGACTTGTTCCAAGTTGGAATTTTTCATAGAAGCAATGGATGGTCGGTATCCAAACTTACTATAGCTTAAAATACATTTTCTGATTGGTCTTTCGTTGGATGCCCCGGCCAAGGCCAGCACCGAGACAGTGATTTAAGGAGGCTTTCTAATTATAGTCACACAAAAAAATTAAAAAATACTGCATTAAATCGATACAAGTGGTGTATCATATTTTCATCAAAACAAAGGAAACAAGAGACAAAATACAGTGCATTGGATAGAAATATTAAATATTATTTTGAGCTTGTCAATGGATTCCATACATTGCACAAGGGTCCTCAAGTAGTAAATGACAGTATATAAACACCTAATATGCCGGCCTACATTCTTTTCGCGGCAATGGAGTCTATAGTATTTGCAATCTGTACGTAATTTCCATTTAATGGTTTATATTACATAGGAGGAATACATATAAAATAGAGAAATGGTAAGTGCACAACTTCCGCAACCAAATCAAGATTGTTTCTTGGGAGCCAGCGCCATAGCCATGATGGAGATGAGGTTTAACAGGGAGTCAATATCATCAAGAGAAGGGTCTATACTGAACCAAAAGAAGTTCGCAGAACCCAGAAGAAGCTTGAGAGCCGAGCATGTAGCTGACCTCACTGATTTCATGAACGACATGTTCTTTGGGACGTCGAAACCCAATAACTTGACTGCTGCCAATACTTTGGATGGCAATGACGATGTTTTCGACCTAAATACGCGGAGCAACAGCAGCAGATTGACTCAGGAATGGCTCGATGAGGCCAGACGCATGGTGTCCTCTTCCCCCGCTCGAGGGGATATGTCTCCAGCTAGGCTTGTGGGATCACCCAAATTCATCGGTGGGAATCAGGCCAGGCTTTCCACCTCCACCATTGACCGAAGAGAACATTTGTCCAGATCTGCAAGAAGGTTCGTTTCCCTTTCCTCTTCAACGAAGGATTGAAATTGGTCTCAACTTGTTGCACTTCACTATTACCAATGTCAGACTCATTGGTCGTTCTGCATATATACTTGTAGCTTGATTTCTGTAAGTCGAATAGAAGCCAAATGTTTTTCTATTTTCATCTACAGGCACAGAGCTCTGGAAGGATTCAGTGAAGAAATACTAACAAAATCAATGAATCACAATCGTAACAAATCAGTAGACGTCACCACCAACTCTCCCTCCGAGCCATTTCTTGTGGCACAGGTTCAGAACTGTATCTCCCATGTCCTCAACCCCTCCATTCCCACATTTCCACCCGATCCCGTCAACCCTCACCATGGAAACGACCTATTCAACGATCCGACGGCGCCACCTTTGCCTCCGAGACAGTCAATTCACCGGAAGTCCCGCTTCCAAACGGATACTCCCTCATCAGTTACCTCTCAGGGAATCTCAGTCCCTTCACGTAGAAGTTTCAGGGCAGATACCGAGTTGCTCTCTCCACCGAAAAACTTGGTCGAGTCAACTCATCGGAGGTCCATATCAAAGTCAACGTGTTCAATGGAGAAAATTGAGCCAAACATTGATGCAAATGGGTCGCAGAAGGAAGGAGATGGCACGAGGCGCCTCAGCCTTAATGCGTTCCTTAAGGAGCAAAGAACAAAGATGGAAAGTATAATAAATAGTGAGGTTCAGACCAAGGCCAAAATCATCCTTCCTGCTCCTTCAAATAGTTAAGTAAACTTTAAACATCAAACATAACATTTAAGTCGTGAATGTTTTATGATGTGAAAGATTAATGGCGACAAATGCAGGTACTAGTTCAATGGTAGCAGCAATATGTTATGCATGGTGGTTGGAGAACAAATTCATGAAGAAGAAAGAAAAGGGTGAGGGAGAGGAAGAGGGGCATGTTGTGGTGCCTGTGATGAACGTAAAGAGATCCAAAATGTGGGAACAAAGACAAGCTGCTTGGCTATTTCATCATGTAGGCCTCGACGTCAAGTCCTTGCTCTTTGCCGACGAGGTGCTGTCACATTAGTTCTCCACTCCAATTCTCTCTAACTTATTTGAAGAAATCTGTTACAAATTTCTTTTTCTTTTTTCTTTCCTTTTGGGACGTATTCACATGAAAAAACTTGGACAGCACAAATAGAATTTCTGAACTAACAGTGAATTTCAGGTGGATTTGGAAAGTCTAGTTATAACTGGGCATTTGACAATCCTTGTGGTTGGGCAAGAGATCCTCAGAACTAATGGAGAGGTCAGTACATGCATAGGAGACATCAAACCTGAATATATTGTCATTTCTGGAATAGCTTGGACAATGTTGAAACATGGTTAACTCAAACTCCATGGCTTCGTTACGTTCTCTCGATGTAGGTCGGATCGGCGTGCACTACTCTGACAGATAATTATTGTGAAGAGGCGTATGATATGCTTCAAACTCCGGACCTGAAAAAACTTCTGGTAAACTACGGCAATCAATAAGGACCGTATTTTCTGGGGATATGTTCTCACTGTTTTCTTGTATTACAGCTTGCAGGTGTCCTGCTAGATACTCAGAATCTGGATGCAGCAAAAAAACCTACGACAAGAGATTCAGAAGCAGTTCAGTTGCTACTAGTCGGTTTGGCACCAAACTATCGAAATGCCATTTTTGATCAACGTATTGCTATTCTTTCACCCTCTGCAAAATACATCATATTTATCTGTCTCTTGATTCGACTTTTTCTCTCTCTCCCCTCCATTAGTGATGAAAGATCAAAGAGACAATTCCTTCGTTGAAGCTTTGCAGCGAAATTATGGAAGGCCTCCGATTGACAGTAAGATATCTTGCACCTAATGAATATTCTGCCTCTGCATTACTGTTTTAGATAATAATCAAAGGGAGAACGTTAGGTGCTATTGATTTTGTCATTTGATTGCCATTGTTTCATGGTGATCGATGGATTTTCTCACTGTGGGAATCCTGCCATTTTCTTCTGCAACGTATTGCAATTACCTTGAACACAGAAACCTCATCTCGTTCTTTTTCCTCTCCTTGAATGCTGACAAAAGGCCAAAAATTGAACTTGCACTGAATTATCTTTGTTCAGTGAATGATTGATACTGAAGATAAACAAAGTGTCTAATATTGATCAAGTCCTATAAAATAGTGTCACTAATAACTATAAGCAATCTTGATTTGTAATTTATACGACTTACTTGCGTCTTCTTGACTCTCGTAATGGCTAATATTTCCTTCTTTATTAACGTTACGTGGCCAAGTTCTAATTAGCAAATGACTACAGGCAACAGAGATAGTGTAGCACATATGGAGAACAGAGGCATAGAAAGAAGATTAGGTTCCACCTTTCCCAATGAAGCTGCCATACATAATCCAGACAAGAATCCCAGTGAAAAGGTTGCAAAAACGAAGAGAGATGCACCAAAATCAGGCAAGCTTTACTTAACCCGTTACATTTTTCAAATGACAGTAACGCTACAAGCACTGCAAGAAGTTTACTAAATAGAATCAATTGGTCTTAATTTTTTTTGTTTCAGATATGTAATGTTTCATTATCTTTTTAAAATGTAATTTATGGACCCAAATTGTTGATAAATGATAACATTTGCAGCTAAACAAAACACAGTCTCACCCCCCACAGCAGCACCAGTGCAAGCAGGTCATGATGCCTCTAAGGGAAAGAACAAATTCTCCCTGGCAAAGATTTTTCGTTTTGGTTCCAAATGAAGGGACAAAAATTATAGGCATTTATTTGATTTTTATTGTAGATTTCTATACAGTATAAACCTTGAGTGTGATGTAATGGAGAGATTTGTTTTTTCAAACAGGTTGTTTTCCTAACAGCCAAGCAGAACGTTCTAAGGACATAGGCCAAATATTGGAGTCTTTTTTTTGTAATTATATTAAAATATTTACCAGATATAATATCTTCAAGAGTTATTAGTTTTGGACTTTAACAGATAATGGCAATCTTGTTCTTCACCAAATCATATTTTCACTGACCGCCTGTTGGTGATATTCCTTTTCAGCCATTAACCACATCTAACACCTTCACTTTTCCCACTATTAATAAGATCGTTCATCTGAGGATTGGCGGACCCTAGTTATTGAGATGCGTAAACATGGAATATACATGGGCTTTCACTGCAAAACTAAAGTTCTTTTGCATGTGCCTGGTCCTATTTTCCTCATACTAGCTTGCCTACATACATGCAAATGTTTATATATATATACATCATACAACTATGTTTCTTTTCCATGTGAAGTGTATAAAAAGCAACTTCTTGCTATTAGTGATTCCATTATCAACGGGCTTCCACTAAAATTCTCTTCACATGACAATACATACCTCATCTGCCCAGTGCCAGATACTGACATTCAGACAATAATGTGGAGGACATTGTCCAAGTTTTCCATATGAGAAGAGCTACATATATATCTATAATTGTGTAAACAATGGGTCATACTTCAAGACCAGATCAGGAAACAAAAAACAAATGAGAAATTTGTAGAAAATTAGTATAGATGGGTCTCTGGATAGGAAATCAGGCATCCAAATGATACATCTGTCTTGTCCAATTATGCCAATTGTGTTCAACTACAGCTGTAACTGAACTTCCGACTCTTCCAACTCTTTTCTAGGTTTCTCAACCCAATAATTTGTCCATCTCTCAACCTAATCTGTGACCTCACCACCTAACATGGTCCATAACATGAGAGTGGGAGCCCCAATTTTTTGCCTTATACAACCTTATTCTTGTGGGTGCTTGATGATGGTAAAACGTTGTTGAATTATTGCTTCTCATTCAACCTTCCAGGCATAGAGAAACAAGCAAAATTCTAATGCCCCACCAGCATTAAATCCTTCTAGTGAACTTGAACTTCCTGTCTGAGAAGACAGCGTTGTAGATGTGAAGGATGATAATGAAGGTGATGAAGATAACGGTGATAGAGATGAAAATGAAAATACTGGCTTAAAAATGAACAGAGCATGCCTTAAACCAGGACTGAATAGCCAGTCATGGACGTCCCAGAACACCTCCATTCTTACTTTGTGGAGATTTATAGATTCATTACCTCTGAACTTCCATTGAAGATGCTTCACGTGAATGACCAAGTGGCCATCAATTCTTATCTCCATTTCTGGTTCAGTCCCACGACTCGAATTGACATTATTTGTACCGCCACCAGCGTTGCTGTTCTTGCACTCAATTGAGATCTCATAAAACCTACCTTTCTCGTGGAACTTTATTCTTGTGGAAAACTTTTTCTTGCCAAAGATATGCTCTTTTCTTGAGATCAAAATGGGATCGAGGAGAGCAGGTCTACACCCTGTTTTCCTGTAGGCATCCTTCTTTAGATCTCCAACAAGTAGCACAACCTCTTCATCACAAACAACAGCAACATAGTATTCAGAGACAGGCTCAGTTTCACCGTTAAATTTTGCAGTTTTGAGGTCCCAGAAGATGTCTACAGCTTTAGTATCCACCATAAATCGTTTGGATCCTTGTTTCCTCCAAAAATACCACGGCTTTAGCTCCACTTTGCAAGTGTACTGGCTCTCTCCTTCAGCCCCTTCTACTGACACTGATAAACCATGGAGTAACAGATTCTTGCACCAAGTCAAGGTGATCAAACGACACTGGTCAGCTATCTTTGTTCGATAAACGGACATGAACAGACTCTGTCCTGACCTGGTTATTGTAGTAGGATCTTCAGCTAGCTTCTCACCAGAAGTTAAGCAAGCGGGAATTACAATTTGGTAATCTTGAATGTTCAACATGAAGAGTGGATCACCAGTCAATGAACTCTAAAAAAAAATGCTTGAGCAAGATGAGACTAAGTGAGTTGCAGAAACTGAATTATGGAAAAATGGGAGACAAGGGATGGGGTTGGGTTGGGAGCTGCTAGATTTTACTGATAAACAAGCTATATAAATATTGATTTCCAGGTGGCGAATAGACGGCAGTGTGTGAGAGAGATGTATTGAATTTCTCTGAACTCCTCTTACCTGGATCTGCAATTTTGAAATCTTTTTCTGGTTCTCGTTGTCTTCTTGACCTGTATTATAAAACTTGCTTGACGCTTCTTTTCAAGAAAGCAACTTTAGTGAATCCGAGGAGGTTTTAATATACTATACCACTTAATTACTCATTCCCATGCACGGTTAAATGCAGAGAAGCTCAATTTTCACCGGATTCGGTGTATAGATTTTGACGTACGCTCGTACAGAGATCGTAAGCTTGACAGCTAATGAAGAAGGTGATTGTGGGTAAATCATGACCGGTCAAAGCTGTAAAGAATGAAAAGATCAGATGTTTGGTTTGGAGTTCCAACGGGGGTCTTACGTGAACTTCTTTTATCATTTGAAAAAGAAAATAGAATAGTTTTTAACTTTTTTCTATAATTTTTCTTGTGCAGAGGAATCTAGGTTATGGTACTAGGCAGAAAGAGACTGAGAATCTATGACGGTAGATGCAGATCTGGTCCAACTTCTCTTAGACAGCAAGCCAGATGAAGGACAAAAGTAGACTCATAAGAAGCCATTAGATACAAATCAAGCTTTAGTTTGCTGGGCATGGTTTTGTTCCTTAATTCCACGAGTTCAAGGGACAGAATTTGAGTAAGAAGAAGTTGTTGACAGGGTCAGAACACATTCAATGTGAATGTATAAATATATATATTAATCAACATCTTCTTCCAAGCAGCTATAACACGAGATGCTTGTCTTCATCTTTATTAATATATTGCCTAGAGTACAGCTTCCTGTCTGTCTTGTTAACCAGAGCTTTGAGCCAGGAGGGATAGTTCTAATTCATTCAACAATGACTAAGGATAAACCAGAATGTAAAATAACTGAAGAAAAGACGTGGTCCACTCCGTTCTCACCTGTCCTTTTAAGATGAAAATTCATGATTTAATCCACTTTGACCTGTCGATTTAGTTTGATGTTGGATCATCATTAAGATCCACCATTGAACTAGGAGCCACTCTAATATCAAATACAAGAGGAGTAGTTAACAAAAGAAGAGTACAGATGCCAAATGGTACTGGGTTCAAGTATTCGAAAAGATTGGAGTGCTAATATGGATTCCATATTTAAATTTTTATAAAATGATTTAAAATTAATAACTTAAATTGAATTTGATCAGAGTTAAATTTAAATTTAATATTTTAGATTAATTGAAATTAAACTCTAACTTAAATTTACATTCATGTTTAAGTTTTAAAAAAGTATTGAATCCATTATTTATATTAAATAAAAATAGTTTATAGAAGATATTGACAATGAAGTTTATAGTATTTTTAAGATAAAATATATTTGATTTTACAAAACTAGATAAAATTATTAAAATTTAAAACTTTAGTATATTACGAAAACACCATGTAATTTGATACATTCTATACATCCATTTAAAAGAACTAAAAACAATCAGTACACACATGGCAATTTCTTTCTACATTTTAGCAACATTAATTTTGTTGATTTCTTATCTTTCACGGGATCTGGTCCTTCTCTTTTGACTGTCTTCTAATCATTTTGATTCCTCTTCTTTCTCATTCTTTCACTCATGGTCTCCCAGAGATCGCCACTATCAAGCTATCATTTTTCAATTACTGGGCAAATTCCGTAAAAATACCCTTGTGTTATACTTAATCATTCAAAACAACGCCTGTGATATCAATTGAAACACAATAACACTTGTAATATTTGATTTACTTCACTTTGGCCCTTTTGACCCAATTAGAACACAATTATCCCTCAGCCCATCTTTTCCATTTTCCATTACATTTTTTATATAAATGATGGAATACGAAAACAATACAAATATCGTATTATACGGTATTAATACTATTTGTGGGGCCCACCATCTTAACAAAAAAAAGCACAAAACCCCTTTTAACACGATTTGGAGACTAAGAAGCCAAAACACGCAGACATCATCTCCTCATCTCCTTTTCTCTTTGCAATCTATCCTCAACCAACAATTCTTCAACATCAATCCTAATGTAACACCCACGCAGACATCAAAATTTTTGTGTTTCGAAGTGCCATCAAACATCCACTATCAACCGAAAATTCAGAAATCCCCAAATTTCCAATCCAATATGAAAACCCTAACTTTGAAATTAGCTAACCAAAAATTGAAGAATGCCCTCGATGAGAGGAAGTGGATCGTATTCATCATCATCGACACAATTTTCAACTGAAAGGAGCCAAAGGTTCGCAAGAAATTTTGGCATGGAATTAAGGCAAATGCGTTGTGGTTGTAGAAAGTCTGCTACTGTCTTAACGTCTTGGACCCAAGAGAATCTAGGTAGAAGATTTTGGCGATGGCCGAACTATCAAAAGCCGAATAGTTGTAAGTATTTTGATTGGGTTGATGGAGAAATGAATGATAGAGTTAAGTTCCTGATTTTGTCTTTAAGAAATCAATGTGTTGAATTGAGGAATGAGAATAGAGAGTTGAGGAATAGCAGGTTCATGGAAATTGGTGGGAGGATGGAAATTGGTGAATTGAATAAGTTGGAATGACTTGAAGACTGAAATTCAATGTCAGCAAGCTGAAATTGAGTGCATGGTTCTGAAAGTGCAGACAGCGGAATGTGAAGCAAAAAGGCTAGTGAAGGATTTAAAATTTTATAGGATTGTATGTTTGATATGCGTTGTAATTGTCATGATAGTTATCTTTAAATGATAGTTGTTGAACATGCAAAAAAATTGGGTATAACCAATTCTACTATGTAACCCCACTTTAAATGCAGTAAAATGAAGTGTTGTTTATTGTATTGAATGTTCAAGTGCTTCTGCAGAAACCAGTAGTTTTGTTTCTTCTAATGCCTAAATTTTGGGAAGAAAATTGATATATAACCCTGTTACAAATCTATGAATAGGACTGATTAGAAAGAACAAGTTTGAGAAGCTACTGATAACAAAGGAATTGGTGCAGGATGTTACAACTACTTAGTAATAATATCCAAAAAGTTGAA
>JANIIA010000007.1:1331595-1351243 GCA_027478495.1 Erythroxylum alaternifolium | reverse complement strand
CATGAGATGTGGTAATTTACCACATCTGGACCCGTTTCTTTGGTCCGACCCGTTCTTTGGAAACGGGATGTTACAAACCATGTCCAATTCTTCTTTGTCTCAACGTCCACTATAGCCCAAGCAATCGAAAGCATTTGATTGTTTTCATCCCTTCCAACAGAAGCTAACAACTGACCCTTGCATATATGTTTTAAAAAACAACTATCAATTCCAATTATTGGCCTACATCCAGCTTTCCATCCTTCTTTGCAAGTTTGAAAGCAAACATAAAATACTTTGAAATATGGTATGTTTGCAAGATTTTCAGCATCCACCACCACTTTTGTTGTGTTACCTTTATTACTTCTTTCCAATTCAATTGTATAATCATGCAATTTCCCACATTCTACCATAAACCTACCATTAACCTCCTCCATCACCTCTTTTTTAATCCTTGCAACTGTTATTTCATATACATTCAACTTAAACTTTTCTCTTACATAACCCTTTAGTCTCTTATGAGTGATTCTAGGTTCTCCCAAAAATTTTTCCCTTAGTAAGTTCTTTAAATCTCCTCTTTTAATCAACTGGATATCATTGCAGCCAAAACATCTATGCTTGTTCTTAAAGGTCTTAATCTGAAATTGCCCCACTTGGTTGAAACTAGCATGAAAAAAAAGGGACAACCTGACTTGCATCTGTACCTTATTCTTCTAAGCTCATTATTTACATATGAAAGTGCATATCTTTTAATCAAAGCTCATTTCTTCACTACATCTTTACATTGTTTTTGACTTTCAAACACCATACCCACAGAAAATACTGGGATTTAAGTAATAGGATCATAAAACATCGATCTCTATTGTTTCCTTAGAATTTCACCGTCCTCATTAGTAGATTCAAAACTTATTAGGTCATCGGAGTCTAGGTAGTCACTTGTATAACCAGGGATCTTCCCATCAACATCTTCCTCGGTATCTATCTCATCATTATCATCCACAATTGTTCTTCTATTGTATTGCACTATTTGTAACCTCAAGTTCACTAGCCTCTTCTTCACCATTTGTTTCACTTTTAATAGTGTTAGATTCATTGATTATCTCCACTGGAATTTCTTCTTCATCAAAATTATTATAATCAGAATCATCCCTTTCGTCAGCTGTCTTTCTAATATACTGCCTAAAATTGCTTCTAGCCTCTTGGAATTCATTATCTTCCTCTTCTTCACATTCGACATGCACATTCACCAAATCTTCCTCATCATCATAATATACATATTCATCAACTTCAAAATCTTCACTCTCTTTCTTACAACTTCCAGTGCCATTGTCTTCATGTTCAGTGGCCTCTGGTCCATCCAAATGCTCTATGATTTCATGCGTGTCCATATAATATTTAACAGCCTACACAACTCCTGACAACTATCATCATCCCATAACAACCTCGATCCATCCATATGAGTCTTACCTGGAGTTAAAAAATGCATGTGCCCACCATTTGCAAAACCAAAATTTTTCGATTCTTTCATGAACCTGTAATAACCCAACGTGTTAAGATTTCTGAAATTTATGTTACAGGTCTCACCACCAACGTATGTTTTTGTCCTCCCTTTAATCTCATAATGACCACCATAATGCATCTCCATGGTATATAGGGGATCCATCCTGCGCGTTTTTAATAACAATATATAAGTAAACGATTTTTCTATTATGCACAAACAACACACATGACGCCATCTTTTTCATTTTGGGACCACAACATTTGTGTTAACCAGACATGAACAAAACACAAGAAGGAAAGAAACGTAATTAATTTGAAATGGGACCACATGTTATGCAAAAACTGTATATTAAAACCTTATTTACGTTTACCTTTGCTCTTGTACATTCTAAAGTAAATCTATTTAAGAATTAAGAAACTTACTTCTCAATTATTGCCCTAACACGTCATTCTTTAGAATCTTTCAACTTTCACATTCAGTCACCTTCACTCTTCTCTTTCTAGTAGATTTTCTCTTTAATTTATACGATTTGGTTGTAAAAGTTGAGACCTTTTTGGGCTCTTAGTTCTTTGTTCTGTACTTCACTATTTTGTGCTTCTTTTTCTCTCAATGAAGGGGTTAGTTCTTTGTTCTCTGCTTCACTATTTTGTGCTTCTTTTTCTCTCGATGAAGGGGTTTTGTCTCTTTTTTTTGGTTTTGTTAAGATGGTGGGCCTCACGTATGGTATTTATACCATATAACAGATATTTGTATTATTTTCGTATTCTATTATTTATATAAAAATGTGATGGAAAATGGAAAAGGGTGGGCTGAGGGGTAAATGTGTCCTAATTAGGTCAAAAGGGCTTAAGTGAAGTAAATCAAATATTACAAGTGTTATTGTGATTCAATTGATATCACAGGGGAATTTTTTGCATGATTAAGTATAAAACAGGGGTGTTTTTATGGGATTTGCCCAATTACTACCACCGTCTTCAAGTTAATAGTTCAGTATTGCCATCATCTCTGAATGAGATGTCATCACTTGTTCTCTGCGCTAACGGGGACTACGTCATGGTGTGCTAGGCTGCTAGCTATCGAAGTCCACATAGGGAGTACTACACGCGCCACTAGTATGTCTAGATTTTGCCATCACCGGAGTTGGAAGTTAAAGTTACGGTTGAAATCATTATCAAAATGACCAAGTTACAACAAAACTAAAATTTGTTCTTACTTTTAGGAGGATAAGAGATTTCATATTGTATTTGTTGAAGATATAAACTTAAAATAAATGTGTTGTTATTCATAAAAGCATGTTTAGTTTTTTAAAAAGTTTGTTTGGTTTCTTGAGAAATCTAAAAGTTTTCTTTTATTTCTATGTAACTAATTTTTTGCTTTAATGAAAATTACAAACGTTGAACTAAAGAGCTTTTCGTTTCTTGAGCTCCGACATTTGAGACACCTTCTACCTTCTCTTTGTTTTTTCTCTGGATCTCTTTTTCTGTGTCTCTGTTTTCTAACAAAGTGGTATCTGAGCACTTGCCCAGTTGTCGGTGTTTTTCTTCTTCCTCAAATCCACATGCATCTACCTCATCATAGAAGCCAATGTTTTTTTCTTGTACGCTAACTCTAAAACCAATCAAACACAAAAGAGAGTCCTTGATAGCAACCGAAGAGCAACGAAGCTAGTGGCAAACTTAAGGAGTCGACCCCTCCTATAGGGGATGACTGAAGCACTTAAAAGAAGCGATTTTGGGCCTCAGGGGGAGAGTGACCCACACCCAGTAGCAAGGTCATTTCAGGACACTATTTTGCAGAGAAACTCACTGGAGGAGCAACATCAACTTACAGACGACCAAGGGTTAGAATTGCACGATGAGGATGTGATAATAAACCATCAGGGGTCTTATTCCTTTGGTTCAGTTTTTCGCTAAGATTCAAGGTTTGTTGGAACAACAATGGAGGAAAGCCATTATTGTAAAACTCCTAAGGCGTCAAATTGGATATATGGAACTCAACACCAAACTACATTCAGTGTGGAAAACGGAGGGAGATTTCAAGATTATTGATCTTGCGAATGATTTCTTTTTTATTAAGTTTGATAGAGACAACGATCTCCGATATGTCTTAATGGTAGGAAGTTGGACTATCTTGGAAATTATCTCACCATCCAAGCATGGACACCGAAATTTAGGGGAGAGGAGCATGTCCTTTGTAGTGTTATCGCCTGATTAGGATACCGAGAATAACACTTAAATATTATCATAAAAGTGTTCTCAGAACGGTCAGCTTGTTAATTGGGAATGTTGTTAAGATAGATTATTCGACTGAGAGAGCATTAAGAGGCAAATATGCATGCATTGCTGTGGAGGTTGATCTCAATAAGCCTTTAATGTCAAAAATTATAGTGGATGGCATCGTGTTATAGGTGGAGTATGAATGATTGCCTGCCATCTGCTTTACTTGTGGGAAATATAGTCATTTATCCATAGCTTGCCCAGACTATGAGAAGCAGGATAAGGAGTCTAGTAATCTATCACAGGAAAGCAAGGAGGTAGTGACGATTCCTGGAAGGGCAGGACTGAATAACAGTTTAGTGGCTCTGGCGAAGCCAACTTAAGGCTCTTGGATGATTGCACCGCGGAAGGGATGTACCTGAAAGAAGTAAGCCTTCAATATCAATCGTCATCCAAAATCCTAGGTATGGGTCCATTATATGGGTCCCGCTTTGATGTGATAGCACCTACTGACAGTGAATCTTTGGAAGATAACTTGGCAGGCCACTCAAGGCACGAAACCACAGGTCCTTCAGAGCAGCATTTAAATCTACCACACCAAACTCGCTTTGCCATTAATATGGTTCCTAGGAATAACAAAAAGCAACCCATTCACACAACCAATCCACTAGCTACTCCCATTACACAAATTACCCATGAATTACCTAAGGAATTGTCCCAAACTCCCTGCATCCTAAGCCCTTAACGTAATCTTCCAACCCCTACTCAGAAGCTAAAATCCCATACCATTTTAAACTCTATGAAGCACTCGGTGGTTTTGTTGTCGAACCTGAACCAAACTTTAGTGGACCCCAACCATACACACTTAAACATCCCTAGTTCCAGTAGACCTCCCGCTTACGATTACGAGCTTGATCTACAGCATGATGGGGTTATGAAAAGAATACCCCCAGATCTATACCCTCCTTCCCCGCGGCTTTGTTCGAAGCAAACAGATATGCCCAGGGTTGATTACAAGGATGAGGAAATGGCTGCTGATAAGGAATCTATCGGCCACTTAGAAACTAGTGAGATACTGCCTATTAAGGTCGAGGATCGCATTGAGGGGCCTCTTACTATGGAGTCATAATTTCACCTTTATATGGCATTTAGTTATATCATGTGGAATTATCATAATTTTTGCCAGAATCCTCGTCAACTTTGCACCAAGTATAAGCCTAATCTTACTGCATTGTTGGAACTTCACGTATTGGGAATGAAAGTGGATAAGGTCATTTAATGTAGTGGGTTCACTCACTCTCACCGCATTGAAGTTGATGGGTTTGGCGGCAGTATCTGACTTCTTTGGTACGACAATTTGAGACTCAGAATCCTAGAGAATAATTTTCAATATATTCATTTTATGGTAGAGTTATTGAAGCACAAGCTGTTTCTTACGGTTGCATATGCCAGTCTGAATCCTCTGACTCGTAGGAGCTTCTGGCTGAATCTTTTGAGAATTGGAAACTAGCTTTTGGACCCTTGGCTAGTTAGCTGCGACTTCAATTATATTTTACATTACTTTGAAAATTTGGGAAGCCTGTAAATTGTTTCAGGAATGACTTTGTAATGCCCAAATGCTTGATTTTGGATTTAAAGGGCAGAAGTTCACATGGACACGGGATAGAGTTCATGAACGCCTCAATTGAGCAGTAAACAATATGGCATTTGTTGAGAGCTTTCCCAACACAATTGTATTTCACCTTCCGAGAGAGGGCTCTGATCATTGCCCTCTTCTCATTCAAACTTTGTCCATACAGAAACGAAGTCAATCAGCGAAGAGATTTCAATTTCTAGCTCCTTGGTTGTTAGACACGAGCTTCTTGCCTATCCTGCGGAGTGGGTGGCATATGCTTGGAGACTTTTCATCCAATATGGCTCAGTTTATGACTAGAATCTCCCGGTGGAAAGTGGAGGAATTTGGTAATATCGTTAAATAAAAAACATATTTGTTGCAGCGGTTGGATGGAGTTTAACGAGCTTTGGCTATACATGGGATGTTTACTCTTAAACAGGTGGAAACATAATTACAAAGGGAATTAGATCTAGTTCTGGCTTAAGAAGAAGTTTATTAGCAACAGAAATCTCAGATAGATTGGCCTCAACATGGTGATCAAAATACGTCTTATTTCCATCATTTGGTACTTCAGAAAAAAGGCGATATGAGAGTGGAGGCCCTTAAGGATGATCATGGAACTGTGTTCCATGGGGAGGCTTTGAGGAGACATATCGTTGATTATTTTACCAATCTATACACTTGTTCAACCAGTATCGTCGTGTCCAAGAATAGGGTCAGTATTTTTCCACATATTGCCGATCAGATGATGACTAGTTTGATGGGTTTGATTACAGAGGAGGAAATTCACAGTGCTATCTTTAGTATGAAGCCAATGAATGCCCTAGGTCCTGATGGCAATTCACCCATCTTTTACTAAAAATGTTGGAATGTAGTCGGCACTTCTATGTGTAAGTTGGTATAGGATATGTTCAGAACTCAAATCCTTCTGCAAGAGATGACTGAAATTCTCCTTGTGCTTATCCTGAAGATGGAGAACGCAACATCTATCAAGATGTTTACCCCTATCAGCCTATGTAATATTAATTACAAGATACACTCGAAGGTGATATCTAACTGCTTAAAAGGTGTTCTTTGTTCAATTATTGGCCTAGCCTAAACGTTTGTACTTGAGAGACATATTATGGAAAATATTATTCTTGCCCAAAAAGTTATTCATTCTATGAGGAAACAAACTGGGAGAAAGGGTTTATTGGCAATAAAGGTGGATTTGGGGAAAGTGAATGACATGCTTTCATAGGATTTTATACGGGACACTTTACACCGGGTGAGAATTTCAGCAAATTTGATAAATCTAATTATGGAATGTGTGACATCATCTAGTATGCGCCTTCTAATTAACAGAGAGGCTTCGGATCCTTTTGTCCTGGTAAAAGGTATTCGTCAAGGCAAACCTTTTTTGCCATATCTTTTTATATTGTGTATTGAGCGCATTGGGCAAGACATCGTTCGGGTTGTGGCATATGGACAGTGGACTCCTTTCTACTTTAACAATTCAAGCTCTCCCGTCTCTTATTTGTTTTTTGTGGATGATTTGTTATTGTTTTCTGAAGCTTCCACGACACATGTCAGGATTATCCAGCAGTTGGTGGAACATTTTTATACTTAGTCAGGGTTGCGAGTCAACGTTGCTAAAACTGTCATCTTTTTTTCACGAAATGTACAAAGGTAGGAGAAATTTACACTGTCTCACTGGCTGGGATTTTAGGCCACAAAAGATCTGTGTCGATACTTGGGCATGTCGGTTTTGCATAGACGGGTTACCAAGAGAACCTATGTTGGTATCCTAGAGAAAGATCATAAACTGTTAATGGGTTGGACTGCATTCAGTCTTTCACTGGCAGACCGTTTGATGTTAGCCAACACTGTACTACAAAGCCTTCCTTATTTTGCCATGCAAATGATTAAATTGCCATATTTTCTTTATAATAAGATTAAGCAGCATGGTCGTCAATTTATTTGGGGCTCAGCTTAGTGTTGTGGGATGATTTGTGTTGTCGTAAAGAAAGTGGCAGTTTGGGGGTTATGAAGCTTAGAATGATAAAGAAGTGTTCCTTATGAAAGCGGGTTGGCAATTGATACATTCTACAAACAAGATATGGGTAAACGTGTTAAGGCCTACGTACGATGTTCAAGATGTTGTGCCATCGGTGTTTAAAAGAAAGGGCTCATCTTTTTGGCAAGCAATCAGATCTTTGTGGGGTAAATTTTCAACTGGCCACGCTTAGACTATTGGTAATGGCAAACTTGCTAGGTTCTGGACTGATAGATGGTCGATCAATGAGCAACCTCTAGTGGCTTTTGTGACTGGAGCTCTTCCAGAATATATGTTGATTGAACTAGTGAATGCTTATATCCACTCAGAGGGGAGCTAGCTATGGCATCGGTTCGAGTCTTGGCTTCCTCCTGAGATCCTAATGAGTCTCCATTTCGGGTTCGAGACTGTTACAGGGAAATGTCGAAGATGAATTTTATTGGCGACATTTAGCTAATAGTCTGTTCTCAGTCAGGTCAGCATATGACATATTGATGGAGGACGATGAGCCCCCAGGAATAATGAGTAGACGCCAGTTTGGAAGTGGAAGGGTCTAAAGCAGATTAAACTCTTTCTTTGGTTAGCAGTCAAAGGTAGTCTCCGTACACGATGGGAATTAGCTCGTAGACATGTGATACAGGATACCAGTTGCCACCATTGTGAGGAGCGTGTATAGACTTTACTTCATGCTTTACGGGACTATCGATGGGCCAGATTGGTGTGGAACTAATTAGTGTCGGTGGATGTATGGCCTGAATTTTTCTCATTACCTTTGCACGAGTGGCTTTAGATCAACTTGCGTAACTAATGGGGTATGCTATAAATCTGAATGTCGATGGAGTTGTTAACCCTTCTATTGGGTTAGCTACAGTGGGGGATTGCTTCGGGATACTGGTGTGTGGATTAAGAGGTTTGCTATAAATTTGGACAGAGGTTCTATCCTTACAACCAAGTTTACAGGTATTTTTCACGGCCTACCGTTTGCCTGGTGTCACAGCCTACGATACGTTATAGTAGAGTTTAATTATGAACTGGACGTTAACGAAATCTGTAACGGGACAAATGTTCACAATAATGGGTAGTTATTTCATAGTATTCAAGATCTCATCAATCAGGACTGGCAAGTAACCATCCAGTATGTGACAAGAGAGGCCAACAGGTTCACATATTACATTGCAAAATATGCTTGTTATTTAATGAATGGTCCTCATGCTTTGATTTGCCCTCTGCTTAGGTTGGGAGACTTACTGAACGCTGACAGTAGATTTCCTACGGGAGAGTAGCTTATAGATAGGTTGCCACTATTTCCAAAGAAAAAGGAAGAAATTTTGTTGGCCCATATGCTTGCTCTTCTACACTGGTGCATCAGAGCATAAAAACATAGTTGTGAATTTGGAGAATGCACCAACAGAGAGCAAAGAGAGGCCAAACTTCAAGTTGCTTTTTCACTATACTATTTCTAGTTAAGAAACGAACCTAACCTAGAAGAAGATAGAATATTTGATGATACTTTAAATTGAAAGCTCGTCTCTGA
Organism: Erythroxylum alaternifolium; assembly: GCA_027478495.1. Lineage (NCBI taxonomy): Eukaryota > Viridiplantae > Streptophyta > Magnoliopsida > Malpighiales > Erythroxylaceae > Erythroxylum > Erythroxylum alaternifolium. Next base: position 1,342,363 of record JANIIA010000007.1, on the reverse strand, counting down.
AAACATGACGAAAAGCGTTAATGAGGTTTTTTAAATTTGGGAATTAGAGAGATTTTGAAGATAAAGTTTGGATATTTCTTCATATCTTTTGTCGAATCAACGCTTCCTTCTAGATTTTTTGAGCTCATACTCGACGCTGTAAACTTTTCTTGTTTCTGCTGATGTTAGGGTGCTTCAACATTGTTGAAGGGGAGGAAAGGCTATAGATTTTGGTGTAGTTCTCATCTTGATTCTACGAGTTTCTTCTACAGTTTATGAAACATGACCTAGAATATCAGTCTCTCAAGAGCCGGTGCCTCTCTTCCTATTGATATAAATCAGTTTTGGTTCAACAATGATGAATGGAGGCGTATTTCCCTTTCAGTTCCCAAAACTCACCAAAGAGAGTTATGATAATTGGTTTATTCATATGAAAGTCTTGCTTGGATCGCAAGATTTATGGGATGTTGTTGAGAAAGGACTTGAACAACCTGAAAATTAAGATGATTTGACGCAAGCCCAGAGAGATGCTCTATATAAAGTTCAAAAAAAAGATTAGCAAGCTTTGACTCTCATTTATATGTGTTTGGATGGAAGCATGTTTAAAAAAGTTTCAAGTGCTTCAAATGCCAAAAAAGCATGGGAGATTCTATAAAATTCTTTCAAAGGTAGTGATAAAGTGCTCAAAGTACATCATTAAACCTTGAGAGCTGAGTTTGAGTCTTCAAGATGAAAAGCTCATAATCAATTTCTTCATATTTTTCTAGAGTTCAGTCAGTTCTTAACCAACTTAGAAGATATGAAGAAACTCTACAAGATTCTTGTGTTGTTGGAAAGATTTTGCAGTCTTTCGACCCAAAATTTAAGTATGTTGTTGTAGCAATTAAAGAATTAAAAGATTTAGATTCACTGTGCATTGATGAGTTAATGGGCTCATTGCAAGCTCGTGGACAAAGGATGACAGAGAAGGAACCTCAATCTGATCAAGTTTTTCTTTCGAAATTATCTTTAAAAGACAAGGACGAAAAGAAGGATTTTACTCAAAAAGGAACAGGAAGATTTCATAGGCATCAACATGGAAATTATCTAGGTAGAGGTAGAGGAAGAGGAAGATTTAATAGAAACTCCAACAACTCTAAAGATTCAAATCAGAGACAGCCAGTAAAAGGACGTGGCAGATGAACTTGGCATAATAGCGGTGGTAAAAGAGCTTATATACAGTGTTATAATTGTGAAAATATGGTCACTATGCCTTTGAATGTAAAAATGGAGCAGAACGGGAAGGCAAAGCTTATTGCGTAAAAGGAGAAAATGAAGAAGAACTAGCCTTCTTGTTAATGTATAATGAAGAAAAAGATTAAGAAGCATGGTTTTTGGACAGCGGTGCAAACAACCATATGACAGCCAAGAAAAACTTATTTGTTTCTTTGAATGAATCTTTTTAAAAAACTATTTCTTTCGAGGACGACATAAATGTGAATATTGAAGGGATAGGTAATATTCTAATTGTGGCTAAAAATGGATCTCATTAATTTATTTTCCAAGTATATTATATGCTTTTGCTCAACGTAAACTTTTTGAGTTTAGGCTAACTTTTAGAGAAAGGTTATGATATTAAATTGAAGGATGGTGGATTAATGATTAGAGATTATGAAGATAAGTTGATTGCCAAAGTTACAATGTCAAAGAACATAATGTTTTAAAACGTTAAAGAAAATAATGTTTTCTCTTAAACTTCAAACTGATAACGTGAAGTGTTTGAAAGCTTGTGTCTGATTCTTCTTCACTTTGGCATCAACGATTGGGACATTTGAACTTTAATAGTTTGAAGCAATTGGTGAAAGAAACAATGGTGCATGACTTGCCTCTTATTAATCATCCAAATCAGATTTGTGAAGGTTGTATTTATGGGAAGCATGATAGAAATAACTTTCCAAAGGAGTCATTTTCAAGATCATCAAAGCAACTCCAACTTGTACATGTTGATATATGTGCCCAACCCAATTAATCCTCTCTCTCTTGGTAAGAACAAGTATTTCCTATTGTTTATTAATGATTTTGGTTGAAAAACTTGGTTTTTATTTTTTGAAGGAGAAATCTGAAGCTTTTGAGACCTTCAAAAAAATTCAAAAGGCTGGTGGAAAATGAAAGTAGCTATTTGATTAAACAATTTGATTATTTCTATGAATTTCATAGAATTAGAAGATTCTTAATAGTCCCAAGGTCACCATAACAAAATGGTAATGTGGAGGGGAAGAATAGAACCATTATCGATAAGACTATAAGCATGTTAAAGAACAAACTCATGCATAAAGAATTTTAGGCAGAAGCTATATTTTCAACTATATATTTGAGCAACAAATGTTCCACAAAAAGCTTGTAGAAAATTATTTCTCAAGAGACATGGAGTGGTAAAAAACCTACTTTTTCTCATTTAAGAGTTTTTGGTTATAATGCGTATGCTCTTATTGCTGATGAAACCAGAGTAAAGCTAGATGATAAAAGTGAGAAGCTTGTGTTTATTAGTTATGATGCAAAGTCTAAGGGTTATAAACTTTATAATCCTAGAAGCAAGAAGATTGTTGTTAGTCAAGATGTCAAGTTTGATCAAGATGATTGGGGAAAATCAAGAGGAAGATTGCAACTTTCTTCTAATGTTTGATGTTGATTTTATTCAAAATGAAAATGAATAGCCTATATCTCCCAGAGTGTCTTCTCCAACAGTAACTCATGTTGATTTGAGTCATTCAAGCTCCTTCGAAAGGCCTTAAAAGATGAGAAGTCTTCAAGAAATTTATTCAGACACTAATGAAATTAACAATTATGCCCTTTTTCTATTTGTTTGCAATTGTAGAACCATTAAACTTTGAATATGCAGTAGAATATCAAAATTAGAGAAAGGTTATGAATGAAGAAATAAATTTCATTCACAAAAATGATACATGAAAATTGGAAAATTTTCCAAAAGACAAGCATGTTGTAATGGATTTACAAATCAAGAAAAATGAAAGAGGAGAAGTGGAGAAATGGAGAAGTTCAAAGCTAGATTAGTTGCTAAGGGTTATAGCCAACATTGAGGCATTGATTACTGATGAAGTCTTTGCTCCAGTTGCTTGTTTATAAACAATCAGATTAACCATGGCATTGGATGCACAAAACAAATGGAGAATTTATCAAATGGAAGTCAAATATGCATTTTTTAGAGGACACTTGGAGGAGGATGTTTATATTGAACAACCTCCTAGATTTTTTGTCAAAGGTGATGAAGTGTTAAAGTTAAAGAAGGCCTTATATGGTTTAAAGTAAACACCAAGAACTTGGTACAGTCGCATTAATAATTACTTTGCTCAAAAGGAGTTCATGAGATGTCCACATGAATATGGTCTTTATATGAAGAAAAAAGAGAATGGTGATATGTTAATTATTTGTTTGTAAATTGATGACTTGATTTTTATAGGAAGTAATTCAGCCTTATTTGATGAATTTAAAAAGGAGATAACTATAGAATTTGAGAAGACTAATATAGGGCTTGTGTCTTATTATCTTAGAATTAAAGTGAAGCAATCTGATGAAGGTATTTTTAACTCACAAAAGAAATATGCAATGCAGGTTTTGAAAGAATTCAACATAGACAATTGTCAACCGATTTCTGCACCAGTAGAATATGTAGTAAAGTTGCCAAGATTTGATGATGGTGAAAAGGTATATTCAACTATATACAGAAACCTTGTTGGAAATTTGAGGTACTTGACTTGTTTTAGACCTCGAAATTATTAGTCCAACTGTCACTCATTTTAAGGCTGGTAAAAGGATTTGAGATATGTTAAAGGAACTCTTGATTATGGCTTGTTTTATTCATCTTCTAAGAATTGCAATCTAGTTGAGTACAGTGGTAGTGATTGAGGAGGTGATGTTGATGATAGAAGAAGTACTATTGGTTTTCTGTTTATACTTGGAGTTTAAAGAAGCAACCCATCGTAACTTTTTCAACATGTGAATTAGAGTATGTGGTTACTGCTGCTTATGTTTGTCATGTTGTATGGTTAAGAAAATTGTTAAAAACGATCTATATGTCACAAGAAGAAGCTTCTGAGATTTTTGTTAACATTAAATTTGCAATTGCATTAGGAAAAAAAAGTCCTATTTTTCATTATAGGAGCAAGCATATAGGTATAAGATTTTATTTTATACGAGAGTATATCAGCAAGAAGAAAATGTAGCTTAAGTTTATGAAATCTCATTATCAAATTGCAAACATATTCACCAAGGCATTGAAGGCTGAAGATTTTGCAAGACTGTGAGCAAGACTTGGCATAACTAGATTTTGAGTTTAAGAGGGAGTGTTGAAGATATAAACTCAAAATAAATATGTTATTATCTCTAGAAGTGTATTTAGTTTCTTAAGAGGTCTATTTAGTTTCTTGAGAAGTCTAAGAGTTGTTTTGTATTTCTATATAACTAGTTTTCTACTTTGATGAAAATGACAGATGTTGAACCAAAGAGCTTTTCGTTTCACAAGCTTTAATGTTTGGGACACCTTCTAGCTTCTCTCTATTTTTTCTCTGGGTCTTTTCGTCTCTGCCTTTGTTTTCTAACAGTATTAATGCTATTTACTTTTTTACGTATACTTGATGTACTCAAACATTTGTAAGTCATTGTATACTATAAATATCAATACAATGTCAATGGCAACCCAAACCACTGCACTCTTAGGAGCTCCATCCAATTCTCAATAACTTGGTAGCATCTTTTCCTGCCACCAATGTCAAGTTAGATAGGGAAATTTATTTTATTTGGAGCAAAAATGCTTAAGATGGTTTAGAAGCCTTTGGATTAGCTGAGTTTGTCGCAGGTAAAATAATAAACCCATCAACTCTTATTTCAGAACAACTAGAGGAAGAAAACTCTCAGCCCCCTATTGCAAAGCCAAATTCTAAATATGTAGCCTAGATGAAGAAGATCGTTTGGTCCTACTTTGGTTGAATTCAAAATCAGTGTTGTTAGAGCTTCTACTACTAGAGAAGCTTGGGTAATTTTAGGGAAGATTTTTCACCTTAATCGTGAGCCCGTGTAATGCTAATACATTAGTAACTTCAAACTTCTCAAAAAGGGTCACTCTTAATGAGAGTGTGGAGAAGAAAAGAGGCATTAGGTGGGACTGGGATGTTACATTACTGATACCCTTTAACATTTACAGGTAATCATATACTTGAAGATGATCTTATTAACTACATACACCATGGCTTGGATGGGGATGATTTAACATTTCACACCTCAATAAATACTAAAAGTGACCCACGGATGTTGCTCCAAGAGAGAAGAAAATAAAACTATCTATAAGGCTTTTTTTTTTTACAACGGAAATAAAACAAAATTATCACAGTGTTCTACGATATAAAATGCCTTGTAGATCTTTGTGGACAAGTTCCTCCATTTTCAGCGGCGACTCCCGTAAGACATGCAGTCCTGGGCAGGTGAATAAGGCTAGTTTAGTCAAGCTATCGGCACTCTGATTTCCTTCCTTGTAGACGTGTTAAAGATAAATGTCCCAAGCTTGACACAATAATGCACAGGTAACCTACACCAAAAAATTTGTCTCAGTCAACACCATATTGGAAGAAGATAAAATGTTGATAACCTCTAAAGAATCAACTTCAAGTATGACAGGTCGATAGCCGAGGTCCCATGCCAAGCTGAGACCATCATGCACCCCCCAAAGCTCGACAAGTAAAGGCAAGCACCCACCAATGGCCTTTATGCTCCTTTAGTAAAATACTAGCAGTTGCAATGTTTGACCCGTGTTGAACCGCTCCATCTGTATTTAATTTACCAGTCCTCATTTGGCAGCGTCCATCTAACTAGATGTCCCAGTGGCAAACCCTGCACTCCAATAACGCGGTCAGTCACTTCTTATGTCGTAGCTATCCAAGACACATAGCCCATTACAATTCTATGTCTAGCTTCCGGCCATCCAAAACCAGTCTCGAAAATACTCTAGTTGTGCCACAATCACAAATACCAGCAAGAAACCCCATATATTCATGCCCAGTCGTCCAGTTGTCCTTAAGCTGATTTAGTAAGATTAGAAACCAACCACAGCCCCCCTTCCTATTGAAAGAAATTATGATTGATCGTGTTAAAGGGAAAATGCATCCAGAAGGATTTCACTCTGAATAAATCTCGAAGTGCGTGTAATATTGTCTCTTTGTGGCCACAGAAGGAGCACCTATTGTCCATGGTTAAATGGCAACCAACACGTTGTTGGTTAGTGAACAGTTTCTGGTTAGCGAGAAGCCAGATAAACGAACGAATTTGCTCTGGTCCTGACCATTTCCAAATCAAATACCATAACCTGTTGTTGTTCTCCTGCATATAGTCTTCAATTAATTCATAAGCGGACGCTACCGTGAAACCCCCATGTTTCCTTAGACCCCACACTGGTCAGTCCTCCCCTATGCCATTGTGTGGACGCTACCGTGAAACCCCCATGTTTCCTTAGACCCCACACTGGTCAGTCCTCCCCTATGCCATTGTGTGGAGGCTTAATTGCTGCAATAGCCAGACAAATTGTGGAAGGAAGATAATGTTGGAACATGTGCCATTTCTAGTTCCTATCCCCATCAACATAATCCTAATGTTCATATAGAGCATGTTATCAGGGGGTTGGGATAACGTAACCAATGAGAGAGGTCCCCAACCCTCCACCCAAGGATCCAACCAGAAGTAAACACGACTGCCATTACCTAATTCTCACTGGAGACCTTGGTGGACATACTACCACGTAGCGAATATCCCTCGCCAGATGACCGAGGCCCCTTTTCTTTCCAGTGTCTAAGGGAGGTGGTGAGCATTAAAACGATATTTGGCATAAAGAATTTGCAACCATAGAGCTGAGGGCTTAGTGAGCAACTCCTAGCCCAACCTTGTGAGTAAAGCGTCATTGAAGGATCAAATTTATTTAATCTCAAGGCCCCTTCTATTTTCGGTCGACATACTGTCTCCTAGTTAACTAAATGTACTTTGCGTTGGCCAGTCTTAATGCCTCAGATAAAGTCCCTCATTATTTTTCCAATTCATCGCATAATTTCCTAGGTAATCTCACGGTTTGCATCGGGTAGATGGGCAAGGATGAGAGCACCGATTGGGTTAATGTGACCTACCCTGTAAGAGACAACTCTTGCGTAATCTAACCTGCAAGCTTCTGTTGGGGTTTATCTAGGACGTACTGGTAGGATCTTGGTAGGATCTCCTCGACATACTTTCATAAACAAATAGTACCCCTAGATATTTGCCAATATTATGAGTGCTTTACATTTGCAAAATCTGACTGATCCTACGCACTGTATCCCTAGTAACATTCTTGGAAAAGAAGATGCGGATTTTACCAGTGCTCACTTTCTGGCCTGAAACCTTGCAAAAAGTCTCCAACACCCGTATGACCACCTACGCTTGAGAGTTCGTTGCTTCAGCAAACAGAACAAGGTCGTTTGCCAAAAAAAAGATAGGATATAGATGGCCGGTAGTACTTAGCATAATCGGTTTCCAATGCCCGTGATCCACCTCATAGGTAATAAGGTGGCCCAATCGTTCCATACACACGATGAAAAGATAAGGTGAGATCGGATCACCCTATCTAATACCCTGTGAAGGTATAAAGAGAGCACATAGTTGTCCATTCCATGCAACTTGCATTGAAACTGACGTCACACACTTTATAATGATTCTCGAGAAAGACTCCAGAAGGCCAATGTCTTTGAGGATGTCATGTATAGAATCCTAGTTTAGTTGATCGTAGGATTTTTCCAAATCTACTTTTATAGAAAAATACCCAGTCTTGCCTTGCTTCCTTCGCATCGAGTGGATCACCTCCTGGGTAATGATAATATTATCAGTTATATGCCTGCCAGGGATAAAACTGCATTGGGTATTCACCACTAGCTTAACAAGGTGAGGTTTCAAACGATTCATAATTAATTTCGAGAGGGTATGGTAAATCACTAAGCACAGACTGATAGGTCGAAACTGGGTAATATAAGTTGGAGAGGGGACTTTAGGAATCAACACCAATATGTTTTGATTGAGATCCTGCTCCTAGCAGTCATGGAGGAACATACGCTGTATAAGGTCCACCACTTTTGGCCCAACGTTGTCCCACTATTTCTGAAAAAATAATGCATTGAAGTCGTCAATCCCCGGAGCTTTATTAGGCTGCATATCATAAATCGCAGCTTAGATTTCTAATGCATGGGCTGGTTTAGCAACATCGTGTAAATTTTTCTCATATAACATAGGAAAGGCTCTAGTAATGGGAAATCGAGCATTAGTAGCACTCTCTTTGATGGTATACAACTTAACAAAATAATCCTGGGCTAAATTACACAATTGCACTGGATCGAAGATCGTACTTCTATTATTATTAAATAATCGCTCGATCTTCAGCTTCTTTCATTTGGTCAAAGTGACAGTGTGGTAATATTTGGTATTTCGGTTCCCCTGAGACAACCAATCACACCGGGCTTGCTGGTGCCAATAGAGTTCCTCCTCACACAACACCTATAATAAGTCTCCACTAAGCTTTTCTTCCAGACCCAAAAGCGAATCAGAAATCTCAATCCCCAAAGCCCTCTGGATACCTTCCAATCAAGCTAACAATCATTTTTTTCGATGAAAAAAATTACCAAAACTAAGCTTATTCTGGTGCGTGAGTTGGCTTGAAATTTTGGATAAGGCGGAACTAAACGTCTCAGCTTCAGGAAGCCAATTTTTAGCGACCACCTCATTAAAGTCTGTATGCACTAGCCAAGCAGATTGGAACCGAAAAGGTTTTGGTCCTGTGTCTCTATAAGACTATTTTAACAGTCAATGTGGCATCAAAATCCTCATAAAAGCCTCCAATATGCCAATGCTAAGAACTGGCATCAAGGATACAGAGGGGCTAGTAATTATCAAGTTGGTGGTACCAAAAGTGGTTCTACCAAACTAAGAGTGACTTGTCAGATCTGTTTGAAACCAGGACATACAACTTTGAAGTGTTACAATTGCTTCAATCATGCCTTCACATCAGAGAATATATGAAGGCATCTCAAAATTTTGCATTAATTGCCTCACCAAGCTCATTAATGGATTCATCTTGGTATATGGATTCAGGTGCTATAAACCACTTAACAGTTAATCTAAACAACCTTTTTGCATACTCGAAGTATGCTAGTGATGACCAAATTACCATAGGAAATGGTATGTTCTTATATCTCATTAGAACCCGTCTTTTAAGGCTAATGGTGATTCTTTACTTTTGAAAGATATTTTGCATGTCCCGCATACTTCGAAAATTTTATTGTGTCTTCATTTATTTATGATAACAGCATCTATATGGACTTTTATCCTGACCATTGAATAAGATCCACACTGTTTCAATTATGTGTCAGATGATCTCATCCACATAAACCATTTTCTTATTAAGAATGCACAAGGAAGGGTGTTAATGCATGGGTGGCTTGACCATGGATTATATTGGTTAAACGAATATGACTCACCTTGTAATTCTTCTTGAATCCTTTCTTATGTAAGAATGGCAGTAGATTAGGTTGGGCTTGGGTCAAAAAAGGGCTTAAGATCAGTTTGAGATCTAATTGGGATGGTCAGACTTATTAGGCCCAAAGCCTGATCGAACCCGATTTGGCACGACATTTAATTTTTTAAAATTTTTCAAATTTTAATAGAAATTTATTTAATTAAAATATAATATGAGAAACTTAATTAATAGAAATTAAAATTTTAAATTGATTAATAAAATTTGAGATTTATAATGAATGAATATATAAAACATATATATTAATAAAATAAATAAGATAAAGCCAAATTCATTAATGAAGGAGGATAAAATTATAGGAAATGGGAAAAAAGATTATATATAAAGTGAGAAATTCAATTAATTAATACTCAGGCTAATTCGGTGCTTGAGTTTGTCTACAAAGAGTATATCATGACGAAAGCAGAAGTTACAAATTTAAATCGATTAATAAAAATTGAGATATCATAATGAATGAATATATAAAATATACATACATTGATAAAATAAATAAGATGAAACCAAATTCATTGAAGAAGGAGGATATGATTATAGGAAATAAAAATTATATTTTATATAAAGTAATAAATTTAGTTAATTGAAGTTACATGTTTTAATTGATTAATAAAATTAAAATTTCATAATGAATGAATATATAAATTGTATGTATATTAGATGAAATCAAATTCATTAATGAAGGAGGATAGGATTATGGGCAATTAAAAGAAGATTATATATAAAGTGAGAAATTTAATTAATTGAAGTTACAATTTCAATTGATTAATAAAACTTGAGATTTTATAATGAATCAATATATAAAATGTACACATATTGATAAAATGAATAAGATTAAACCAAATTTATTAATGAAGGAGGATATCATCATCATCATCATCATCATCATCATCACCCAGTCTGAAATCCCACAATGAAGTGGAGTCTGGAGAGGTCTGATAGTACGCAGCCTTACCCCTACACAGTAGAGAGATTATTTCTGGTAGACCCATATGCAAATGAGACAATATATGAATGATGCAGGTTACAGAAAAAACGTAAAATTAGCATGGAAAAAATCTATGTAACAAAAATTTCAATAAATACATAAATAAATAGGGTTAAAAGATTAAAAACGTAAAAAGTTTTGCAAATGTGACAAGAAGATTTTAGAAAATAAATAGATAAATAAAATATGATAAAATAACTAGATACCTAATAAATAAA
>JANIIA010000007.1:1095732-1107434 GCA_027478495.1 Erythroxylum alaternifolium | reverse complement strand
TTGTATAATTTATGGGTAATTTCATCTTACATTTTATTATAAATGATTATTTTATAATTTATAATTTATGAAAATTTTAAAATACAACAACAATTTTTTAAAAATTTTAAAAATAAATTAAATGCTCGGGCCTACTCAAGCCCGATGGGCGGCCCGTGGCCCAGCGGGCTGGGCAGGCTGGGCCATGGGCCTAACGACGGGCCGATAAGACACGGCCCCGCCCAAGGCCCACAGGCCTTTTTTTGGCCCGCCAGGCCGGGCCATGGGCTTGGTCTGGCCTGCATATTTTTTCAATGGGCCAGGCCGGGCCATCGTCGGTCCGAGCCCGGCTCGGCCCATTGACATCTCTATACATAATGGAAATTCCTTAGGAGTTCAGCAATAGGCAACCACCCAAGTGCCACAACAATCAGAACTCATGCATCAGGTGGAAAATCAGTAGGAAAAGATGGAACGAGTAAAACTAGAAAGAGCAATTGGAGCAATAGGAAAGGCTTAAAAGGTAAAATTATTACTACATGACCTTTCTGATTTGGAATGTTAGAGGAATAAAAAACCAGCTCAATGCCATGAAGGATTTCGCCCGGCATAAGAAGCCTAGTTTATTTTGTCTTTAGAAACAAAAATCAAACATGTAAACCTAAATAAATTAGATTATTTTGTCAATGGCAGATAAAATCCAATCATCAGTACCATGGGTATGGAAGAATCGTCATAGTCTATCATGAGGATCTTATAGAGGTGGAGGTTTCGGAAGCAAGTGAGCAATATATGCATACAAAAATGACCTTCAAAATGGAGCATACCTAATGGACCTATGGAATTATATGAGAAGATTAAAAGGAATAGTTAGTGGCCTATCGATCATAAGTGGCAATTTCAACTATACTATTTATTAATCTGAAGCTGAGTGGAACTGTAATTTGCTCAACTACAATACCGACTTGCTTGATTGCACCAAAGATGTGGAAATTTCTAACTTAAAATATAAGGGTCATATATTTAATTGGAGCAACAAGCAAAGCTCTAATTGGCTCATCAGAAAGAAATTGGATAGGGCTTTGGTGAATGTGGAGTAGTTAACAACCTTTCCAAACAGTAAGGCCATGTTTTTAGACCCAAGGTTCTCGGACCATACACCAATCAAGGTGGACAACCTCTTCAAAAAGGTTTATTTGAAACACCCTTTCAGGTTTAACAATTTCCTGATCAATGTGGAAGGTTTCCAAGAAGCTGTCAGCAATGGTTTAGAGTTAGAAGTAATAGGTACTAAACAATTTATCTGTTTGTAAAAACTAAAGGCTATAAAGTAGGAATTGAAGAAAGTAAATGGAAGTAGGGGTCTGAGCACAGTCTAAATGTTAGAAACTGTTAGGCATCGACTCTCATTAATACAGAAATCACTGGCTAATAATCCTACTGATGAGATTATTGAGAAGGAGGAGAAGGAGGCCCTGAATTTCTAGATGCAAGTAGTTGATAACCATCTCTCATTATTAAGATAACAGTCCAGAGTCAACTGGATTAGGGAAGGAGACAGATGCATTAGGTTTTTCTTCAAACCATTAAGGCAAAGAGAAATGTCAACATGATTACTTTGATAAAAACAGAATCAGGGGAGATCTTGTATGAGTAAGCTGAAATTGTTCAAGATGCCTTAAAACACTTCCAAAAGATCATGGGATTTGAGGGTAATGCTAGCACTTGCAGTGCAGATCTTAGGACGTTTATCTCTGCTAAAATTCCTAAAGATCAAGCGGATCTTTTAATCGGGCAGGTCACATATCAAGAGATAGAGGTAGTGGTATTTAAAATGAATAGCTCAAAGGCTCCTAGACCAGATGGTCTGAATGGTTTCTTCTATCAGAAAACTTGGGATATAATAAGGAAAATTATGAAAGAAGCAGTGCATGAATTCTTCAGAAATGGAGTAATCCTCAAAGAGATCAATAAGCAGTGTATGGAGCGATTTTAGGCCTATCTCATATACTAACTTCAGTTACAAGATTATTGCTAAAATATTTGCCAACAGACTGAAATCAGTACTACACTACATCATCAGTGAGAACCAAGGAGCATTCTTAAGCAAGCGGAATATTAGGGACAACATCCTAATTTTGCAGGAACTTCTGAAAGGGTACAAAGAGGAAAATCCCCTCAAAATTGCACTTTAAAAGTTGATCTCCATAAAGCTTTTGATAATGTTAGTTGGGGTTTTACTGAAGACTATGGAAGTTATAGGTTTCCCTCAGATTTTTATCAATTGGATAAAAGAGTGTATTTCTACGGTTTCTTTTAGGATTATGATCAATAGGAGTCCCACTGAGTTGTTTAAAGACAAAAGGGGACTTAGGCAAGAGGATCCTCTTTCCCTTACCTATTTCTAATCTGCATGGAGGTTTTTACCCTTATGTTGAAATATAAGATCTCCTTAGCTTCAGAGTTCAAGTACCATACCAAGTGTAAATTGCTTTCACTAACCAGCTTATGTTTTACAGATGACCTAATCCTTTTTAGTAAGGCTAATATCCCCTCAGTTATGTTACTAATGAATACTTTACAAAGATTTAAGGAGATGTCGGGATTGAGCATCAATTTTTAAAAAAGTTTCTTCATCTTATCAAAGAGTGTTGCACACCTAGCTAATGATATATCTCTTATCACTGGAATGGGTAATCAAGAGCCTTCTATCACTTATTTAGATCTCCTTAAGAAGACTCTGATTTAGAGAATGCCTACCCCTTATTGAAAGGATACAAAGGAGATTAGATTCATGGACAAACAAAACGTTATCCTATAATGGCAAACTTCAGCTCCTGAAATCTGTTATTACGTCTATGAATACATATTGGTGTTCTCACATTTTCCTTTCCAAAGGGCTGATCAAAACTATGGAAAAAATGATGAAACAATTCTTATGAAGTAAGGGGAAAGGAGAAAGAGGGATTACTAAGGTCAGCTGGACTCAAATATTTCAGTCTAAAGCAACTAGATGACTGGGCCTGGAGTCAATTGACAGAAGCAACAAATGCTTATTGTTGAAAAGGTTGTAGAGAATTTTAAGTCAAAAGGAATCATTATGGGTTAAATGGGTGCATACTTATATATTAACGGGTGGAAGTCTATAGGCAATCATACGTAAAGATAGTTTTTCATGGTTCTTTAACCAAATTCTTAGACTAGGGGTGGAAGTTTAGCATCAGATAACTTGCAGGATAAGGACAGGGGATAGAATTTCTTTATGGTGTGACAATTGGATAGGTCAGGAAGCTCTAATTCAGCATCTAATTGTTAGGGATACTCTAGATAGATTTTCATAAAAAAAAGTTAAAGTCTAAGAGTTAATTGCAAATGGCAACTGGGATCTTTCCCAAAAGGAGATAAGATCTCTTTCGATACAACAGTATCGATGCAATGGAGGAGATTATATATATCCATGAAATGGACTAGCAGTAATGGACATAACAAATAAGTAAGCAAAACAACTAAAGCATGGGGCAAACCCAACAATTGGATGGGGTAAATTGATCTAGGGTAACGCTATTAAGCCAAATGCCAGCTTCTTGAGCTGGTTAGCTATGAAGGACAAACTAAGCACTATGACTAGATTATAATTCCTCTCCTCCTCTAAAAGATGTACCCGTTGCAATCTAGATGAAGAGGATAGAGACCATCTATTTTTCAAATACAAGTTTTCTAATAGAGTATGGTGGCAAGTCTCCTCTATATGTACACTTAATTGCTATCAAAGCAATCTGAATGGCATTATCCAAGAGATACCACTGAACTATGCACGCAAACACGACAAGGATGTTTACATGGTAGCCATTACAATATGTATTCAGGAGATCTGGAGGGAGAGGAATAACAAAAGATTTGAGAAAAAGGAAAGAGGCATACTTTCCCTCATGGAAATCATCTCTAATAATATTAGAGAACAACTGGTCATAACCATATGGAGAAAAAATGCAGCGAGAGACTAGCTATTTTTTGGAGACTCTAAAGAGAACCCAAGAATACCCAATACTTAGAGCAGTGAATCTCTATAACCTAATCTAGCAAGATACCACACACATAACATTTCTGCAGGAATCTAAAGTTGGATTCTTACCTTACGGGGTCCCTCCTCCATGAGTTATTTACGCCTGATCCTTCGCAAGTGTTGAAGACATGCAGTCAGAAGAAGTGAGATAGTAACCAGAGCTCAAATACATAAGATGACCCTTTGAGTATCCTTAATCAGAAAAAATGAGGAAAGACAAAAAGAGAGAAGATGAAGCAACTAAGCTCAAATCAGAAATTTCTTACCTCCTTAATCGTCTGAAGAAACTAAAGATGGAGATTCTCGAGCCCTAATTTGAAAACTTTTAGAGAAACTTTAGATGGCGGATTTTTGGTTAACTCGTTTTAGGAAGATCTGAGACTTTACTTAAGGTTGTTTTGTTACACGGGGACGTTCCTTAGCTTACGATGTTGTTTTGGTCTTTACTTTGTTATCCTGTTAGTAGGATAAGTGTTGTAATAAACTTCGTTTCTTATTTAATTCATTTTAAATTTTCAATAAAAAAGAAAGTTACTTAGGTCATTTTCAAAAACATAGGAAATTAAAGTGATGGACATACAAGAAACCTAGGATCTAACAATATTACCATTAGAGGAACTATTGGATCTTTCCTCACATTCGGAATGGGGCTCCAAGAGACACAAGAAGAGATGATGCTTCTAAATAAAGAGAATTTAGCATTTAAAGCCTCAAAATAAGAATCAAACGAAGAAGAAGAGACATCAACTAGTGAAAACGAAAAAGAACACATTGGCTCACTCACTACAAAATTCAAGAAGTTATTAAAGAAGAAATTCTTTAAAAGAAAAGACTTTAAGGAAGGTAAAAGTGATTTAAAATATAAATCCTCTAACATCATTTGCTTTAAATGTAGAAAACTCGAGCATATAAAGTCATAATGTTTTTACAAATAATGAGAAGTAGAAAAAGAACAAAAGAAATCACTTAAAGCATCAACTTGGGATAACACAATTGAATCTGAAAGTGAGCATTTAAAAGAACATATAACTCATATGTACTCTACCATCATGGATAATGAAGAGGTAACATCCAATCCTAAATCTTGTAATAATAGTGATGATAATATAACATATGATCAATTAGCAGAAAGTTTAGAAATCATGAGTGAGAAAAGGAAGAAATTTTCTTCCAAATTCAAGAAAGTTCAAAAAGAGTTGGATGCATGCATAAGTGAAAATGAAAAGATAAAAAGTGAATTGCATACTATTAAAGCGTAAAAAATGTGATTATTGATGACAATCATGACTTAGATGCATTAAGACTTGAGAATGAAACATTTAAAAAGGAAATTGATGCTCTCAAGGATTCTTTGTCCAAATTAAACTAAAGGAGTGAAAATTTAGAAAATATGCTACAAGCTCAAAAGACTTCAAATGATAGGTATGAAATTGGATATAAATATGAAAGTATTTCCAACACTAAAACTACCTTTGTTAAAGGAAAACATTTACATAGTGAAGAACCATTGCCTAAAATGATAAATGAGCATGGAGCATTCACATCCAAACATATACATGCACATGACACATTCACTAACGCTTAACCTAAGAGCAAACATCATACTTTCATATATGGTTCACAACCTAGGCATATAGTTTAATATGCACAAGGGAAGAATATGCATAATTTCTATGATAACATGAAAATCCACTCACACTCCTATAGAAGCATGCATCAACATTCATTCATAGTAAGCATCATATATATAATTAGGGTAAGAACTTTCACCATTCCAAGAGACCATTCAAAATATTTAATGTCAAAAGAAAACTTCCTCATTATACATACACACATAAAATTCCAAGGAATACATTTATGCATCATCATTACTCATATAACAGTATGTCATATTTATCGTAAGTTTGGACATGTCGATAGATTTTTCTTTATTAAACAAAGGATGGCAAGAAAACCCTTAAAAGTGTGGGTCAAAAAGAAGAAGGAATTTAACAACTAAGGAACCAAGCTTATTTAGGTTTCTAAAACAAATTTATTACTTTGGTTTGTAGTTTATTAGAAAAGAAAAAAGCAAGTGGTATGTAGTAGAGATAGTAATTATTGAATTAAGCATTATTAAGGTATTTATTCATTTTATTTTGATGAATATAACCTTGTTACCTCCAAGAAAGTCTTGAAGATGTTATTGTAGGATTTGGAGAATTTATCCACTGAAGATGTTTTAAAAGAGACATTAGTTTAATCAAATAAGAAAGATGAGATGCCACTAGTGGATTAATGATTCAAGAAGAATCTTCATTGAATTATCTCATAATTAGTAATATTCAACATGAGGTGATTATTAGCTTATAATTTAAAAATAAGTGATAACTTTTATTTATGTATGAATTTGAGTATAATCTTTGGTGTTGATTGCTTGTGTTTGAATTATGAATAAGGCATTTAATAATTATTTTTAAAGTGTAAACCTTAGTACCCAAACTTAGAGATTATTGTACAAAATGAGAAAACTAAGTTATCACCTAGACAACCACACTGGTTAACTAATATAGCTCTATGGTCCACCAATATAGCGAGTTCAAAGAACATTTTTAGTTTTCTCCTTTTTTGTTCAAAATTGCTCCATATATCTTATTCAAGACAAACTCTGGTTGACCATTATAGTCCTGTGGTCCACCATTCTTCATTATCTAAGGTTTGCTCCTTATCTTTTCTTATATTTTCATCTTATATGTTTATATCTTCAAAATTCTAAATGATTTACTCTTTTCCTTGAAAAAATATCATCCCACATTTTTAAAATCTTATTAAACTACATCAAAATGAAATTTGTTATTTTTGGGTTTCAAATTTGGGATTTTCCGTATTTTTGTTATCTTTTAATTAAAAGTTATCTTTTCAAATTGATTCTTTTATAATTAAATTATAAAAATATTCAAGGTTATTTTCCTTAAAATTATATCATACATCTTTAATTTTGTTCAATTTTGGTATTTTAGGCACTTTATATTTTTTTGAAATTTTGGAGAATTTGAAATTATACATTCTTTTATGAAACTGATTGTTGGATATTACAACTATGCTTTTAATTGTTAAAATTACAACCCCTAATTTTGTCAAAACTTGTCCTTGATGCTTTAATTGAATTTTTAACTTAGGTATAATATCGAAATTGGGATTTCTCAAATTGGACACAATTAAAGATGTCTCTATCAAAATTGACCTTTTGTAAACACCTAATTTGCCTCCCTCTTGGGTGCCATTAGTGACTAACAAGTGTTGATAAGGAATGTATTACACACACAACAACTAGTCACCAAAGAATTCTTAACGAGAAGAGGGAGGATATGCAATACGAGCAGAAACAGATGGGAGGGGAGGCAGACGGCAATGGGACAGCGGCAGAGAGGTGAGGGCCAAATTCCATACCAATAGTAGAATGTAGAAGAACATAATAGAAGAGGTGAAAGATGCAGAAGAAGAAGTGAAGGTGGGCCAAACTCTCACATATAACCTATTGTAAAATGACATTGTTTTACATTATATAAAAAATAGTCGCCTTACACCAAATGTAAAACACTATTATAAAACGACGTTATTTTATACTACAAAAATAGTTATGCTTCAATTAAGATGGACTCGGGCTGCCGAGCTCAAACTTGGCTCGAAGCCCAAAATTAAAGAAAATGTTTAGGCCATGGTTGTTAACTTTGGATTGGGTTGGGCAAGATTGAGTGGGACCAGGCCCAGACCTACATGCCAAACCTAATTTTTAAAGTATTGAATTAACTTTTTAAGTACATTTTAATTTTATGAATAAAATAATTAATCATATTGTTATTGAAAATTTTTATTTATTACTTTTTACCATAAATCTTTTAATAAAATATTTTCCTAATAATGAAGATATTGCAATATGAATTAAGTAAATTTTAAAAAATATGTAATGATAAATAAATCAAGTATATAAACTAAATTATTTAAAAATTCAAATTTGACCAAAATGAATTCATATACAAATTTTTGACAAATAAATGCATCTTTTATAACTTTATTACTCAATATTGTAGACATTATTTTGTCAATATATTTTTATTTTGAAAAGAAATGTTTTGATAAATTAATTGAAGAGAGTAAATTTTCCTTGAATTATAAGGTTATTGTATTATTGCATATCATTTCTTATTTAAAAATTATGAACTTTTTTCATCCTAATAGAATCATTTATAATATCTCATTAAAGATAAGGTTCTATTATATTTCTTGATGTTACAAAAATTAGACTGAGTTTTATGTAAATAATTGCTTGATCTTATATTATACAAAAGCTTTTAGTTTTCAACTCTAGCTATGAGTGAATTGACAACTCAAATGATTGGAAACAACTAGCTCGAAAAGGTTGAAGTTTCTTCTCCTATCACAAAATCAACTTTTACCAAACATAAGCATGACAATAAGTCGAGCCCAGCCTAAAGCTTAATCGAACCCATGGCACCTAGCCCCAACCCCAGCCCCAGTTTTAGCCCCTACTAGATAGGGCTTCGGCAACTTGAAGACCAACCTTAATTTTTTTGTTTTTCTAAATTGAGAATAGAAAATGACATCATTTTACTTAAAACGATGTTGTTTTCTATAATTTTTAGGTTTCTAATCGAGTCGAGCTTGGATCGAATAACTCGAGCTTAAATCTAACCCAAAGCCTAAAAATTTTTAAAAAGCTCGAGCCAGACCTGAAGCTGAGTAACTAAGCTAGGCCCGTTGACTTTGAGTCGGCCCCGAACTAAACTGTCATGTTTAACCAAACGAGAATTATAGTAAAACTAGCATGGAAAATCTATTAACAAAATCCCGACATGGATTTTCTAACTCTTTATTTAAAGATTAAAGATAATCTTGAGATTGGTTTGATGATTTAGACATTCATGATTACGTTGTCACTTATAGAAATATTTTTGCAAAATCTTAACATTAAATCTATCTTTCATTATTTAAAGATTCAATATTTTATATTGGTCCTTATTTATTAAATATCTCATATTTAATCTTAAGGTTTCTTAAATTTTACAATCAAGTTCAACTTGACTAAAAAATGATTTCTCTCTTTCACTTGTTATTTCTATGTGACCTATTAGGTTCTTAAATATATTGACAATATATATAAATTATAACCCTAAATCATATTTATAATTAGATAAATTAAACTCCTTTAATTTTCTAATTAAATAATTTATATACATAGATCCAAATTAGTGTATAGTAATGCGTCATGACCATCAAAATATTTATGAATGTTAAGGTAGTTTTGATTAACCTTTTTATGTATGATTTTTTTCTTATAAGACAATCCTTCCATAATACAACGTTTCAATTAGACATAAAGCATGAAATTAATGTATACTCTATTTGAATTCAATTATGTTAGTTCTCAACCATTAGTAATTAATGCTACTAATGCTATTTGAAAAATATGCTCAAAGTATCATTCTACCTTAGCATCTTGAATCAATACTAATCAAGAATAATGAAACATTTTCTCTAATCACTTTAGGGTGATGAATCTTGTATTAATCACTCAATTATATCCATATAGTTCATGATATATTCAATGATTATCGATTAAGCTACCTTTGGTTAGAATATGTTACAAGTATTATCAAAACATAATAATCCCTATATGAAATACTTTAGAAATCTCAAGCTAAATGATCACTCATACAATTATCAAAGATCTCATGTTAAAAGATCTCTTATATAATTATCATAATAAAAATTTCATAGATATACAAGTATTGTTCAAAATAGATTTCTCATATAGGGTCAATATAGTGAATTTGTTTTCTAATAAGCACCCACATATTTGTTTAAGTATTTTTAAATTTTAGTCTATAAGATTAACTATTTTTTTCATAAGGAAGAAATATACCAATTGCTAGTATTTTTACACTCTATTAATGTCCATTCTCAATAGAACAATGACTATAAATAATTCAAGGATAATATATAAATATAATATCAATCTCATCATTATTTTTTTTAATGTACACTTATCTCATAAACCTTATCGTATATATCTAAATATGTATAAGAAAAAGAAATCTCTAAATAACCATCCATTTAATTTTTGTGGGTCCAATTTTTTTCAATGAATTGATGCTTATGAAACAAAGTACGCACAGAAATAATAGGAACAATGGGAGCAGGTATCTTATTTCTTCTTTTCGTTCAACATAACATATTATTTTGTTAAGACTACAAAGATTCAATGTTGTAAATGCCTTTCTTATAATAATTTATTGGCCTATTTTTTGTATGGCTAATACAACTTGTCAACGAATAGGCATTCTTTTTTTGCGTCAATAATTTTTGTTTTTTATCTAGCGAGCTCATGTATGGTGAAAATTTTATCTATATTTTAAAATAATACTGCAAAATATGTTAATTTGATTTTAAAATATCTTTTTATAAAGTACATTATTTATAGATAAATGCTACCTTCTTTTCTTTTGAGTTTCTATGTAGAGATCAACCTTGCCACACGTACGACTTTTTTTTATAATTTTCTTTTGTTTATCGAGTTTATTGTCAAAATGTTATGTTTATTACATTTATAGACAAATATTAATTGATTACATTAATGAAAGATCTAATTAATTGATTTTTCTCTTTATAAGTAATGTTACTATTATACTTTAAAGCGTTATCGTATGATTAAAAAATTTAATTAATTAATTAGAATAATTTAATATAATATTTATTTTTATATTAGACTCTTATTATGTAGAAATAATATTTAATATTGAATTGTATTAAATATTTATATTTTTAATAATTATGATATGTTATTAAACAAATTAAATTAAAATTAAAATTAAAATTAAAATTTTAATAGTTAATAGTATAATAAGAATAAAACAAAACATAAGATGATGAAATGAATTAAATTAAATTAAATTAAATTAATATTAATATTTAATAGTATAATAATAAAAATTAAAAATTTTCAACTTTGATAAAAATAAGAAAAAATAAAAATTACAATAAAATAGAAGTTGAACTAAAGAATCTTTACAATATATTAATTTAATTTGCTCAACATATTTAAAAAAGATTGCAAATAATAATAATAATAATCATAATAATAATAATAATAATAATGTAGTTACTCATAATTGACGTTTGATAGTTGCAATGGAACCAGATCCTCTATACTTACTACTTTGTATTAACTCTATTATACGCAATCTCATCTATACAAATATGTAGGATCCATGTGAGACTAAAAAAATATATGAATGAGATTGCGTATAATAGAATTAATATAGAATAGTAGCTCCAGAGAATTTCATCCCAATTGCAATCGTGTGTATTTTTTTAACGCGAAGTGTTGTCTAGATATTCGCCTAAGGGTCTGTTTAGTTGAATGTTAATTATTGGAATGGAACGGAACGGAATAGAATAGTTTATAATGGAATGGAATGTAATACAATGAAACGTTGTTTGAGAGAGATGGAAGGGTTCATAATGTAATGTACTAAAATGTTGTTTGGAAGAGGGATGAAATGGAATATAATATATAGTAAATGACTATTATATCCCTTATATTAAAATGATTATTGCAGGAGGTTTATTATTTTATTATTAATTATATACAATTTATTAT
>JANIIA010000007.1:1014181-1031664 GCA_027478495.1 Erythroxylum alaternifolium | reverse complement strand
CTAGCTACGTATAGGAGGACCACCGTGGTGGTCATGTTGCTTAAGCTTTACTACTGAATACTGATGTATTTGCTTCCATTACAATTCACCGGTAAGGGGAATAAAAAAAAAAGAGCTTATAATAAACAATGAGCTGGTAAATAATCACATAGCTATGGACCCTACAAATAGCTTACACGTGTTGACAGAAACAAAGTCTCTTTTCACGCGGAGGAATTAATTTTCCTCTTTTTCTATCATATTTTTATTATATTTTATTAAACCTTATTTATATATTTACTTGAATTTCACGTAAATATATAAATAAAATTTAATAAAATAAAATTTGAATAGAATAAATAAAATAAAAGATTTAAAATAAGCTATTTATGAGACCAAAACGGGACCTTTTTAAACCGACAAAATCTCGCCTCATGTAGAAGATAATCACAAGATGCGAACTAAATTTTGTTACTTTTAGTAAATATATAAATAAAATTTAATAAATTAGAAGAGAAGATTTCTTCATCAAAAGATGGGGTCTATGATGACGTTGGAGCTGCTTAATCATTCTTTTCATACTAGGTCGGTTTTACTTTTTGGTCTTTCTTCAAAGAGTACAAACATGTGTCCAACTTGATTTGGTATTTGAATTAGGTCTTATTTTCTGTAGTATAATTTTGATTAATATGTGGGCCAGTCCATATATTAAATCTCAATTTAAGTTTATGATTTGAAATATCATCATAAGCTATAATTCTTCTCCAAGCCCACTTGGTTGTTGACTTATGATTGGTCAACTGCGACGAGAGGGTTAAATAATTTTGAGCTGCACAGTAACCCAGGAGATGGTAGTTTAAAGCCTCGTAAAGACACTGAAAGGCTTGCCATTTTTCAGCTTGGGCTTTACACAAAGATCAAGTTAGAACGAGTTCACAGTTACAGCTTGCTCAGTATTTCAGAGCAGGAATAAGAAACAGCAATACAAGCCTGCACTTAAGGATAGTAATGGGCTGGCCTATGGGCTAACCTCTCATCAAATTTTTTAAAATTTTTTTAAAAAATAAAAATATAGAATAATTTATTTTTTTAATTAAATTAAGGTTTGGATTGTTCAGATCTAAGTTTACCTGAAGCCCAACTCTTTTAAATAAAATGATGTTGCTTTGCTTAAAATAATTGAACCTCGAGTTTGTCTGAGCCTGAGCCTGACCTATGGGTCGGCCCATTAAAAATAACTAAATAACTTTAATTGCATTAGGTACCCATGCATCAACTCAACGAGATACATTAACAACTGACATTTTAAATAAGAAAGCAATAGTTTTAAAAAAGTTAAATCACAAACTATTACAAACCTATTCTCCTTACATTTACATTTTCAATAGAAATAAAAATTCAGTTGATAGAGTAAAAGTTTCGGTGTAGTGAGAACGCTTTATCATATTAACCCTACTCTAACTTATTATTTTATTGTTCTAACTTCTAATGTTATCATATAGTGTTTTGATGTTTAAGTCTAGTCTTCAAATCTTTTTTCTAACTTCTAATGTTATCATATGATGTTTTGATCTATGAATTAGTGTTCCATTCCAAATTTAATAGGCATACACAACCCAAATTTTGATGAGTCTAGTAGGAAAATTTACGGCACAGTATAACTCTATGTTTTTAAGTTTTAGTTGGTTCAGAAAAAGCTTGTTTCTCTATTAGTCTTCCCATTGTAAGCAATAACTTGTGTTAAGATATAAAAATTCACACAAACTAATACAATGTATTGTTTTATTTTCTTAGTTTTCAATAAAAAAATTATAGTTTGATAGTGAAATGGAAATTTTATGAACCATGAATGAGTGAAAAGCAAATTTCTCTTGTTATGGATTGAATCACAACTGCATAAAGGCAAATAGAATTTCCAAATTGAAGATTCTTGTAGATTTTCCAATTCTCCTTTTAGAGAACTTATTTATTTTCTATCTTCAACAATTGTTCATGACATAAGGTTTTCCTTTAATAGCTTTCTTTGCAACCTCCCGTTCCTAAAAATCAATGTATTATTTTTCTTCCAACTTTATTTTTGCATTTCTTCAAATGAAATCTAAAATTTTGCTACCTTTTGAGCTTTTTCTTCTTGGAAGTCAGTCTACAAGCGTGAATTGAATTCTTTGAATGAACATATAGTCACTGAACATCTAGATATTTCTTCATAAGCTACAAAATGGGATAATTTGAATGGTGTCTATTTATGTGGAAAGGCTATATTTTCTTCTTGAGAAAATATGTCGATAATTCTTACACATGCTCTATAGGATTTTCTTTCTTTAACCCTTATTAATAGTTTTTAATAGTAACATTTTGTCAAGACCTCAAAGCTTCTGACATTCTTTATGTTCAAATATTTATAGCTCATAGTAACTTCTTTTGTTATGTTAATTACGTCAATAAGTTGTATTTATATCTTAATTTTCATAATTATCTTGTTTATGTTTTCTTCAGATGGATGTATATAATCCTTCAACAATATAAGGCAACATAATAGAGAGTTCCAATTTCGTACTTGACAATATACCAAGTGTAGAAATAATTTAGGTTGAATGACTGTTTCTTTTAAGATAAAAAATGATGTTTAAAGTCAATTTATCGAGAGTAGATCAAGTGATATGGTTGATAAAGTTGAATAAAAGTATCACTATAAGATGTTGGTCAAGAGTTCTAAAGGAGATACATCTTATTTGAAGAGGCATATGGACTCTTATAACAAAAAGAAGATGGTATTAAGAAGTCAAACTTTTAAAACCCTAACATAATGAAAAGAAAGAGCAAAATGAATACCAAGGTTATGATAATGTAAGGAAATCAAACTTTTTTGAACCATAAACTATGAAACGGAAGAGTGAAATAACAGCTAAGGGTTATGATTTTCACATATCCAAGTATTTATGGGCAAAAATGATCATAGAGAATAAATATCTTCTCTCTATTATTGATAATCAAAATTTTAAGTTGTTTGTCACCTCACTTCAACTAACTTTCAAGATATCTACTAATAATATCATAAAGATAGATGTCTTTAAGATTTATGAAGAACAAAATAATTTTCTATTAAAGACATTGTTAAGTAATTAAGAACGAGTTGCTATCACATCAGATATATGGATGACTGGCAACCAAAACAAGGATTATATGGAGGTGGCAACACATTATATTGATAATAACTAGACTTTATGTTGTTGAATCTTAAGGTAAATAATATTCTTTAATTTTGTCAACATTTGTTTATTGATTATATCATAATTGATATTTGTTTATATTTTAAATAGAGATTTATTTATGTCTTAAAGTTGCATACAAATGACAGGTTGATAATTGTATTGGCAAAATGCTTAACGGATTGAAACATTGACATGAAACTCTCAATTATAACTTTAGATAACTGTAGCTCAAACGATGCTATGATCATAAAAGCGAAGACCGATTTATGAATTAGGAGATTGCTAATGGATAGGAGCTTATACCATATGTGTTTTTTTTGCACATATTAGGAATCTAATAGTGAAGGATTGGTTGGAGATAATAAATATAAGGGTTGAGGCAATTTGAAATAGTGTAATATAATAGAGTGCAACACCCAAATGAGTAAAAAAATTGAAGAAAATACATGATAAGTACGCGTTCTATGCATAAAGAAGCTAGTTTTGGATTGTCCAACATAATGGAATTCAATATTCAAGATGCTAAAGTCTAGAACTAAGTATATTGAGATATTTATCATGTTGAGACCATGAAATTCTCAATATACTTATTTTCCATCAGAAAAGCAATAGGAGTTAGCTTAAACAATTTATATGAAGTTGACAATATTGTACTTTTATTGAGTTGTTCTTAAGAACAAAATATCCAGTTTCACACATTTGTTTTGCCAATATGTTTGATATTAAACTAGCATTATTTGAGTGGATATCTTATTCAAATGAGGTGATTTAAACAATGGCATATCAAATGATGGAAAAATGAAATACTTAATGGTCTATGATTGTTAATACTATGATAGCCATTATGTGTTAAACCTAAGATATAAGATGGAAGAACTTTAATTTTCTATTGATAGTTGTATGGTGATTGGACTGAAGGACGTATCAATATTATTAAACAATCTTGGTATGATTTGTTTAATAATTATCAATTAAGAATGGACAAAGTGCTAGATCATAGCAATTTAATATGAGTTTCATCTTTTTTAATACGTCATCACCAAATATAGTTGAAGTTTGAGCTTTTGTTTTAAAGAATTCATAAAAGAGAAAAGGGATGGGACTTCTTACAATATGATAAAGTTGGATAAATATTTGGAAGTAGATATTGTGACCATTATTAATGAGCATTTTGATATATTATTGTGATGAAAGTCGAATGGAGCTCAATATTCAATTATGCAAGCAATTTCACAAAAGTAATTAACAATTTTAGTGTCCAAAATTGCTTCCAAATTCGCTTGTAGTACTGGTGGTCAAATAATGAGTTCTCATTATAGTTGACTTTATCCTAAAACTATAGAAGCCTAATGTGTGTCGAAGTTAGTTAGGTGTTGAAAATGTTTAAGAAAAACCCTATACTTAAGTCTACTCCTTACTCCTCTCATTTATGTCTTCTCCTTACTCTCATTTTTCTATCATGATTTGAATACTTTATTATATTAAGGAAACTCTTTTCCATGGATTACACTTCTTTGATAACTCCTCCGCGATATTATGTCGTTGCCATAATGTTGAATGATTTGGTGATCCAATAGATCGGCGTTCTATTATTAGTTATTGCTTGTTCTTGGACAATTCTTTTATCTCTTGGAGTAGCAAAAGGACAAAATGTCATTGCTTAGTTCAAAGCCAAATATAAATATCATGCTCTTTGTTGATGCTACATCCGAATTATTTTGGTTGTACATTCCTTTGCCACTATGCTTCATTGTCATAAAAGAAGAGTTATACATATTTCTCACAATGATATTTTTCATAAATGTATAGAATGCATTAAAATTGATTATCACTTTATACATACTCCTTTCACCGAACCAAGCAGCTAACATATTAACTAAAATGCATCTTATAACTCATTTTCAAGATTTACTAGACAAACTCAAGTCGATATCTACTATCTCATTTTGAATTAATTTAAGGAATCGGATTTAAGATTAAGATTAGCTAAAATCATAATTTTATGTTCTTGTATAATTCATGTGTTAAGATTAAAATTAGCTGAAATTGAGATTGTATATTCATACATATAACTTAATAATCTTATCTTTAAATAAGTATCTCTGTTCAATAAAATTTAATTGAGGAAACACTTCTTGAATATTTTGTTCCATTCAACTGCATTCATGTCTTTATCAGCTCAAGCACAATATTAATAAGACATCAAATTCCCAATTCTACTTTCTAGTACGTTCACCTGGTATTGGGGAATTTAGCGGTCCAGTAATAGAGTTCGAGACCGTAAATACGGCGTCGTTTGACCTTTTGGCCGGGGGTGTGGAGTTTACTTTTATATTTCGTTTTTTGTCACGTCAACGTAAATAGATAAGAAAAATAAATAGTTGAACCTTTAAGTTCGGTATATCTCAAACCCTAACGGTCCAAACAGAAATGGCCACCACAGTTCTCCATTTTCCCGCCCAAATCCCACGACAATTACAATCTCTCATTTTCCAGACAACCCCAAATCCCTAATCCTGAAACATGGCAGAACCACCAGGGTCTCAATCAAGTCCGTGCCTTCCTCCTCAAAACCCGCCGCCACTTCGACCCTATGGTAGCCGCAACCGTCCTCGAATCAGCCGCCTTACTACTACCAACCACCGGCATGGACTACGCCGTTTTAATTTTCGCAAACATGGCTAGTCCCGATTCAGGGGCATACAATGTCATGATAAGAGTCTTCACAGAGAACCAATCCCGCAAAAAGCTTTAATCTTGTTCAAGCAAATGCTCGAAAATGGGTTTCTGTTTGATGAGTTCACTTTGCCTTGCACTCTTAAAGCTTGTTCCCAATTACGTGGAATGAGAGAAGGGAAACAGGTTCATGCCCAGGTTGTGAAATGTGGGTTTGGTTCTGATGGGCTTTGTTTGAACACTCTGATCCACATGTGTGGAAATTGCGGTGACATTAATCTTGCCAGGAAACTGTTTGATGGAACGTGTGAAAGGGATATGTTTACTTGGAATTCAATGTTGTCAGGGTATGTTAAGAACGGGACTATGAGGATGTCATTAGGTTATTCTTTGAAATAAGGGAATTGGATGTTGGATTTAACTGTATAACATTGCTCAGTGTTCTGCCGGCTTGTGGTAGATTGGGTGACGTAGAGCTGGGAGAGTGGATTCATGAGTTTGTAAGGAAAAATGGTCTGGAAGGGAATAGTATCTTAATCACTGCTCTTGTTGACATGTATTCAAAATGCGGTGAGATGGATAAAGCACGAAACTTGCTTGATGGACTGGATCGGAAGAATGTCATTACTTGGAGTGCAATGATCTCTGGTTATACTCAGTCAAGGAGATGTAAAGATGCACTTGATCTTTTTAATGGATGCAAAGGGAAAATGTAGATGCTAATGAGGTTACTATGGTCAGTGTGCTTTCTTGTTGTGCTGTACTTGGAGCTTTGGAGACTGGTAAATGGGTTCATCTGTATATTGAGAGGAAGAAGATTAAGATAACCCTCACTCTTGGAACTGCACTTATAGACTTCTATGGAAAATGTGGATTAATGGAACTGAAGTCTTCCAAAATATGCCTCAGAAAAACGTGTACTTATGGACAGCACTGATTCAAGGTTTTGCTAATAATGGACAAGGAAGGAAGGCTCTTGAGTTCTATCAGAAAATGAGGGAAAGTGACATCAAACCGAACAATGTGTCTTTTATTGGGTTTCTTTCTTCCTGCAGTCATGCAGGTCTGGTCAATGAGGGTCGTGAATTCTTTATCAGCATGAGTAGAGACTTTGGTATTGAGCCAACTTTGGAACACTATGGGTGCATGGCAGCTTATCGTTTTGTAAAGGAAATGCCCATCCAACCCAGTGCTATGACTTGGAGAACATTGTTGGCTTCATGCAAGGTGCATAAGAATGTTGAGATAGCAGAAGAATCATTGAAGCACCTGGTTGAACTGGAGCCCATGCATAGTGGGGATTACATACTCTTGTCTAACATTTATGCATCAGTTGGGAGGTTGTCGGACGCCATGAGAAAGAGAAGTGAGATAAAAGCGAGAGGAATCAAGAAAATGCCTGGCTGTAGTTTGATTGAATTGGAAGGACAGATTTATGAATTTCTAGCTGAAGCTAAAGTACAGCCGTATAAGGCAATTTATAACGCAACTGAAGACATGATTCGACGAATCGAGGCAGCTGGCTATGTGCCCAATATATCAGATGCACATTGAGGACAGGGAATCCACAGTGTCACATCACAGCGAGAAGCTCGCTATAGCTTTTGGTCTTTCTAAAACTCCTCCTGGAACCACAATTAGAATTTCCAATAATCTTAGAGTTTGTACAGATTGCCATGATGCGGCAAAAATAATATCAAGGGTATATGATAGAGAAATTGTACTTCGTGATAGGAATCGTTTTCACCACATCAAAGAGGGATGCTATTCCTGCAACGAATATTGGTAACATTGCGGCCAGATTCAAGGCTATGTATAATGTAAAGAAAGGTCTATTCCGTTTTCCCAGTTCTGTTAATTTCACTTGGTTTCAATCAATTTCCATCGTACACAAACATAGTCGTTCTTATTATTTCATCTGCCGTGTGCTTTAGGATGCTTTTCTACAAGCATTCAGCTTATTCACTTTTCCAAAAAGCGGAGTTTATTCGGTTTCAATCACAAGTAGAGCCCATCAACGGATAATTGAATGAAGGATATTCTATTGCCTCGAGATACATTACAAGCAAAACGTTAGAATTTCATCAGCACCTGTCTGATGGGACCACTTGTTCATGACTCTCCCTGTTGGCTAGGGGATGAACCATTATTAGGCCGGATTCAGATTAATTTGTTCTTATCCTGTTTATGAGTATACATTCATTCATTCATTCATTTTTTTAGTCCCTTTTATTAAGTATAAGTGCTATTTATTCTCATAAAATAAAATAGTAACGAAATAATAAGAACAGAAGATCTACGCCAGCAAAACGAATCCCTGAATTAACCCTTTTTCTCTCATTTTCAGATAACTCTTTCAGAATGAATGTATCCAAAGTTGCTTCTCCTGGGAATTAATGGTACTGGGTTCTGTTTCCCCCCTACCGAAAAATTGACATTTAATTTCAAGGCCAGTAATCAGATTGCCATGCAATTTCTCTCCTTGTCTCAGGAACAGTTAAACATCACCTTCAGAGATGTTTCTTTCTCACTATTTTTTTCTCACAAACCATAGTTCATGTCCTTTTAACCAAATCTACCCACATCATGGAACTTTTGGTGCACGGATATGTTACAGCGTTGCTCCAGGATCCCTTATAATTTTGGTGGACAAGGGGCGGTATCTGGTGACTACCATCAGGAAGAGTTCACGAGCTCGTATGGACACCAAAAAGACGAATTTTATTGATCAAAAAATGTCGTCAAAATGTGTTCCTGGGATAAGAGCCTGTTCCCGACTGAGCTATCTCCAGCCTCTTATCCCTGGGAAACACACCAAGGTTGTCATTTTCTTTTACAAGTAGGGTGGTTTAATAACATTGGTTGAAGCAGAAGAAGAAACTTTTTGGCTTGTTTTCCATCTCTGCTTTGGGGGTTTCCCCAGAGTCATCACGCACTGTCATTAAGGAACTTGTACCCGGAGATTCTGGTGGCAAGATGGTATTCTCTGATGTCAAAAGACGTGGAGGAATAGCTGGTTCAGGAGGAGCAATGGTGGATAGATAATTCAGTATCATGTGAATTATTTGAGTGAAATTAGGCCGAGCATTTGCATCTTCTGTCCAGCATGAAGTCAGAATGACGGCCAATTCTTCCGGCAAGTTTTCAGCACTAGGTCTCACATTCTGAAAAGTTAATATACACCATCGTAGTTACAAGTCTCCAAAGCTTTCAGGGAGAACTTAATCAAAATTTTAGTTGGCACAACATAATTTTCGAGTGAATAGACAAGAGGTCACTACCTTAAAGGCAGCTGCATACGCAGCCTGAAGATTTGACATGCCTTCAAATGGTAACTTGTTGTGTAAAAGCTCCCACAACACAATTGCAAAGCTATAAGCATCCACCTTATGATTGTAGTGCTTTTTCTCTCCCTGCCTTAAGGTGACGGTGCTATATAACTGCCAAGAATGTAACGAGTATAAGGGTAAGCACTTAAGAGAGAAGGTAAATTATAAAAAATCAATTTTTAAAAAATAAACAATAGCAACCATTCGCCTTCCTTTAGTTCAGTACCTCGGGAGCCATCCAACGGTATGTTCCTGTCTCAGCAGTCATCATTTCTGTCAATGACTCCTCTCTTGCTAGTCCAAAATCAGCTAGTTTCACAGTTTTGTGATCCTCAGTCAAGAGCAAGTTCTCTGAAAAGTAAAAAGTGACTTAAGTTGTGAGCGTTTTAACAAATTTGAAGTCCCATCCTAACGAGTAAACATATAAAAATAAAGGGATAACCTTCTTTTCAAGCCATATGGCCTCACTCTACACGGACACAAGTACCATCTGGCTGACATAACATTTATAGTACCTAATGATACCAATTACTTCTGAGGATCATGGGAAGTGAAATTGTCAAATTCTCTCAAAAATGAAATAGCCATAAGATGGAAGATTTCATTTCTTATTTTGGGCATAAGGAATATCTGTACATGCTAATCAGTTCAATAAGCCTTTTAAGACAAACTTGTAGTGACAACGGAATTTAAGAAAATTATGGTATCAATGGGTTCATGACTCAATAAGGTGAAAGCAGAATTGCCAAATCCTAAGCAGTCACAAAGAAGCTTTCATACACAATTTACCATGCTAAATTAGCTACAATGCATTATAGGTGAAAGGCCAGAAAGATTTGTATGATGTCACTAATCAGCAGGTATCATTAGCGGATGATGTTAATGTTCAAAAAGGTCCCATTGGACATAGAATTAGTGAATGACCTCTTGGAACATTAGTTAGCAAACGACCTTGTCAAAATAGTGGCTTAAACTTTGTACATAGTGAGTTGTCTATTAATCGGTAGGGTGATAAAAATATTACCAGGTTTCAGGTCACGATGGATAATCCCATGAGAGTGCAAGCATTCCATGGCTCGAGCGATATCAAGTGCAAAACCAATAGCTACATGTTTGTCCAAGCATCTTGGCCGCATACTGAGTAGGTATTTCCGCAGGGTCCCTCCCAGCAAAAGTTCGGTGACTATAACCATCTCTGGCTCTCTGCAGGCACCAATGAACTGTTGACACACAAATTTCCAACACCCAGTTTTAGTAACAATCATTTGTTATTCACTGAAACTGTTTAATAGCCTGCAACTTATATTATGTCTAATTAAGCAAACTTATAATAACATCCGAGAGTTCAACCTTCACTAAGTTCTTATGTTGGACCCTAGACAACATTGCAACTTCCCTAGCAAATCGTGCTTCTCTCTTAGCGATCTCCTCCAGCGTCTCTCCCTTATGAACAATCTTAATGGCGACGGTCTGGTTTTTATATCTGCAAAGGAATCCAACCAAGTTGATTAAGATACAGTAACGTAAGTAATCGCAAAAAGCATCAAGGAAAATTCTTTGCATCAATTTGGATAACAGTAAGAATTTCCTTCTAAGATTTTGCTCCCCTCTCTCACTCTTTAGTCTTTCCCTATTTTTCTTCTGTTTGTAATTCTTCCCGTCTGGATCATTTCTCCTAAGCTCTTAAATTATAAAGAAAATTTAACCTACATCATAGACGAGCTTAATTCACACACCAAAAACGGCCCACAAGCAAGCAAGCAGAGGTGTTCTGACAACAGATTACAATGGCAGAAGCCTAGATTTAAGGTTTTGATGTGCAAAACAAGAAGATGAAGTGAAAGTCTTGATAAGGGAATAAACTTACTTGCCCTCATACACTTTGGCATGAGCTCCCTCACCAATCTCTGGGCCAACGAAAAGAAGTTTGGGATCAACTAACCATCTGGCATCTAATCTAAACTCATCAACTGAGTAAAATCCACTCCCAGATTCCATATTTTCAAAGGACAGAATTTAGCATCTGCACTATACGACGACCTTTTCTGCACAACCCCAATAGAAACACAAATCATAAGCTCACTCACAAAGACAAAGTATTGAAGGGCTTATTTACAGTGTTGAGTGGATAAGCTGACAAACAAGCAGAGAAGTAACACAAGACATGCTCTGTGCAGTGTCCTGCTACTAACCACATCTCAAGAATCAGGCCCGGCGATAAAAACTCAGAGATTTTAATGTTCACAAGTCCTTTTTAAGGCAAAAGTAAAGGAACCCCACGTGGGTGTAGAGAGAGAAAGTGAGAGCTGAGACCAAAGAAAGCTAAGAAACAAAGCTCAAACCCCAAAAAGGTTACTTTCAAATACAGGGGGAGAAGAGAAGAATCTCCCCCAGAAAGGGGAACAGAGTAAGAGACCAATCAGCCAAACTTCAACTCAAGATCAATCCTCTCCTTGCCCCTCTATACCTCCTATCTCATAAACATTTTCTTCTTTTTTTTTCCCCTTTCCCACCAAAGAGTTTAGTTTAAATGGAGAAATGGGCTTAACAGTTTATTTAATAAGCGCTAGTTCAGAGCTTCACTCCTGATCTAGAGACAAAATCATAAAGGAATCCAGAAGGTCTAAGAGAGAGAGAGAGGCGATATTTTATGGGTATTGTAATAAAGACTGTGAGAGCCCATAAAAACTAATCAAGAGCACATGCAAACTAAATCTTGTCAAACACTGGGACACCCGACACTAGGAGTTGCCTGGACCCGACCACTCGGGGACCATCAGTCCTTCTTTCCGCCTTCTACTTCGCAAGTAAAATAAAAGACCCCTTACGTTTTTGTTCTTCTACATCAAGCTTTCGACTCAGGACTGACTTCCCTCACTTTTGTTTCTTTACATTCTCTTCGCTATTTTGTAGGGATCGTTTTGTGCTGTGGACGGAAAGTGAAGAAGCGAAGAAGACGACATAGTAGACCATAAGACCACCTAAATCAGAAATTGCAGCAATTTCTGCGAACTTGGGAACTAGAGGGAAATTAAAGAGAGTTGTAATCTCCGTTTTACAAATATTAGAATCTCACATAAGTCGTTTAACGATAGTATGTTAACTTCCTACATACATCACATAGTTCCAAAGAGAGAATCCCATTACACAAACGACTAGTTTCAAGTATTGGACCCAAATTGCAACTTTCTATTACAGCAAAGACCAGTGCCACTCAAGGGCCCAAAGCATTCTAAGGTAGTCGGCCTGTACTCGCAGTATTATCCGCAGTGACATCAGGATCCAGAAAGGACAGTCTTGTCATTGGTGATGGGGCCTTTGTTCAATAGCAAGGCGTCGTTCGTAGGTAAGTTCTAATAACGATCAAACTTAAACTTATGCTTCGTTGATTCATCCCTCTCCAAATATGAATTGCAAAGTTGCTTAGGACATTCATCCACTTAACGACGTTTAAGATAGAGGTCAACTACATCCATTGCAGTCTGGGGACTAATTCAACTCGAGGACTTGGGGGGGCTATTCGAGTCTTTCAGCGGGAACCCACCTTGAAATGAGAGGGATAAAGATTACCATAATTTGTGATACAGCCAACGAAAAAAGTAATTTAAATTTTTTATTCAATTATTTAAAATACATAATAATTTTTAGAATAAATCTGTATATTACTGAACTCCTTCAAATTTCACATTTTAGTGGGATTCTCACTGAATTGTTGTTGGACGTAACAATTTGCAAGTTGAACAAAAATATATTATAGATGATATTATTAAATAATAGAAAATGCAAAATGTAGGTAATTTTATGTTACAAAATTTATGTTAGTTATTAGAAACATGCATATATGAAGAAATTTGGAATTGTTTTCTTTGAATTAATTATAAAATATATCAAGAAATTTAAAAAAATTAGCTTACAAGTCAAGAATGCCATAACTTCATCCAAAGTTGATGAAATGAATGAATGCTGTCTATCAAACATGATCAAATGAAAGGACTTCAAACGGCCTTATTGCTCCCAACTGTGGTAGGCAGGGATGACAATGGGCTGGCTCATATGCCAACTCCGTCAAGTTTTTTAAAATAATTTTTTTAAAATTAAAAACATAGAATAATTTATTTTTTAATTAAATTAGAGTTTGGGATGCCCGGATTTAAGTTTATCTAAAACTCAACTCTTCTAAGTAAGACGATGTTGCTTTGCTTAAAATAATTGAACATCGAGTTTACCTGAGTCTTGACCTAACTCATAGGTTGACTCATTAAAAACAACTAAATTTAAACTGATTGGTCAAAAATTGTCACTCCTAATGATAGGCTACAGATACAGTAACATACATTACCTATTGGGTGTAGGTCTAGTGAGGACAGGCAGAGGAGCTAGCTTTAACTGCATATTATTGTTTGTAACTTGAGTTGTTGTTCTCTCGATTGAAAAGGGTATAAGGACATTTCCCATGTGTGCTAACTACATCAGGACACTAATTAAAAGAGCCTTTAGTTAATATATGTATAGTACCTTCACCGTCAGAGACATATGATTGATTGCAAACTCTAACTAGATAGACGTTCTCATCGGCAATGCAAACACCAAATTATTCTTTTTTTTTTTATAGATGGTCTAATTGATTAAAAAAATTAATTGAAGACGTGTATGATTAAAATGGATTTGATAACTATCATGCACAAAAGCATGTCTATCACTGCCAATATATAGGTAATTAGTATGACTTTTTGATACTAAATTAACATCGATGAGTGATGAGTAATGAAAACTAGCAAATCTAATTTCTTTTATTAAGGCCTCAAAAAGTGCATGTACGTAGTAAAATAAAATTAGTCTTTATAATGATTTTAAATAGTATTGAAATTACGATAAAACATGTGAGTTTATATGACTCTTTTTAGGTATTTAAATATATGATGTTATTAGGTATAATTAAACATTTCATGGTATTATTAATTTTTAAAATAATTTGTCGTTATAAAATAAAAATTGGAAGTAATTAAAAATTATAAGATCCTTTGTAAGAAATCGAAAAAATTATTTCGCAAAAAAAGTTAAAATTGTAAATATCCTTTTATAAGATATCTTATCCATATTAGAGATAGTTGACAAGCCTATCTCATTCTATATTTGTTTGATTAAGCAACTTGTAACAAGAGCAGGAATTGGAAACAATTAAAATCATAAAAAAAGATCATTTGAATTTTTTTTACAAATAGACAAATTTTAGGTAAATTAAATAATAAGGGTTCAATTAACATTTTATTGGATAAATGGCTCCCTTCTTTACTTGCTTTTATCAACCTTGAGTAATTTGTCCCTTAGTACTTTAATAAGAAGCTGTATTCAGTAAATTTACGCATGTGCGGAGGTGCAGGCCATTAATTCGAGTTGGGCTATTTCCTATCTTTTTCTGTCGAATTTGTATATTTTTCTACCAGGAAGTTATTCTTTGAGTGTGTTTTTACACATTTTCGATTTTCAAACTTTACAAACACTGTCCATAAATGTTATGAGCGTGTTTTGAATTTGTCTCCATGATTTTTGCCTCAACCACAAATTCTTCTCCAATGTTTAATTTGGTTTTATATATTGAGTTTTCTAATCGTTCTTTTGAAAGAAAAAGACTTCCGATAAACTGATAATACTTTTCTTCTCAACGTGACTATATTTGTGTGAATTCCAAGTCTATGACCTTAAGTGCATGAGTTCGTGGACTAGTTGTGTTAACCTTGGGGTGCAAACGACATCATCGATTGCACCACGATTGCGCCATATTTATTTCCAAGGCAGTGACTATACCATGGTACAACTATTTGACAAATTTTATTCTCTATTATATCTTTATTTTTCTTACAAATTAAAAGCAACATTTCACAATAGAAATCTATAATGGTCGTATCATTGAGCAAAGTCTTACTTGGCCTCTTTAAACTCGAACGCTTGGATGGAACCAATTACAAACTTTGGTCCTAAAAATTATTTATTTTCTTTGTATAGCTAGAAGTAAATTATTTATTATTCATTGATCTTCTTTCTGTTAAAGTCACAACCTTTGAAACTCCTACCACTCTTATTGAAGAAGAAGCTAGGATAAATCATGAAAAAGATAATAAAACAATAAGAGGATGTCTAGTAAACCATACGACCAACTCTCTGTTTGG
This sequence comes from Erythroxylum alaternifolium, assembly GCA_027478495.1. NCBI lineage: Eukaryota > Viridiplantae > Streptophyta > Magnoliopsida > Malpighiales > Erythroxylaceae > Erythroxylum > Erythroxylum alaternifolium. The sequence continues at coordinate 1,016,301 of JANIIA010000007.1, read as the reverse complement.
TCTCTTTGTGCACCAAAAATCTATCAAGATCATTTGAGACACCCTTAAATGAGGCAGATGATCTTATAAAGAAAAAATATATGGTGGGAAAATGGTTGCAATTTCAGATGGTGGAGGACAAACTACTGTTAGACCAAGTCTGCAAATATGAGAACCTAGTAATTGATGTGCTAAGTAAGGGCATGAAGAAGGATGAGACATTGCAGATAAATGTACTATTAAAGAAGTTTCCACCATTTTGGAGCGATTACACAAATCAATTGAATCATAAGTAAGAAGATATAGATCTCAATGAGCTTATCAAGCACATGACAACTGAGGAGGTTAATCACCTTAAAGATAAGCTAAATTACGTTTCTTCTATTTTTTCAAAGCTAACTTAGTTGAGTCTTCTACTGGTACTTCTAAGGACAAGTTTAAAGGCAAAGGCAAGAAGAAGCAAGAAGAATCAAAAGGATTGGTAGCAGAAAAAAAATAAAACTAGTTCAAAAAAGGTGATGGACAAATTTAAAAAAAGAAGGTGGCTTGCTATCATTGTGGCAAACCAAGACATAAAGTGAATAAATGTCATTATTTTAAAGTCCAAGACCGGAAGCCTACTGCTCAATCGGCACCTCAAGCCAATCTTGTTAAAAATTATGAAATTATAGCTACTTTAGTCATGGAGGCTAACCTAGTGGAGAACAAAACTGCCTAGATACTAGATACCAGTACTTTGAAGCATCTTTGCACCAACAAGGAGTTGTTCCGCCAATTTGAGGATGATGTAGATGAGAATATGTCTTCATGGGAAACTCTATAACTATTGGAGTGCTTGGTAAAGGAACAATCTTTCTTAAACTTACTTCCTAAAAGACTTTAGCTTTAAATGATGTCATTTATTTCCCGTTCTTGTGTAGGAACTTAGTTTTTGGTAACTTGCTTAAAAGGGTTGAATTGAATTTCTTTTTAGGTTGATAAAGTCATAATTACCATAAATGGGGACTTTGTGGGAAATGGGTATTTAGTTGATGGACTCTTTGTACTAAACATTATATCTCCTTTTTTTAATGCTAGCTCTTCTACTGTTTATGCTTATATTGCTAAATCTATTAATTTGTGACATGGTAGGTGTTGGACCCCGATTCTTTTCTTACTAACAAGATTGTGCTAAATTCTTTTAAGGTTTATTTTTGATTAATTCGTTGTGATTAGGTATTAATTATAATGTTTTTGAGTGTAGAATTTTTTTTTTAAGATTGAAGGATTAAAAAGGAGAAATTTAGAGTATGTTAGAAAAGCTTATGGAGTTAGTAAAAATTAGAAGAACATGTTCTTGTAGGGTTATTTTAGGAAGATCACTAAAGAGATTAAAAGTCAAGTCTTACAAGGAGGGGCATTTTGGTCTTTTTGGTTCCTAGTAAATGAAAGAATGAAAGGAGATTGGAGATTGTCGTGATTGTTGAAAGGAGAAGAAGAACAATTTTACAAAACAAAGAAAAGAGTGAGTTTCGGCTGAAAAGGAGAAGAGAAGAAGAAGAAATTAGGGTTTTACCTTGCTTTGCTTTAGAAAGGGGTTTTTGAGTGTTTTATCAAGAAGGAAGAAGGGAAAGGAAGTTCACTCTCCCATTTAGAGCAAGAAGCATTTTCGTGGGAGAGTTCAAGGTAAGTAAATTTTCGGATTTTCTTGAAGGTTTAGGTTAAATGCCTTAGGGAAAAAGCATGGGTATGCTTGTTCTAGGATTAAATTCATGTTTCTATTTTCTTAGGTTTTCAATTCCGAATTTTCTATTAATTTTAGGGTTTTTGTGTTCTTGAAGAGGATCATTTGAGGCAAGAGGAGCAAGTGGAGGGGGCTTTTGATCAAGTATAAAGCACAAGGATTCAAGGTGGGTGACATTTTAATAATTGAGAAGTTAGCCTATTAAATGTTCTTTCAATAAATGCATTAAATGCTTTCCTAAGACTTTAAAATTTTGCATTTATGATATTTATGATGAATTGAACTTGTTGACATGTTCTTTATGTGTATGAATGAATTTTGGAAATGTTGCATATTTTGTTGACAAGAGAAAAAGAATGCATGATAAATTCATGTCTTTCGGAAAAAGGGCCGTTTTGGGCCGATATGTGAATTATGT
>JANIIA010000007.1:901911-918950 GCA_027478495.1 Erythroxylum alaternifolium | reverse complement strand
AAGTTACAGAGTTCTCTCAACCTATTCTGTGGATACTGTTAGAGGCCGGACACTTGTGCGGCTACGGTGGTTGAGACAGATCGGTTTCGGAAATGGTTCGAGGGATGCATCAAGATAAAGATCAAGCGTCAGAATAAGGTACGAATTAAATGTTGCTTTATTATGGTTCGTGTTAATCATTTTATATAATTAAATAGATCTTGGTTTTTGGGAAATCAAAAGTCATGAAAAAGTTTCGTGATTATTCCGCTGCGGTTCAGATCAGATTCTAACCCGATTTCCCAACAAAGCTGATATCAGAATTTAGCATCGATCATATTGCAGACTTCAATGGTTTAGTTGACGTGAATCTTCTCTCTAGTCTATATCCGATCTACAACATAGTTCTGGCATCTGAAATTAACCTTTCTTTTTTGATTTTATTCATGAAAATATATTAAGCTGGCATAATATTTATGAGGAGATTGTACCAGGATCTGCGAAATCTTAGAGGAAAAATCGAGAGATGAAAGATTCCCAATTCATAAAATCATATGTACAGTATCCAGTCTTTTTATAATAAAAGGCCTAACAAACTAAAAACCAAGGAAAGACTATACTACCCTTACTAACTGAACAATAACCAAATGACAAACAATTATATACAAAGCAGCATGTACAACTTGTTTCATCCCCCTTTAAGTTGGAGCTTGGTGAACATCAAGCAAGCCCAACATGGACAGTAGAAAAGAAAATGAAACAGCAGGTAGTGGTTTAGTAAACATATCTGCAAGCTGCTATTTGGAGGCAAGGTGTTGAGGAAGGATGAGGCCAGCCTTGAATTGATCATGTACCAAATGGCAGGCGATCTCCAAATGCTTGGTGCGCTCATGGAAGACTGGATTTGCAGTGATATGGATTGCTGCTTTGTTGTCGCACCATAAGGGAATAGGTTTCAACACTGGAATCTACAAATCATGAAGAAGATAAGTGATCCAAAGCAGCTCACAAACGGTTGAGGCCATACTCTGATACTCGGCTTCTGCTGAAGATCTAGAAACTATGGACTGCTTCTTTGTTTTCCAGGAAAGCAAACAAGAGCCAAGAAAAATGCAAAAACCAGTCAGGGATCTTCTAGAATCTAAACATGTGGCCCAGTTGGCATCATAGAATGCTTGAGGACAGAAATGAGAGCTGGCAGAATAAAAAAGATCGGTGGATGGACAACCTTTAAGGTATTTAACTAGATGAATTGCTGCTTCCCAATGTTGCAAACATGGAATCTGTATATATTGGCTAAATTGCTGCACTCCATAGGTAAGATCTGGTCTTGTGAAACCTAAGTGTAACAGTCTACCAATAAACCTTTGGTATTGATCAGGAATAGGTAGCAGAGAACCTTGATTTTCATGAGTTTAATACCTGGAGGTAGAGGAGTGCTGGTTGGTTTGGCAGATGAAAGGCCCATATCACTGACAATGTCCAAGATGTATTTCTGCTGGTTGATGGAAGTGCCTTGGGCAGACCTGACAATTTCCAAACCCAGGAAGTATTTGGCATGTCCAAGGTCTTTGATGGTGAATTTGTCATGCAAAAACATCTTAACGGTAGTGATATCATCTTCAGACGATCCAGTTATTAAAACATCATCCACATAGATCAAAAGAGCTGGAAAAGAACCTCTAGTGGACTTAATAAAAAGGCAATGATCATGTTGTGATTGTAAGAAACCAAATTGATTCAACTGAAATGTGAACTCAAGATTCCATTTCCTGGAAGCCTGTTTAAGGCTATATAAACATTTTTTTAGTTTGCAAACCTGCCCTTTTTTAGCTTTTAAATGACCATCAGGTGGTACCATATAGACTTCTTCATTTAAAGTACCATGAAAAAAAGCATTTAATATCAATATGATGCAGAGGCCATGAGTATGAAGATGCAATGGCTATTAATAATCTGACAGTAACAATCTTTGTAACAGGAGAAAAACTTTATGTATAATCTATGCCCTCAATCTGGTTATATCCTTTTGCTACAAGTCTGACCTTAAATCTGTTAACATTACCATCTGGATTCATTTTCAATTTATGGACCCACTTAGAGCCAATGGCTTTCTTACCTTCGGGTAGCTGAGTCAGCTCCTAAGTATGGTTAGTTTCAAGAGCATCCAACTTTTACAGCATTGCTTTGACCCAATTTGCATTGTCCTTAGCCTGAGTATAGGATTGAGGTTCATGAACATTAGACAAATTAGCTAAAAAAGATATGATGTGGAGGTGAAATGTGTGCGTGTAATAGAGGTAGAGGGGTTAGAGCTGAAAGATGTAGGACCAAAAGATATAAGAGGATCTGTTACAGCTGAATCATCCATAGCACAGTAAGCTTGGCATACAAAGTCATCTAACAGGCAGGTTTATGTTTTGCCCTATTGCTTCTCCAAAGAGAATCTCCAAAGTCAATTTTGTTTTCAGGGGGAACCACGGAAGGGTTATCAATATACGCAAAAATTTGTTCAGGTATGGAGGAGGACTGGGAAAGAGAGATAGGTGCATTATAATGGGTATCAAGGCCGATTGGAATGGATGGTAAGGGTATAGAAGGCGTGGAAGGAGACATATACTTGAATGGAAAATGAAACTCATGAAAAACAACATCCCTAGATATCAAAGTTTGGTGAGTTTCAAGGTTAAACCATTTGAAAGCCTGAGTTGTAGCCAATAAAGACACATTTAGAGGCTCGTTGGTCAAATTTGTCTTCGTAAGGTGAAGTGTTAGTTGTAAAGCACAAACAACCAAATGTTATAAGATGAGTATAAATGGGTGGCTGACCAAATAAGAGTTCATAAGGTGATTTCCAATGGAGGTAGCGGTTAAGATGGATTCCCCCCAAAACTATCTAGGTAGGGAGGCTTGAAACATGATTGCTCTTGCAACTTGTAAAAGATGCTTATGTTTCCTTTCTACAACCTCATTTTGTTGGGGTGTATAGACACAAGACTTTTGATGTACAATTCCTAACTCATTAAGAAGTTGTTGGCAATCCTTACCTAGAAATTCAAGTCCATTATCAGTCCTAATTGCCTTCACCTTTGTTTCAAATTAGGTAGTTATCATTTTGAAGAAAGTTGTTAGGATATGGATTGCTTGAGATTTATGACTCATTAAGTAGGTCCAAGTAGCCCTATTGAAGTCATCAACTGTTGTCAAAAAAAAATTGTGCGCCAGGTAAGGATTTTTGTCTATAAGGACCCCATATATCTACGTGAATTAGCTGAAATGTTTCAGTTGTATGGATCTTGCTTATAAAAAAGGTTAATCTCTGTTGTTTAGCCATAGGACAGATATCACAAACTTGATCTAAACTTTTCTCTTTATTTTCAACACACTCAACATGTTTCAATACATCAGTAGATGGGTGGCCTAACCTTAAATGCCAAATTGAATTCAATGAAACTGAATTAAAAACCTCAGAAACAGGTTTTTCAATACATGAAGTATACTTCTGGATTGTTTCCTTACAAAAGGAACTCCTATCTAATATGTATAATTTCCCAACTACTCTCCCCACAGCCAGTATCCTCTTACCCTTCAGGTCCTGTATAGTACAGTGGGAAGCAAAGAATTTGGAAACAATTAAAGCAGTGTGACTAATTTGTTAACAGAAATCAGGTTGTATTCAAAAGTTGGAACATGCAAAGCTTAGGTTAGAATGAGGTTAGGACGTAATGAAATATCTCCTATATGATGAACTGATTTTAATGATCCATCTGAAAGATAAACAGGATTAAATTTATCAACAATAACTGGATTTTTCAACAAACTGTGATCTAGACACATATGATTAGTAGGCCCTGTGTCTAATATCTAAAAACCCGGTTCTAATGAGTCTAGGCAAGTTAAAGCTTTAAATAGGGTCATACCTGCAAAGTCATGCAGGTGGGCAAAGTTTACCATGATTGGGTCTGTTGGAGCTTTCCCTTTCATCAACTTCAGTAGCACTTGCTTGATTATTTTAGCCAGGTAGGGATTCTTGCTATCTTCCTCTGTTTCTTGTTTCATATCAACAAAAATTGCATTAGCAGCAAAGGATTTTCCTATGGTTTTCCCCCTTCATTCCTGCAGTTCTTTATACCTATCAGGAACCCCATGAAATTTAAAGCGTGTCCTTTTGATGCCCATTTTTCTTGCAGTAGTTACAGAATAGTTAATTCTTATCTAACAAGTTGTACATATTGCTTTGTATATAATTGTTTGTCATTTGATTATTGTTTAGTTAGTAAGGGTAGTATATTTTTTCCCTGGTTGTTAGTTTGTTAGGCCTTTTATTATAAAAGGACTGGACACTGTACATATTATTTTATGAATTGGGAATACAGTGCTTTTCTCTTTCATCTCTCTATAATTGATAAACCAATGGTCCGTTAGATTTCCCGAATTCTCCTTTAACTCTACCCACAACTCTCTAGCCGATTTTGTGTAAATAAAAGCTTCAGGAATTTCTTTAGAAATACTGTTTAAAATCCACTATCTCACCATGCAATCCACCCTATTCCACTGAACAAACTCTACTGAACTGAGATTGGGTTTTAGGTAACTCCCATCTACAAATCCTAATTTCATTTTCGCTCCTAGAGTGATTCTAACAGACTTACTCCAACTTAAAAAGTTGCTGCTAGTCAATGATGAAGTCACAAGAGTCATACCTGGGTGATCAGACCCTTGCAACTGAAGAAGATACTCATCTTCATGTACCTGACTTTTTTGGAGAGTTTCAGACCCTGCTTCGTTTGTGGTGTGCTCCATTAAAAAACCCAAAACTATCTGCTACTAGATCTACTCGAAAGCAAGCTTGATCAAGAACCTTTGTTGCCCTGATATCATGTACTAGGACCTGCGAAATCTTAGAGGAAAAATTGAGAGATGAAAGAGAAAAGCACTGTATTCCCAATTCATAAAATCATATGTACAGTGTCTAGTCCTTTTATAATAAAAGGCCTAACAAACTAACAACCAGGGAAAGACTATACTACCCTTACTAACTGAACAATAACCGAATGACAAACAATTATATACAAAGTATTATGTACAACTTGTTACAGAGATTAACAAATCAGGTACACAGTTGAGGGTTCAACCCATGTCCATCTATTAACAAAAGCAGAGAATCATCTTGCAAGGTCATGAGTCGGTTCTAATTATCAGTTTTTCTTATAAACTTTGTTCAAAAGTATGTGTTCTGAATATTTCTGTTATACCTCATATAAGCATTTTCAAATGGAATGTTTATGAAGCCTCACAGAATTAATATCTATACTGTAGCTATGCTCATTCTCCTATTAAGAATTACAATTGAAAACGCCTCGAGTCATATAATGTCATTTGCCTATTCATCCAACCTTTCATGTATCGCACCTTAAACGGTATGTGAAAGGCTCTTATTTAAGGTCTTGAAACTTGTGTGACAAGATTTGTTAGTGAAGGTTTTAGTTGGATCAGTCGCCCAAACAATCTTGTATTCCTCTTCATTTGAACCTCTATCTTTTGGAGCATTCTCTCTTATTCTAAAGAAGTCTCAGTTTCTATTATTCCATTCCCCATTTTCCAGCAGCTCCTTCACCTTGGTTTCATTATGGATTATAAATATAAGCAGCTGAAATATAGGAATAGGTTCAAGCGGACCAAGGACATTCCAATTATCGAACCGAAATGTTATTTATTCCCTATTTCCTATCTTGCCTCTAATATTACCCCTGAGCGTTAACTATTGATTCGTCGTCCATGAGGTTTTTGCAATAGGTTGTTTGCCTAGAAACTTTGCCCATCAAGAAAATGCATGTGTACCAATATAACCCATATGACTTCTTTGTCTGTAAATATTCTTTATATTCTTTTTTGTATTAGGACTTTGTCAATTGTTCCAGTCGATCTTATGCCCAGATTACAAACCTCTTATCACTTAACTTTGAATCTTTGGTGGTTCTCACTGCTCCCTGTCTGCATAAACCTTTTGATCATCTTTTCTATGTCCTCAATTATACTCCTAGGAAGTAAGAAATGAGACATCTATGGATGTCAATAATGGCTCGGCCCAGCCCAGTCCGGGTCACTGGTGGTGAGCCATAGCCCAAGTCACGAGCCGCCCACGGGTCGCCATGGTCAGGGGCTGGGCTAAGGACATGCCTAAAGATATCTAGTAGATTTGAAGATTATTGAGGACTGAAATTATCAGTTGAAGCCTCTCTACAAAAGATAGCCATTTATTTCTCTGCACCTCTCGATGACATCTAGTAATAATTTACAATCCCCATAAGTGAGTCTTCTCATGTTAACGGGAATTCTGAAATACTTATGGACTGCACAACATGAGCCTTCGTTACATGCTCAGGATCTAATGTGAAAGGAAAGAATCAAAGAAAGCATGAAAATACATAATTTGGCGTTTATAACTTTCAATGAGCTTTTCGGAGCTGAAACGATCTTATTTTTGCTATAAATTTCACAAAGGTTGCTTATCGCAACGTCGTTAATGCCTTTCTGAGTTTTTGTAGCTTTCTTAATATATAATCCTTTTAATGGGTTAGAGTATCCATACGTTCACGATTTGCTTAAGTAGCTGCAGGAGACCTTAACCTTATATAAATAGCATCCATATCAAGCTTCCCCATCACAAACCCAATACAGATTCGGTCCACACTAATTAGGGTCTATTTTTCTCACTGGACTTCAGCCTATCCAGATCCTTTATTAGGCTACTTTATTATCTTTATCCAGATCAAATTCGATTCGTTTAACCGTAAATTTATTAAAACCGTCAAAGTTGTAATTAATTGTTGTCCATTCTTAAGGAAAATTTCTAACATTCTCCCTCTTAGATAATAATTAATTATGATAGTTGTAATGATGATAAAACTAGTAAAAATGGTTAAGCAAATCGTTATATAGGTCGACCACATTTAAAAAACCATTTGATCCAAAGATAATGAAAGTTCATCATTTCGTCTCGCAAAGCTTTCGATAGCAGAAAATATCAAATACACGTGTCATGTGTGACATATTTCCAATATAATCACAAATACCTAATACCTCCTAATATGAATGAGAAAATAGAGTGTGACAAACTAGGATGATACCTGTTCGATATTAAATGTATCATCTTTCCATTTGTAAATCTCAATTTCTCTACACTTTATGTCAAACAGCATTATAGAAATTTATTTTCTCTCACTGAATACTAAACTGCACTAGAGAAAACCTTTATGGGATTAAACACTTATATCCCCCAATGTTATGTCAAATTCATGGATTTATATATGTATATCTGTATATGTCTTAATGACATAGACTCAAGGTCAATATGTATATATATATGCCCAATGACCTTGTAAAATGCTTAAGGTCGACACAATTCTCAAGACTTTCAATTGTATTATAACAATATATAGCAACATGTATGAATGAGAGCCAAATGATGGTCATCTTTATTATAACACATATTGTCATAATATATGAAAAACAAACAAATGTATAAGGAGCAAATATAGTGATCCCTAACTAACAATGTTTAAGGACTTCAATACACCCATACTGTATGTATGTCTTTAAAAAACATATGGGTAAAGTCCTTTAGTCAAAGAATCAACAAGAATATCCTCAGTCTTTAAATGCTCCACCTTAATGTCACCTTTTTATATCAATTCCTTTATAGTAAAATACTTGACCTCCAAATGCTTAGATCTTGTGATATTAATATAGTTGTTACTGAAAAATATAGCAAAAAGATTATCACAATATAACCTAATAGGTCTAGCCACTTAATCAACTACAAATAACTCAGAAATTAAATTCTTGAGTTAAATCACCTGTGAAGCAACCCCATAGCATGCTACAAACTCTGCATGCATAGTTGAGGAAGTTACCATTGCTTCTTTAATACTCTTCCATGGTACTGCACCATCTGTTACTGTAAAAATGTATCCTGATGTAGACTTCCTGTCATCTGGATGCAAAGCAAAGTCCGAATTTGTATAGCCTATGAGATCCAGATTGTTAACTTTTCTAAATGTCAACATATAATCCTTAGTGCCTTGTAGATATCTCAACACTCGTTTGACTGCATATCAGTGATCTAATCCTAGATTACTCATATACCTACTTAGCAGTCTAACAACAAATGCAATGTCAGATCTATTGTACACTTGGATATATATCAGGTTACCAACTGCATTAGAATATGGAACATTCCTCATAAGCTCTCTCTTTAGCTCATTCTTTATACTTTGTGCCAAAGATAATCTCTCACCATGAGAGATAGCTGCTTCAATAACTTTACAATCAGCCACATTAAACCTTTGCAGCACTCGCTCAATGTATGCTCTCTGTAAAAGGTTTAATGAGTGTTAAGATTGTCCCTGTGAATCTGAATACCAAAGCCAAAAAATGCTTCTCCAAGGTCCTTCATGTCAAAATGCTTGGCCAAAAGTTGTTTAACCTCATGCAACATGGTCAAGTCATTTCATGCAAGCAAGATATCATCCACATATAAAAGTAGAAAGATAAATTTGCTCCCCCTTCTTAGTAATACAAGCATCTTTCAACTTTATTTTCCACAAAGTCAAAAGTGATACTCATTAAATTTAAGATACCATTTTCGAGAGCCTTGTTTTAAACCATATATAGATTTTCTTGGCTTACAAACCATGTCAGCTCTATCTTGATTCTGAAATCCTTTAAGTTGCTCCATATAGACCTCTTCATAAAGGTCTCCATTTAGGAAAGTGATTTTGACATCCATCTGATATAACTTCATATCATAATGAGCTACTATTGTTATAATTACTCGAAATGCATCCTTACAGGATACAGGAGAGAAGGTGACATTAAAGTCAATCCCTTTTCTCTGAGTGAACCCTCTGGTAACTAATCGAGCCGTAAACTACTCAATTTTACCCTGAGAGTCCTTTAAGATCTTGAAAATCCATTTACAGCTAACGAGTTTACAATTCTGAGGTAAATTAACAAGCTCCATACCTTATTATACTTCACAGATTGCATCTCATCCTTCATTATATCTTACCACAAATCTACAATGGGTTCATAAATAAATTCTGAAAAAGTGATTAGATCATTAATATATCTAATATCATAATCTTGTTCACCCAAATAGACTATGTAATTAGTTGAAATAGTAGGTCGCCTTACTCTAGTGAATCTCCTTAACTAAACTAATTTTTTACCTTAAGAATCTCAATTTGTATAGGTATGAGTTCTTATTCCTGTACTGGTATGGTACTTAAACCTGGATCCACCAGTTCTAACTGTATGGGCGATGGATACAAAATAACTGTAGTCTCCACTATACTCTCATCTAAAGGGCGAGAAGGACCACCTTTATCACAGACATCATACTTCATAAACTTAGCTATTTGTGATTCCACTATTCTAGCCTCTCCTTCTCTGCATTAGAATATGTATCCTTTAAAGTGTTTAGGTTATCCTACAAAATAGCAACAAATGGAACAAGCATGCAATTTATCTTTATAAGGACTATATAAGCGTACCTTAACAGGGCGACCCCACACACAAATGTCGGCGAGGTTAGGCTTCCAGTCCTTCCAAATCTTAAAAGGCGTCTTCGTAAATGACATGCTTGGGACTTTGTTGGTATATGCAAGGCAATCTTTATAGCTTCACCCTAAAGGTAATTAAGTAGGTTAGTCTTACTTCGCATTGACCTTATAATGCCTTTTAAGGTGCGATTATGCCTTTTGGTTACACCATTTTGCTCAGGACTACCTGGCATAGTGAATTGAGCCACTATTCCACATGATTTAACATGTTTGGCAAATGGACCCTTTTCTTGTTCTGAAATCTTATGTTTGCCATAATATTCACCTGCATAATCTAATCCAATGATCTTGATAGGCCTTCCTAATTAGTTCTCAACTTCAGCCTTGAAGCTCTTGAATTTATCAAGAACTTCAGACCATTCCTTAAGCAAGAACACATATCCATAACATGAATAGTCATTAATAAATGTCAGAAAATATCTAGAATTGCACAATGTAACTGTATAAGATTTGCATATGCCTGTATAGACGAAGTCCAATAAACTAAAAGCAGGAGTTGACCATTTTTTCTTTATTTTAGTCAACTTACCCTAACAACAGTCAACATATGTTTCCAGATCATCAAAATCTAGAGTTGGGAGAATTTTTTCCTTAATCAATCTCTTAACCCTATCTCTAGAAACATGGCGCACCTTTTTATGCCACAACTTGTATGACTTATCCTTTATCAGGGCTCTCTTTTTCTTGACCTGTTCGGTAAGATATGAAGAAACATATATCTCATTCAACGCAAGACACATTCTATACAAACTATATGAGAAGAAGGTTGTACCAATATGTCTTGCATTAAAAGATAACTGTATAATAGAAGAATTAATAACAAAATGATAACCTTCTTTGTCCAAAATTGATGCAGAGATCAAATTTGGTCTAAAAGACTGTATATAAAATGTGTCATGTAAAATCAAAACGAACTTTGTACCAAGGTTCAAACATATATCCCCTATAGATATTACATGCACTTCTTTGTTATTGCCTACCATCAGCTGTTCCTCCTCTTTATTTGGTTTTCTCTTGTTTATCCCTACATTGTGAAAGCAATATGATTAGAAGCTCCACTATCTAGCCATCAAGAGCTTGATGTGGCTATAGCAATAATAGACTCATAGATCATACAAGTCAAGGAGTTACTTGATTACTATTGCCTTTCCTTCTAAGTCTTATGTCTTTGGCAATTCTTCTTTTTACGTCCCTTCTTTTTACAGAAGAAACACATCATATTCTTTATGTTAACAGGACCTTTACCAGTACTATAATGATCAGCATCAATGTGTGGAGAAAATTTAGGCCTTTTACCTTTGAACTTAGCAGGCTTCACCTTTGTCTTCCTTTTGGTTGCTAAGAGGGCTGTAGGAGCCGCATTATTGAGTTTCTCTTTCTCAGCAACACATCAGTTAATTAGAGCATTTTTGTCTCAAGACTCATCCAAGGAGTTTTATGTTGTCACTAGAATACCAAACTTTGAAGGAAGAGAAGTTAGAGCGTGGTGAACAATACATGTTTCAAGGATGACAGTGTCCAGTGCCTTCAACTTGCTTTACAGGTGGACCATCCTGATAATGTATTCTCTTACTCCCCCTGTCCTCGTGTACATCGTGGAGAACAATTCCTTTATTAAGGTACTTATTTATACATTAGAATAGACCATGTACCTCTAGGAGACATTATCCAGAAAATCCCACGTTATGGTTGTCTCCGAAAGTCCACTAAGGAGATGGTTCGAAATGGATCTTTTAATGGTCAAGTAACATATTTTGTTTAACCAATCCCAGGCTACATATACTTCTTTATCAGCCTCTGAATTGATGGATGTAGATGGAGATGGCATATCCGTAATCATGGCCATATTAATATCTACCATCTCTATTGCAAACTCTACACCCTTTTTCCACTTCTTAAAATTAAAACCAATCAAGGTTTTAATGATGACCTTGTTGTTGTTCAAAAAAAAGGTGATTGCAAAATTAACAAAGTAATGGTTAGCACAGATGTAGAATAATAGCGATACTCAAACCCATAAAATAGTATTTGTACCGAGAATTATATTACACATATCATGAAACACTTGTGGGTTGAATACATAATACATGCAAATAAGACCTCTATATAAAAGCGGTCATAGTACACACTACCAATTCTCATAACACTATCAGCTATGGGTGAATAGATCATTTAAACATGGCTTCCATCATTTAATGCCTTTATGCATATCTTAAAATCTAATGTAAGGCTAACACCTGTGGGCAGAATAGCCAAACATAAGACCAAGGACATCCCCAAAATGTAAGCGAAACATTCCAAATACGAACTCGAAAGGCCATTGTGATGACTAAATTCTCATTAGTATCCAAACGGATCAACAAACACAAGGAATACAAATGTATGTTATCCTCATATTCTGTATAAGCATATTATATATGACAATGTACCATCAATAAATGCAAAATCCATATGTACATTCCCATTATCATATATCAGTGCTGAAGACATCATCAATTAACTTTATTTGAGATTTAATTGTAAGAAAAATCTCAATTGAAGTGACAATCATGCTATTTCGAACACCAAATATCCATATGAGATACTAAAACCACATGTACCTCTTGTATTTCTAGTTTAAAGCATGGAATTTCACTCAAAACGGATTTAAGAACCTTAATTTCCTTTTTCTAGCGTTAAACTTTATTTATTACCAATGTAATAAATAAAAAATTTGAAAAACTCACTTTACGACTTTACCGGACCGAAAATTAACCCAAAATGACCCAGGGCATCGTTATGTGAATTTTGAAACTTTTGAGTTTTTTGTCACTGTAGCATGACGTCAACAACATGTCAACATTGGGCTTGAATGGCACATGCAGTGCACTCGCTACCACCTGATGCGTCATTACATGTGCCAATGTGCACTAACATACTCTAGGCATTACACGCACCGCCTCTAGCGTGAGCACCATGAGCACCAGACACATGGCCAAGCCCGCTTGGCCATCTATCTGGCTAACATCTAGGTGATACTATTCATCGTCTGGCACATGTGCCATATGCACTTGACAGTTTTCTCTTTCCTCTCAAAAAATGGCAAATTTTAGCCAATTTTTGAGGCATTTGTTTGCCCTCTGAAGCTCGTTTTAACCCCATTTTTCATTCCAAACACATTCAACACATATTTAAGCATTCATTCATAGTTTAAAATAAAAAACGAATTCTCCTAGGTCTTTATGGAGAAAATCTGAAAACCTTCATTTTCATTCACCCAATCATATAACTACTATGATACCACATGTAGTGTGTAACATGAGCCTTTGTTATGTGCCCAGGATTTAATGTGAAAAGGAAGAATCGAAAAAGAACACAAAAAACCTGATTTTGTATCCATAACTTTCAAGGAGTTTTTCAAAGCCAAAACGATCTCATTTTCCCGACGACCTTCACGAAGGTTGCTTATTGAAATGTCATTAAGGCCTTTCTGCATTTTTCTTAATAAGTGAATCTCTTAACGAGTTAGAGCATCCGTACATTCATGATTTGCTTAAGCAACTGCAGGAGACCTTAACCTTATATATATAGCATCCATATTGGCCTTACCCATCACTAGCCCAATAGAGATCTGGTCCACACTAATTACAGTCCATTCTCTTCACTAGACTTCAGCCTATTAATCTATATCCTTTATTGGGCTACTTTATTATCTTTATCTAGATCAAATTCAATTCTCTTAACTGTAAATTTATTAAAACTGTCAAAATTGTAATTAATTGTTGTCTATCCATTTGAAAATTTTCTAACAACTTAAATTGGGGATTTATGGTATTGAGTCTCGTAATCAATATAAAATATTGGTTTAAGGTTTAGAACTTTTAGAAATAGTGAGTTAACTTTTTTTGTATTTTTGGACAAATTTGAGATGGAATTGAAGGTACTGAGAGAATCCATCAACACTTTTAATAAGGTCCCAGTGGCTACATCTAAGCTCCACTTAGATGTAGTAAGTCATCAGCAAAGCTAAGACTTAATATCTTCAATTCCTTGCATTTGTAATGGTAGACAAAGTTTAGATATTTCTAAATATTGTACTCCAAGATCTTGTTTAGGACCTCCAAGCATAAGAGATTATATAGGGGCAAAAGGTCTCTCAGTCAGAGCCCTTTCGCTCCCTTAAGAATTCTTGTTGGTTCTCCATTGTAGAGAACTCTAAAGAAAATGGTAATAATGCACTAATGGATCTAGTTCCTCAAGAAGAGGGGAAAACCAAACACTTCCAATATGTGATGAATGAATTGCTAGTTGATATAATCAAATTCCTTCTTAAATTTATTCTGAATGCGTAACATTTAAGGCCTGATTTCTCATAGTAACTACTAAAACATACCTAGGCTAATATGATACTATCCTTATATGTCGACCTTGGATAAAAGCTCCTCGATAAGGACTTATATGGAGCTTAATATAGTTTTGAACCTATTGGCTTTCAATTTAGATATAACCATTCTAGATTAGGTTACAATGTGATATCAACCTATAATCTTCAAACTTTTCTACGTTTTGCACTTTAGCATTGTTTCCTTTAAAGAATAACTCTAGCACACATTTAGTCATCTTTACTTTGACTTGATCCCATTTTTCTAAAAGAAGAGCCCATTGAATCCATCTGTGTAACATCCCGTTTTCCAATAACGGGTTGAATTATAGAAACGGGTGCACGTGAGAAATTAGAAAAACGTGTCTCATGCTCATGCAATTGTGAACAGTGGTTTTGCACATGAAAAATGTCTGTACATGCACTCATGACATTTCCCGGTATAATTGTGAATAAAATTTGAATATTTGGAAAAATATGTTTTGTGTGTGTAAAATTGAATTGGAGAGGTCATAGTGATTTTCCAATTTTTAGAGAATTATAGAAAGTTTCTGGAAATTTTTCGGAGTCATTTCCGGACCCGGAAAATTTTCAAGAGACAGAATAGGGGTTTCCCGGTAGAGAAATGACTGTCCAATGGCACTGAAAATTTAGTCTTATGAAATTAAGAATTTTTGAATTGAGCCATTGGAATTTTGGAGAGAAATTGAAATTGAATTGGGAAGAATTTTATTAGCCAACGAGAGAGTGACACATGTCACCACTTTTAATGATAATTTATTAAAAAAATCAGCCCTCTTATGAGTCATCCACGACTCTTACATTAAACATTCTTGAATCTTCTTCCTTGCTTCTTTTATTAAGGTTGAGTGTTTTTTTTTAAGGAGAAGATGGCACCATCCGTAGCTCTCCTCCTTCTCCTTCCTCTTTGATGCTTCTTCTTCTTGTTTTACCCCTATACAAACTCTCATGTCTCACTTGCCTTCTCTTCTTTTACTCACCAAAAACTAAACCTAAGCCATGCATGGTGAAGATGATGATGCCGTGAGTGAGAGGAAGGAGAGAATTATGTGAAGTGTTGAAAGATTGAAGGAGTGGAAGCTTAATAAGTAAGGCTTATTCTCTTATGTGTTTAATTAATCATTTCATGCATGAATTATGATGTTATATGGATGAATTGCATGACATCATGTTTTGATTAAATTGGGTAGGTTATGTTTAAGATGATTGATGATTAATATGTTGAAGGAAAGAATTGAAAGGTGATGTTGTGTAGGTGAATTATAATGTTTTGATGGATTGGAATTAATGGAAATTTGAGTGAGAGAGTTGCTGCCACTTTTAGGCCTAATGGTGAGAGATAGGTTGTGACTTGTTTATGGTGAAATTGTGAATTGAATTGAGTTGTTGAATGGTGTTGAATTGGAATGGAAGATATAGGATGTGAGTTAAGTGCAAAATCTGGAATTTTATGTTTGGATGTATTTTCAGGTTTTTGGCCATAACTTTGTACGTGGGTGTGCAATTGATGTGATCTTTGGCTTAAATGAAACTAGAAGAGTTTAGCTACATTTCATGTGAAGAAAGTGAAGTCTAATTCTGACTTTAAGAGTGTCAAATTTGAGCATGAATGAGATACATGGGTGTAGGCATGAACAGTGTCTGTAATGACACTAAAGTTGAGTTTTGTGATCAGAAACTTTGGGAATTAACTGGGGTTGAATTAGGCAGAATTGGTTATTTTGATCTTCATGAAAGTTGGAGATCTTCTTATTATCTTTCTATTTCCATAAAGTATGTATTTTTTTGATATAAGGACTGAAAGTTATGAATTGTAGAATTTCGGATGTATAATGAAAGAGTAGGTGCTTTGATTGTGTGAAAATTGCTGCTAAGTGTAGGTTTTGTGATTTCTGTGTTCTGAGGCCAATTATGAATTTTTGTGGTCTGAATTGGAGAAAGTGGTCTAAATTAAAGTTGTATAGGATTGTTAGAGCTTTTTATTGATATATAATATGTGATTTTTGGATGTGTGAATTGAGACATATGAATTTAGGAAGTCTGGATATGTTTTAGGTGCAAATGAACCAAGTCAGAATCTTTCATTGTGATTTTGACCCAGTTTGAGTTAGATATAGCTTTTGATCTCTTCAGACGAATTGTATAGATTTTATTTATCTTTCCATTTCTATAAAGCATGGAATTTTTGGATAAGGAGGGAGTTATAAGGTCTGAAAGTAGTGTCATTGTTTTGAAATGGGATTGAATGGGACAGACCTATTTGAAGTGATTTTTGATCTCGAAATACATAAAATTTGGTTGTGAGTCCTTCATGAAAAATGTAGATCGTTTTGTTAGATTTCCATTCATACCAAATTTGTAAATTTTGGATATCTTTGTAAAGAGTTATGCATGTTAGAAGTGTGCATGTTTCAGTTGGGGGAGGACTCAGCAAGTCGCGATCGTTAGGACGAACGATCGCGACGTTGCGCGAACCTCGCGACGTGAGCGCACGCGCGATTCGCGCTCGTGGGCGCGATGTGTCACGCGCGCACGAGTGAGCTCGCCTCGCGGCCGCAAGACTGCCGCGAGGTCAGTGGCAATTTCGTAATTTTTCAGACATTCCGACCCCTCTCCACTCTTTTGCCTATAACTTGGCTATCCGACCTCCGATTGACCCCGTTTTTAAAGCATTGGGCTTCTAAAAATTCCCTCTGCCTCTCCATACCAAATTTCAGATTTTTTAGTGATTATAAGAGAATTGGGAATAAACCCTAATTCAGTGATCCGATTAAAGGATTAATTTTCGGATTAATTTCTAATTAACACCGGGATAGTCATGAACATGCATCGTACATATTTTGCATCAATTAATTGCTTATACTTGTGTAAATTATTAATGTGTGTGCAATAAATTGCACTAAATGGTTGTGCAGGGCAAAAGTCTGCAATCCGGCGTTCCAGAAAATGGAAGCGAAAGCTAATCTGGAGCGTACGGTGAGTGACCTAGATGGTCCCTCGATCTTTGTGTTATTTGTATTTCTTATTAATTGTGGAGAAATAATGGTGGGATT
>JANIIA010000007.1:879930-901811 GCA_027478495.1 Erythroxylum alaternifolium | reverse complement strand
AATATATTCCAGCAAAGTATCGTCATTGTCATTGAAGTCATCCTGAGTATAGTCTTCATCTGTTTGTAAGATAAGATAGAGTTGGACTTCATCCAGTTGAACTATGTTGAGCTCGACATCTCTCCTATGGAATGATGACATATCTACATCTTCTACTGTAATGCCTTCGTTATTGATCTTCAATCCAATATCTTGAAAGACTTCATCAGCATCTTCATCCAAATCACCAATATCTCTTTCACAAAAATCAAAGACATTCCTTTGTTGAAACTTTTGAACAACCCTCCAGTTGCTACCCAACACAGTATCGTTGACGTAGAAAACTTATTTGGCTTGAGTTGCAAGGACAAAAGGATCATTATCATATCATGTCTTACTAAGATTTATGCTAGTAATATGTCAGTTCATTTTCATGTTAGTTGGATCAAAAAATTTGCATTTAAGTATAACAACCTTCTTATCCTTGATGTTGTGCAACTCTATAATTTCATATATGACATCGTAGAAGTCAGTGATTTCGTCGTCATGACATCCTTCAATGACAATCCTACTATTTTAACTTCTAACTCGACTATCTCGATCTTTTATAAGATATCGCACCCCATTAACAATGCAACCTGTGTATTTCTTCCCACAAATATGAGGCCCATATGCCAAACTATATAATGTTGTTGTTGCTTCTTACATGTTACGGTTATGTAATCGTATCATCTGAACGACAAATTGGTAATAAAAATGAGGATGACACATATTCTCATATTTTCATAATAGCTAATTAATATGAAACTTACTCGATTTCTAAACCAAGATACAAACTTCTGCCTATGTCTTTCTTCAACATTAACGATCCCTTTGCTGTGAATTGTAACTTTGTGCTCTTTATTGGAAAAAAATTAACACAGTAAGATCTCAAAATTAATGAAAGAAATTGTAATATGAATGTTTGAATGAAAAGGAATATACGTACTCCATGTATGTATCGACGTTCTCACAAGTGCTCAAAATATACCAATGGTCAATTTCCAATTCGTCATTACTTAACTCAACATATTTACCCGCACCAAGTGGCCTAACATTTTAGGAGAAAATAGACAACCTACCATCATCATTAAAATCAAAGTTACGTTCCGATCTATTAAGTCTTGTCTTCACATTAGTTAAGCACATTAAGCAAAAAGTCAAACATTCATTTGCTATATAAGCCTCTGCAGTAGACCCCTCTAGTCGAGCTCTATTACGTACATAATGCTTAAGAGAGCATAAAAATATGAACATAAATAGTTAAAAACTTAGGAATTGTTACAAACCAGTAACATAGGAAAAACTTATTGAATTTAATATGAATTACCTTTCAATCAGAAACATCCATTAAAATTGAACCGGTCTACCAAGTTTTGCTTCATATGGTAGGTAAATTGCCAAATGAACCATAACATCGAAAAATGATGGGGGGAAATAATAATTCAAGCTTACATAGAATCAATGATATGTCTTTCTCTAATTTATCAAGCTTTTCAACTTTAAATGTCTTGCAACATAATTGCTTAAAAAACTCTCCCACTTGACCCAAAGTAACGGACATATCCTTCGATAAACACCCACGTATTCCAACAGGAAGTAGTCGTTGGAAAAGTATATGATAATTATGACTTTTCAACCTGGACACTTTTTCCTCTTTAACATTTACGCAACGGCCTATATTAGATACATACCCATCAGGAAATTGACTGATTGGAGAAACTAACAGAATGCTTATTTCTCACCTCTTGACATGTTGTAACAAGTAGGGGGAATAAAGTATGATCCATCATCTCTTCTTCTCAAATGCAAATCTTTTCTAATATTCATGTTTTCCAAGTCTAGTCTAGCCTTAATAGTGTCTTTGGATTTCCCATCAATTCCTATAACAGTCCCTAAAATGGCCTCATAAATGTTTTTCTCAATATGCATGACATCAAGATTGTGCCTCAATAGTAATTCCTTCTAATATGGTAAGCTAAAAAATATGCTTTTTTTTAGTCTAATTCAATTCAATATCATTTCTCTTATGCTTTCTATTACTTGGGTGTTTGTCAGGTGTAATGTCATGTAAATGGGCAGCTGGTAAACAATGTCATCACCCGACAACTGTATCGGAGCTTCACCAACTCAACTATGCCATTAAACTATTTACTTTTTCGCCATCTATGCCCATGTTCCAAATAACGACAATGACCTTTATAACATATTTTAATTCATATCCTTGTTGAATATGTTTGATGATTACAAATAGGACAAGCCATATAACCTTTAGTTCTCTAACTCGATAAATTCCCATAAACTGAGAAATCATTTATAGTTTACAATACAGCAGCATGCATTGTAAATGTGTTACTTTCAACAACATCAAAAGTTTGTAATCCATATTCCCACAGATCGTGTAAGTCATCAATTAATGGTTGCAAGTAAATATCGATTTCCTCAGTAGGAGCAATAGGTCCTGGAATCAACAAAGACAACAACATAAAAGGCTCCTTCATACACTTCCATGGAGGTGAATTATATGGGACTATAATCACCGACCACATACTATATGAATTACTCATATTACGGAAAGGATTAAATCCATCTGATGCCAATCTAAGTCGAACATTGCGACAATCTTGTCCGAACCATGGGAACTTTCTATCAAGCTCTTTCCATGCCATTGAGTTAGTTGGGTGAGGCATAATGTTATCATCAATGCGTTTCTCTTTATGCCACCTCATATCTGTAGCTGTTTTAGTTGACATAAACAACCTTTATAATTGTGGTTTAATAGGAAAATATTGAAGGATTTTTATTGGTATCTTTTTCACTCTCCTATCATCCACCCGCCACCTTGATGTACCATAAATAGGACAATCCTGAAGTTCTTTACTTTCCTTCCAATAAAGAACACAATCATACTTATAAGCATGAATTGAAATATATCCCAATCTAAGGTCCCTTAACAATTTCGTTACATCATAGTAAGATTTTGGTAACTTATATCCCATAGATAATGTATCGTTTAATAAATCAATTAACATGTGAAACTACTTGTTACTCCATTTATTATAAACCTTCAAATGCAGCAATTTTGACAACAAATGAGAGTTGAGAAAAATTAGAGCACCTCAGATATAATTGTTCTTGAGCAACTTTCAATAACTTTCCAAAATTATCTTCTATCATTTTACCAATTATATTAGGCATTCTTATTTCATTCATAGTCTTCATATAATTCTGACAATCGCCTAAAATCTCATTAATCCCATCATCACTATCGTCATTCACATCACAATCATCAACATTGTTATTGTAACTCTCATCATAAGACTTACTGACACTTCTACTACAACTTGCTTCCTTATGTTCACTATGATAAAGTCATAAACTATAGAATTTGTCTATGCCTTAGATAAGCAAGTGATTATATACAACATTTTAACTTTGGAAGTCCACATTTAAGCAATCAATGCATAGACAATGAGTACTACATTCATCACCCATTTAATCATTTACAAATTGCTTGAAACTTTTAACTCCTTCTACGTATTCAATTGATCATTTTCGATGAGACATCCAACTCTTATCCATTTAGCTATACAATACAAGAAGATAATACATTTATAACATTCATTTTTTGTTTTATATTATGTTAAAAAAACCTATGTTTAATATTACATGTAGTCAACAACGTTGTATCAGTTCATACACACCAATTAAGTGAAAAATATACAACAAAATGAAACAACAACTGATATATAAATCAATCAAGGTCACTACTAATTCACATACCTGAAGATATATAGTTGTATACAGTTGACTTGAGTTATTTATGCGATTGTTGGCTCCAAGAAAAAAGAGAAACATATAATCTACAAAATAATATGGCCATGGAGTTGGTGAATAACAAAATATACTATAAATAAATTGAAAACTATAAATTAAAGGTTAAACGACCTAAAATCAAATTTTATATACATAGACATTATAATGAAAGAATTTATAAATATCTAAATTGTGCACAAAAAATGAAGATTAGGATATGAAAATAATTAAGACATCAAAGAAAGAAGGTTAAAGAATTTCAATGTTGACCTACCTTATGCATTTATATAACCCAAAAGTTGTCTTGTTTATTTTACCTAATTAATGTGGATAGTGGTATTGAAGTACTTCGTTCTATGCTTGATGTGGGGGGAGCAATGCAGAACTGAATAGACTAGAAAGTGAATTATCTTTTCCTGCTGGATTTTGTTGTTATGATTGTTCTCATGTTTTTTAGAGCTACATCATCCATTTAGAGAGAGAGATGATGTTGAATAGCACATTCCAGAATATTGGAAGGTAGTAACACTGGATGATGCCTATGAACTACCCCTTGTAGAAGATCAAAAGAATTCTTCACTAACTCAAGCAGTGGATTGACTTGTTAAGTAATTCTTTTCACATTTTCTTTTCTTTATCATTTCTTGTCTTCTTTCACAAAATGGAACTGGAGAAAATGATATTTATATTTTTCTTTTACCATTTGGATTGAAGGTCTAATATCTTATGTAATGACATTATTATTATAAGGTTTAGCTCAAATTCTCCTTGAACATTGGTTGTGTGTGTTGTAAAATGATGGTGTATTGATTACTAGAGGGTTTGGTTTGAGTGCAACCTTAACTTAAAATTGGAGAGGTGAGAGGTAAGCAACATTAGCATTATTGCTTTCATGTTAGCATCCACATTTATTCCGTCAAGCATAGACTGAGAATACCATAGGCAATGATACGATTAATTAGAGGTTTGACATAAATTAGAGATTGGACTAAAAATGAAAGGTGTTTGTTGGAATAGGACTTTCAACAAACACCTTGTAAGCAGAACATAAGACACAGGTTTCTTCAACCATTCATTCATTCAGTCCCCTTTCTTCACCATCATTGACACAAATCAATAGCAACCCAACCCAACATTTTGTTACTCAATCCATGCAAAAAACTGAAGAAATCAAAGAAAACACAACAAATTTACATTCGGTTGCTTAAGACATTAAAAAACGAACCCACAACAAATGAGAGAAAACTTACCAGGTTGAGCTCAACTCCACGAGATGATAGATAAGGGGAAGATAAGAGTAGAAAATCGAGAAGAACAGTTGAAGGAAGATTGAAGAAAGGAGGGAGAATATGCAGTTGAGAGAAAACGCAGAAACAAGAGGGAGGGTGGAAGGCTGCGGCTTTGATTTTTACTCGGGTGCGACAAACGATGTCGTCCCACCTAAATTTTTTTTCACCATTGCAGCATTCAGTGACGAAATTAGGATTTGTCATAAATTGTAAAACATTTAGCTACAATTAATGATAGCCATCGCTAATACGTTTGGAACTACGCCGAAAATGACGTAGTTATATTATTATGATCTCCCACATTTTGTGACGAATCTAATATTCATCACAAAATGCCAAGCTTTGGCTACTGAACACTTATGACGTCGCAAAATTTACAACATTTTGCTACCAATCTGTTAAATCATCACCTAAAAGTATAAATTTGCTACAAATTGTAGAAAATGTCGCAAAAAATTAAGCATTTTCTTTACTTCCTTAATGTTCTTTATTGTTCTTAAAAAAGCTTTACCTTTATTTGGAAGTCAGTTCTTCCTCTATAGTCTCTATCAAGTCTTCCCAAAACCAGCGATCTCCAACATCATACATACAAATCAAAGTCATTGACTATATCAAAACATGGTTTGTAATCCTGTCACGTCTTTTTTACTATCTGTTGTATTTTTAGTTGCGGTATTCATTTCTACATCTTGTACTAACTAGATCAACTCTTTATTTGTCAATCTTGGTTTGTCACAAGTTTTAGTATCTCTTCGATTGATTTTCTCCTGTTTGCTTGTGATGTTTGCATTTGCCTCTCGAGACAGCGGGAGAAAGAAAACAAGTATTTTACCATTGTTAAATAGAAAAT
The DNA here is from genome assembly GCA_027478495.1 of Erythroxylum alaternifolium. NCBI lineage: Eukaryota > Viridiplantae > Streptophyta > Magnoliopsida > Malpighiales > Erythroxylaceae > Erythroxylum > Erythroxylum alaternifolium. The sequence continues at coordinate 895,838 of JANIIA010000007.1, read as the reverse complement.
TTGTGATTTTTATCCTTCCAGGGTAGATCTGGACCTTCTTTGTGTAGATCTGTACATAGGGTGTTTTTTGCGGTGCTAAAGTTGATTTCTTTGTTTTTTATATTTGTTGTTTGATTTCTTTGTGTTATGTTATTTGAACATTATCGTTGGAGAGTTTGAATTTTGCTCAGCTAGTTTTCAGATTTGAATCGGTTTAGTTGAACTTACTGTTACTAAATCTTCTTAAGTTGTTTCTAGATTTTGCCTACTGAGGAACTTATTTGAATTCATCCTGCTTGGCATTTGTGACTTGGGGCTTTCATGTGTTTTAAAGGTATTATGTTCAGTTTTGAACGGGCGATTATATATGCATTCACTATATGGTTTTAGGTTTTCTGTGAATGGAAGTAGCATGGAATCTGTTAATGTTAGTGATGAAAGGGAAAACATATGATTTGCATTTGATTCTCGGGATGAGTTTGTCATGTCTGTAAGGTTTTCGATGAAATTTCTGTAACGATTTGCATTTGAAAAGTGTTATACTCTAGACAATCCATTAATAGTGTTATCCACTCCTTTTTCATATATGATTTTGAAATTAAATCTAATCAATTTCGGTAACTAGGATTGTTGAAAAGTAGTTATCTTCTATCCTAGTAACACTTTAAAATTTTATAGTTTATTTTCACCATATACCTCCTGCCACCATTTACTGTCTATCTTTGTTATTTCTTTATGTCTATCTTCCAACCGACGTATAACGTTTAATCTCATGAAAGCTTTGTTTCTGTATACTCTTGAAATTGTTTCAAGAGTATTTTACTTTTTTGCATTTCCATTAATAATAATATAGAGACATATAGATAATACTATATGTATATACATGAAGAACATAGTCATGTCTATTCTACTTTAAATCTTAAATTTTGCATTAGATATAAATTTTATAATAAATTTTTGAAATTTTAGCAAGGGTAACTTTCATATCATTAGGCACATTGAAGATGTATCAGTGATAAATTGGACTAGTTTTAGTTGTCATCAAAATTGGAGAACATATCATTGTTTTATTCTAAATTGACTTTTACAGAATTTACTTCTTAACATTATTAATGAAGGAATTTCGACATGGAGACTAGTTCCGAATGACCCTAATTCATTCCGTCGGGAGGAATGTGGCAAATTATCCCTACTGAGAAAACCAACAATGCAGATGCAATCTCGACTTTATATACTAATCATCGTTTGCCTTCCATGGTTAATCATCTGCTTCAAGGTGTTTAGTATCATCCGAAAAACGTCACTTTCTTTATTATGTACTTTTCATTTCCTTTTATGAAATTATTATATATATTACTATTTTGATGGTTTATACTACATGATGTTTTAAGCTTCCTTAAGTGTCGAATATGACATGTACGGCCATAGAGGCAGGAGCGATGTCATAATAGTCTATAAAGGATTAGGAAAATCGGTTGATTTGAAATATTTGTCAATTCCAAATATTTCGTTTGCTCATACACATATGCATGTCACTCCAATTTTAGTTCATTTAACAGTTTACTAATATGAAAATATCTAGCTTCTATACTGAATGTGTTTTAAGTACTAAATCTAGCGACTTATCACTGCATCCTTTACAAATTTAGCTATAGAAGAAAAGTTGATGTAAGAGGGTGTGAAAAACCCTACACTTGAGGGAACAACTGTTACTGTTTTAATTGGTCCATTCGAACATGCAAGGACCCTTCTAGGGAATCTAGACATCGGGGACTCATTTACCTTTACCGATTCTCATGTTACTTAGAATTCAAATAAATAACTATATCATTGTTAGTTAACGAGTCAATCAACTGAACTCAGCTTTAAAGTTTATTGATTATTGTATCTGTAATAATTTGTCAAACAACATATCAACTACTTAGGGGTCAAGTTGTGTACTATTGAATGTGGAATGTTATTGTTCTAGTTCTATGAGTGTATGAATTAGGTAACTTCTAATTCAAAGTTCGTACTACTCTATATATCATATTTTATATTGATAAAATTATTTAAAATGTTTATAACTAATTTTTGCAATGTTAGTAAATACTAATGATTAATTAATACTACTGTTTAACATTTAAAATTTAGTTGTGAGTTTTTTTTAATAATACGTTGTAAACATTCAAAACAAATCTTTAATAAAATGTATCTAAACTATGATAGATTATAAAAATGTTAGTTTAATAATTTATGAAATTGTCAATCTTTTGGTGACGATTTTTGTATACATTCAGCGATGTTCTTTAGAATTCGTCACTGAATGTGCAACATTTGGTGACGATTTCTAAAATTTGTCGCTGAATGTTTGATATTTAGTGGCGATAAAAAGAAATCGTCATTGAATGTATAAGCTTGTGCGATGAAATAGGACTTTCGTCGCCAAATATTGACCTTTTGGTGACACTTCATAATATCATCACAAAACATATAACATTTGGTGACGATTTATGAGATTTGTCGCAAAATGTTTGACAAGTTATGGTAATGTTTTCAGACTTCGTCGCGATTGCATTATTTCGCAACGAATATCAGAAATCGTCACCCATTATGCATGATTTGGCGACGATTTTCTCTGTACGTCGCTAAAGGTTTCCCTTGTGCAACGCTTTTTGGTTTCATCACTAAATAATAAGTTTTAGTGACGAAAACTTTTAAATGTCGCAATATGTTGTCTTTTGGCGACGAATTTAGTTTCGTCGCAAAAGAAATCGTCAGAAAAGGATGCTTTTGTTGTAGTGAATTATAATAAATTAAATTAAATATTAAATATTAAATCTATATGCTTTTCGAAATTTTGTTAGCCTCTAATACAAACATGTTCGTCTTCTTGTACACCTATATGGTAGTCTCTCTGTTAAGGCTATAAATTTGTCTGTATAACTTTAACTTTGCATTTACCTTCATCTTGGTTAGTCAACTTGCTTCAAACAAACTCTCTACCACCCCGCAAGGATTATGCTTCAATTACCCTGGGGCTTGAAATTGCGACTTACTTTATAATGGGAAACTAAATTTTCTTACTTACAAGTGTATAAATTCTTTCCTTTCAATTTAATGTGTTAAAGGATGGCCTTGTTTTTTCATTTGACAGTTGGCGGTGTGTGTGCAAAACAAAATCAAGGATAAAGGGGAAAATAAAACAGAGGGAACTGGGAAGGGAGACAAATATTAACAACTATCAATCTTAATTCCTAAAGTCTCGTCTTTACTCTTTAACAAAGCCTGTTACGGACATAGTCCAGTGAACAAGTTAGCCCATGAATTGATTATTAGACCAAACCAAAGTCCATCTTCTTGAGGAATCCGGAAATGCAGGCATGCGCCATTCACCAACTTGGACTTTGCGTAGAAATACAATCCTGGTTCTTTAGAGGACCGACCCATCATTGTTGACGAGCATGAGCCCTTGTCGGCTCAAGGGAAAGAAGAGGAAAATAACAAAATAATTCTGTTTTTCCTTTACAAGATTATTATTTTACTTAAAATTAGTTTTTATATTTTTATTTTTATATGTATTCTTAATAAAATAACTCTTTCAAATACTTGTATTTCATTTTTAAAATAAATTTAGTAGTACAATAATTCAGATTATTATGAAAATTTATAATTTAAATTAAAAATATAAGAATTTTATTTTAATAAAATTTTGAATTAAAATTTCTTTTGTTAATCTTTTTTTTTCAAAATTATTAGCAGCAAACTCCTATCCCCCGATGCTATTCTAAATAACTTGTAATTTTGATATAAATTTGTATTATTCTATTTATATTAAATGGAAGAAAATTTTTTAAAAAAACGTATCTCAAGTCCCATAAAAACGTAAATAGACATGATTATCAATTTTTTATTTAAATAACAATGAATATGTGGTTCATTCATCAAAACTTGCTACTAATTGCTGTTTAATAGTATAAGCTTGCCAACCGCATGGAGAATATAGAAATATACCGCGGGAGTTAAAATGCACGTTAATGATCAAATATTATTCTTGCCCTTCTAATCAGTAGAGATCTTTGTTGTCCGTCTTTCTCGTCAACTGTCTTCTAATGTGTGTCACACTTGAGTGGCAAAATATTACCATTGAATATAATACACAAATTCTTTGTTTCACCTAACTTCACTGAACCATATATAGTAAACTAGGAAGACCTAGAAGAGCCATGAAAGTGATCTTCTTGAAACTCGATGTGGAAGAAACAATCATGAATCACGTAAGTAGAAGTTTCTTAATGTTCACATTGCAAACCAGGCAACCAACAGAGACATGAAATCACCTTTGTGAAGACTTTTTTTCATTAGGTAATTACTTGTCTTTGATGAGAAGCTAAAACAAGACTTTGAACTTAAGTAAATGGTCTTTTTATGTAATTTAAGGTTGTTTGGTCTTTCATGTTTAAGGCCATCATTGCTGTTAAGCCTAACAACAAACTCCTGTTGAAAAACCTATCATTTGTTTGCAGGATGGCCTCAGTAGCAATTTTTCTTTTACAATCTTTCTATGGTTGAGATGATCACTGCCTCTTCTCTTTCAACAACTATTATTAGTAGCCATCCCAATATTAATTTGTAGTTTTGTTTCCTTATCACGCCATTGAAAAGGATTAACAAGCACGGAAGCTTGTCTACGACAATAATTCTTTTGGAAGCAAACTCCAAGAATCCGTACATAAGCTTAGACTGTTATTTCTTTAGTGAAGCCCTAGAATCACAAGGGAATTCGATATTTCTAATTCAAATCTTGATTTGTGCATTTGTTAGGATAGCTCGAAACAATAGTATAATTACACGTTCTTTTATTCATATGCAACTTTAGAACAATAAAGATTTGAGCTAGAAATTATATATATATATATATATAGAGAGAGAGAGAGAGAGATTTAAATATTCCTAATAAATGTATTTGGTGAAAATTTTCTAATATATATTAAAGTTCTCTAAGGTACCTAAACAAAAAAGATGCTTGTGTATCTACAAGATTTAACTAAAAAATATCCTGGATGAGTTGTGTTAACATTTTAAAATGGGAACTGCATTATTAATGCTCTTACAATGATTAATATAACCATTCAAAAAATTTTAAACCTTATCAAATCTTTATTAATTAACATTTCAAACTTAAATTGAAAGAAAAAAACTAATCAAGAATATTCGATAATTTTTTAAAAACTAGTGTTTTTTAATTTAATTTGTTCAACTATTTTTTAATATATTATAATATCAACCTAACTTAGTATTATTTTAATTTATTATATTCGAAATATCATACCTACCCTACTATGAGCAATACTGTCACCGTCTCACCGAGATACCATGCCTGGAATGAGAAGTACCAAACTCAACTCAAACAAGAAGGTATAGGCTCTACCGTCATTTTCATTCCACTTGTGTGAACTTGCAGTTTCAGTAAACCTTTCCAATGTCAAGTTAGACTAGCAAATCCATTAAGTACTGTAGCTCATATATTTTCTTCCCTTTTCACTATATTAATTTCTACTTTCTAATCATCTTTTGTAAGTTTCATTGTCTATATGCTTATTTACCAAGACATTCCTTAGTGGTAAAAGAGGTCCACAGACAGATCTGCATCCGATCAGGATGTAAAAGAATGTGAATTCTAGTAGATATTAAACCCTTTTCTCCTTGAAGATTGTTTTCAAGATTTAGTCTCTGGAAATCCGTAAATTGCATATAGTAAGACCTGGAAAAGGAAACTGTGTTTTACTTGACCAAATATGAAATAACAGAGAAAGTAGCTCCCTATCCATTTTTTATGATAACCTTCAATTATAAATACTAGATTCATGAACGCTACTTGTGGTGTTGACTTTGACATTTTTGGTTAATTATTGGTAACATACGAAGATCAGCCGTTCCCTGTCGGTGCAGTCTAAGTTTTTACCTTTGGGATGTTTCGATGAGGCATCATTAGATAAAGCATATCAATATCTCTTGTCGGACACCGTTATTTGACCAAGAAAAGCAGCAGCTACTATATACATCTGACACCATAATAAGGTTACATGTTACTTAGTACTTCTCCTCTTCAGTTTTACCGCCTTTATGTCTGTCTTTTCCAAAATTTCGTTTCATTCGACTAAAACGTGTCTTTAATTGTGTAATTATGTAATTATTTGTTGCCATTTCCTTCTTTATCTATCTTGCATGTGGAAGGAAATAAAAGTAAAGATTAGGATCAAAGGTTGACATTCTTTTTAGAGGATTGGAGTTTGGCCTAAAGACTAAGGGTAGATGAATTGAAGGTTTCGATTATTTAATATCACATTAAAGGCTTTGTTTGTGACTTAAGAATTTTAATCTGTGCAAATAGCATTTATCAATCAAAGTTATGCACGGGTAAAGAATAGAAAGGCATATGCGACCACCTTATTTATACCTATCGCCAAGCATAGAGTTCATACGCATATGGTGATGCAGAAACATTAAAATCTGGATTAAACAACTTCCGAAGTATATAGAAACAATAACTGAACTGCTCCTTAAGGTATTGCTTATGCATCTTCTACTGTCAGCATCCTCCTGTAGAAGAAAGATGTGGTTTCGTTCTTATAGAGCATAATTAATGCTCAGGTGACTTTCGGGTCAATTATGCCTCTTGAACCAATTCTGATAGTGACTTAAGGCATAGTTCATGTATCGATCATTTTAGGACCACATCTTGTGAGTTTCAGGTGTTTGATTTGTTTGAACTGAAAAGAAAACATTTTACCGAGACTAAACCAAATTTTCCAAGCTTTCTGGAGCAAGCGTAGATCAAGTGCCTTAGGCACATATTTGCCAAAATCTTGACCAACAGCAAGTTGTCGTGATGTAAACTATGATTGTACCATTATTTTGCTTCCTGGTATTTCTTATTTTCACATGTTCTTTACGTACAAAAGATTCGAGGCGGTTTCAGATATGCAGAGATATATGTAAAAGATGCGAACAATTGATGAAGAGACAGGTGATAAGCATGTTTATGGACCTTCTTTCCCTCTCTCTCTCTCGCTCTCTACACCACGAAACAAGCTTGTTGTTCTATTGGTGGGTTTTAAAGTTATGAAGGTGATAGAGCCCTCTTCATCTCATCCACAAAAGCTCGAGAACCAAAGATGATTGAATCCTGTTGAACCTTCTATAGTTTGTTGTTGTTGTGTTTTAAGTTTGATCTCACCCCTCTCTCTCTCTGCGTGTCTACGTGTATGTGCAACTCTATTAGTGTCTCTTGTCTCTCCAATAATGGAGAGAGAGGTAGCTAGGACAGAATAGCCAGGCAGCCAAGTTTGGCCTTTTGGGAGGAGACTCAGACCAGTGCATGGAGGGTCCTGGAAATAGCAGCTGTATCATATGCCAGGAAATCAGTATCTTGGATATGACTACAGGCCCTGGATAATCTTCTTATTATTTACTCTCTCAGACTCTGCCAGCGAAATTAAAATTTCACAATCAAAACCCTACCCCACATCCATCTTCTCTCTTCATCATAATTCATATTTCTATTAATAATGTTCTTGTACTATCTTCATAAAATAATAATGATCTTGAACTCCAACTTGGTCTGCCCGTTACAAATTTTGAACCAGAGACAGACTCGAATGTTGTGTACGTTTGGTGTGTTTTTTACTTCGAAAAGGAGGGTCTTAGCTTTAAGTACGAAAAGGACTTGCCTTGAAAATACTGCTGTAACAGCTAACTATTAGTCGAGACCAGAAAATTTAGTTTTCACTCTTTGAAACTGTATAATGATGAGTACATTATTCCAAAGTCCAACTGTTATAGGAATCAAATACAAAATGATAGAAGAGAGAGAAGAAAAAACCAGGAGAAAAGAACAATACAAGTAGAACTCAAAGAAAGATCAGTGCTTCAGTCTCTTTTTCTTTCTCTTTCTTTCGGAATCTCCTTAATAGAAAATGAAAAATAACCCTCAAACATTCCTGTACTATCAACATCTAGTGTGTTTTCGGATAAAGAGAAGCTGAAGAGAAATGGTAAAAGAATGAATTTACAGTTCATATCTGATTGAAGACGTTAAAATTTGTTCCTGTTGGATCTCCTGATAGCGACGTCAACTGATAACTGCTAAAATCTGCTGTATTATCAATATGTAGATGTCCTTCATGCCATGGACTTGGCTTCAACTCTTCCGCCTTGATATCATTGACATGAAATTGAAACACCGACTCTAATTTGTTGGCATTCCATGAAAAAGCTGCATTTTCCACCATTTTGTTCATCGGAAATCCTGTGTAATCGCTGATGTTTGAGCTATTACTGGAACTTTCCTTAGGCTCGTTTAGGAACAAAGAACTCATTCTCGAAGCGGAATTATCTGAAAATTCTGTCCCACTGATGCTGCCATGGTCGAAACTTGTTAAGCTTGGCATTGACGTGAAAGCAAAATTGGTAATTGTTTCAATTGGGTTATGATCGAAGGTTCTGAAAGTTGCCTGAGAGAGGCCGGAAAGACCCGGGTTATATCCAACCTGATCGACACCGGTTTGGAATTCAAAGTAGGACAAAGGATCATAAGTTTGTCTGGTGATGAATTGGTCTCTTGAAGCTTCTGTCAATCCACTGCTATAGGAAGTTGCGTCGTTACCAAAATATGCGGACTCTGGCTCAGCTAAGATCGATATAATTGGCAATCCTTTTGATTCTGGCAGTTCCAAAGATGCCTCATCTATGGAATTTCGCTCCTTTTTCACTTCTACTTGGCTTAAAGGCTTGTGGGTTGTTGGGTCGATACCTTGTTTCATTAACTTCTTCTTCAGACAAGAGTTCCAGAAGTTCTTAATCTCATTATCCGTTCTTCCTGGTAACTGTGCTGCAATTTGAGCCCACCTGCATTTCAAAATCCAAAATATTTGAGTACCTATTTCCATTTTCAACCCACTGGATTGTCTACTTGACATTAATTTACCTGTTGCCCAAAACTTCATGAAGACTGATTATAAGATCTTCCTCTTGTTGGGAAAACATTCCCCTTTTAAGGTCAGGTCTCAAGTAATTTATCCATCTCAACCTGCAACTCTTTCCGCACCTTTGTAAGCCTGCAGTAAGCAAACAGCAACTTAATTAAAATCATTCAAAAAGCCAAGACAGAAACTTTGGCTCAAGAAAGACGAGAAAATGCCAAGTTGTTATCACCTGCTAACTTAGGAACAGAACTCCAGCAACCAACACCAAATCTCGTTATGTAATTGAAAAGTTTCTCATCCTCTTCAGGCGACCACAAACCTTTCCTTAGTTTCTGCTTTACACAACAGGAATGTCGTCCCATTTTCGTTCAAGGAGTAGACTGAGAAGGACTGTTATCAACGAAAACTTGAAGTGCCCACTACGAAGGATAAGACTGGGAATGATATGAACATGAAAGCTATATAGAAACCGGACGTGTGTATATATATAGATATCTATTTTATGAGCAGCAAAAAACAAGAGTAGAGGACTTAAACCATACTTAGGATTCAAGGTAGAGAGAGAGACGAGAAAGAAGGGCAGAGGAAGGTGAAGCAATCAAGTGGAAATTACGCAAATCCGGTACTGCTTTTGCATAGGACTGGATTGGTTTTTAAGATATCTCCATCTCTTGAAATTTTGTTTATAAAGTTGATTTAAATGAGAACAACCATATAAATGTGTACTCATGATTAATAATACAATTATATGTTTGTCTAGTAACCATAACACTTTATTAATTAGTAAGCTTCCCTTGTCTGTTAAACCTCATCCTCTTGGACTTAAACTAATAGCTTTCTTTAATACACCATTCTTCACTAGAGTGAATTTAAGCCCACAAATAGTTTACGATAACCCAACTAGTTAGGAGCAGGGTTGTGTATTACTGAACTTCTGGAAACTCTATATTTCAGGTAAGTTTTTACTAAGTGTTATTGTTGTTGATGTTATAAATAGTTTACATTAGTTTAAAGATTATTACTTACATTAGAATGTTTATTTTAAACACATTTAAAATAATTTTTTATTGTAAAAAGGGCATCTGAATATTATGTTTAGGCTGTACTTTTATTTGCATGAAAAAAAAACAAAGAGTAGAGTGTGGCTTGTTAAGAAAAATAAAATAAAAGCGTATGTCAACATCTTCAGGAGAAAGGAAATTACTAGGAAGATCATAAAGCAAATTCATTAGCCATTTTTATCTTTTTCTTCACTAGTATAGGTCCCTATGAGAAGTTTCCGACTTGATAGGCCTGCTTCTTTTTAAACTTTGCTTGCCCGGTACTATATAGGCAGGGAAATTCACACGTATGGTATTTTTATAATTTGAAGTTCTATAGCTTACATATTCACATAATAAATGTGGGACTACAAGTATAGCCGACACTAAAGCTATCGTTTAATGTGGGCTCCATGTACTTTGTATATATTTTTTTTTATTACATTAGGTATCCCAGTTTAGCCGGATTAATCCTAAGCCTCTAAGACCCCACCTTAAGAACCCTAGAGGATGTAAATCTGGAACTCCAAGACCCCTCAGGTTCTTACATAGCCTGTACACTTTTGCGCACAAGGAGTCGTCACATACTTGATTGGTCAACTGCTGATTGATCGCTGACCCCCTACTCAGCATCAAGTTCCCAGCAGCCTTAGGTTCCCTAGTAGCTTCAACTCCTACACTGCCGCTAGAAGCGAGACGTCCGTAATTGATCCGATCAAGGAGCTGTACCCAGGAGGCTAGAAGATCATTAATAGGATAAATTCATATTTCTCCTCCTTTGGTGTGACTTGAACTCAAGACCTCCTTTTTAAAGGAGAGCCTTAAGTGAGGAGCTGAAGTCATTAGGCCACTCTTCGTTGTCTACCTTGTATATTTGACCCTTAAGGGAAGGAGAACATAAGTTTCTATATTTTTAAAATGGAGAAAGGGAAAAAGGGGTGAACAAAAATATTCACTCTAGAAACTTGAGAATGAAAAGAGGAAAACAGGAGCATTTCCTTCGCCGTCTTAGTTCTTTACCCTTTTGAATGAGCCATAAATGGCAAGCATTTGGTGGAACACTTTCTTCTCTAATTATTACTAGACTGTTCATATACATATATATATTTAACTGAAAGAAAATAAAATAGAGGTCATGCTTAAAGGTTCTCTTTTACTATATGGAATGGATGTCAAACTTGTATAACAAAAGGGAAAGGAATGATACCACCAAGTTAAAAGCTTACTGTATAGTTTAACAAAATCCTATACAAGTGTAAATAAGATCATTAGTCTTACGATAAAATTGAAGGAGAAGGTGAAGATGTTTCTATAAACTTAAATAAATGTTGCATGAGGTTGAAGCTCTTGATATGGTTGAGACTTTGGGATGATTAATTTATCTGGACATTGTGATCAGCCACCCTGGAATCTCTGGCAAATGGGGTTGGGGTAAGAGTGATGATGGAACCGAAACTTGGGAATGGAGTACCTAACTGAACCCTACTCTTTTGGTGAATGATTAATTGAACATCTAATTAATGCATGAACCCATCATTGCAATCAGTTTTCCCTATCCTTGCACTCAAATTCTTTTGTTGTAAGAGGATTTATTTCTAATTTTGGCCAAATGTCCAGTAACCATAGTTAAGCTCTTCCACCATGTTTAGTTTCAATGGAAACCTCACACCCACTTAGCTCTAACCAGGCTTTTATTGCAAGTTAGATTGGACAGCTTGCCAGTCAAGATTACCTAATTTCATTACAAACTAGAAGGGAAATCATTAAAAGAGAGGGTTGGACATTGAACTTTGCTTTTAATACTTATGTTTTATTGTAGGGGTTTCCAATTAACAAAAACTTCTAATCAACAAAACTTGTTACTCCTAACAAAAATGTCGAATAACTAATACAATAAGCAATTTTGTTGATACACATTGTCTTTTTTAGTCTTATTTGCTAAATCTTCCTCTTCATAAGGAAGGAGAAGACTCTAAAGCTTGACAACCATCTTAAAGAATACATCAATTTGTTTTTTTTTAAATTGAAGGCTTACCAAGTTACACCATTATCTTTTTACAGAAATCATACAATATTATTTAGATAAGAATGATTGTCTTCTGTAATATAAATAAATTACGAAAAAGAAATAATCTTGTCTAAAAAAATAAAAACTTTGATTAAGATAATTTTAGAGAATATGCAACTTAACAAAAGCTAAAACCTTACCCTTTAAAACCCAAATCATAAATTTTTATAATTAGTAACTACGTTAAGGAAAATAAAAGGTTTCAACATTACTATCTTGTTTTAATTTTAATGGGATAATAATTTTTATTAAAGCTAAATTGTGATACGGGAATTATTATCTTCAATGATGAGGGCATGGATAGACGTCTACGACCGACAACGTCCACGTAGGAAGATAAGCTAGTGTGACTCATAGTCTCCGCAAATACTAGAGCCAGTACAGGCGCCCACCCTCACATCACAATACTTGGCCTCTGTTTCTCGTCTGTCATATTCATCAATTCCATTTTTTTAATAAAATGTTGTTATTTTATTATTTGTAAAAGATCACAATCCCATGTTTCGCTGCACCACTATTCAACATGATTCATTGGACCAAAACCAAATTCCTCTGATATAAACACTCAAACGGTCGTGATAGGTTCAGATTCTAATTAGTTTCAAGGTAATTTACTACATTATTATTATTTAATGGGGCCACGAGGATCTCGTCTCACACGTGAAATTTAACTTGTCGGGATGTGAAAGAAAACATCATACCCTAAGGTGGTGTCTCTTAATAAAATTGGTTGTATATGATTCCAAACTAATAATGTCTATGAATTAATTGTTTAGGGAGGAACTAGATATAATATTAATAAAATGATATAAAGTTAATCAATTTAAATTGCATGCTTAATTAAGTCCTAATTTATATCATCTTTTAAAGGAACTGGGCTAATAAATCACACGTGTCTTGGCGACACTAATTTATTATATGTTATTGTAAGACAAGACAAAAAAGCTTCTCAATTTGGCGTCATTTAGCTCTCAAAATGTCCTTCGGAATATTATTTTCACATTTCAATGGGATACCCAATTACTCAAAGTCAATTGTTGTTATTACTTCTTCTTCTAATGAAATACGTACAGAATGTCCTACTTTTTTTATAAGAAATAACAATGTACATCCTTTTATATAAAAATTTGCGAATAAGCCTTGAATTTGAATTGAAAAAAAAAACAGAAGGCTTGAATTATTGAAGTGATGGAAATAAGCAGTATTGCTAATTTTATTATAACACAAACTAGCTATGATATTGGCTAGCTATTGCCCAATCCTCTTGTAGCAAAACATGTTGTTTGGGGGGGACATATACCCTAGAGATTACATAATCCATGTTTTTTTTTTTTTGTAATGTTACTTTTAGTTGAGGTTACGCAAACACATACTTTCACATCGTCCTTAGTATCTTTTAAAGACTTTTGTCACCGTACCGGAGTCAAAAAGTAAAGAAAATTTAAAGCTAGATAAAGACTTTACATTACCCACCGTGTATGCTTTTCATTTTATCATTTTTTCAATCTTGATTTGTGGCTTTCAAACCCATCAATATTGACATAAGGATAGCAAGTTTTAGTTTTAGTTTTAGTTTCACACTTTAACATAATTAGTTTTTGTTTTTTTCTTCTTGTTTTCAACCATTTCCTTAGGAAAGAAGAATTTAATTTGTTAAGCTTAATAAAAAGTAAAAAGTTAATTGAATTTTAACATTTTCACTAGAATTTAATTTAAATTTAAATATTAAAAATTATAACGTTAAAAATATTCAGTTAAAAGCCTATCTTAACATCTTTGTGAACTTCTTATTATTAAAAAACATCTTATATGACATTTTTATTTTTTGTAAGCCTTCTTATTAGATGTGCATTCTACCTAATAAATAGGGCTCAAAATCTTAATTACCCTAAACCCTTCCATAAATTGTGACCCTTCAACAATATTTCACAATAGCTCTATAGGGCTTTGGGTTAATTTTCATAAAATTCCTTTTAGGTTTTTTAATTTTTAGTTCTTTTTGAAATAGATGTGAAAGGAAATTTCCAAACATTTTATCACTTGAATTGGGATGAACTTATCCACCAAGTGTTTTTAAAACCCTAATATAATGTCAGAAATGGATGCCTAGCTAGGATATTGTTATGATTTGGGCACACACAGTTTCATGCTTATGAAAGGCTTCATATATTATTACTTGTCAACGTTGAAGGTTCCGAGGAGCTCCTCTGTCGATGGGGACTCTCTGATATTCCATAGCCTTTAGGAATTAGGAGCAGCGTTGAACTGAGAGCATGCCAGTGGGGATACTCTGGTATGAAAAAACCATCCTTTTGCGTCTGAATAGTCTTGGTAAGTCCTCATGTGATTCTACAATCTTGAGGCACCATTGAAGCAATCAATATTTTAAGAGCAACTAAGAGCAAAAATCGTTAATTAATATTCTTGTTTGAAAGAGTCGAACTTTTCTTAACTAGGCACCTAAAGTTTAAATCTTAAAAGTACTAAAATATTTCGTACTGTTCAAGATAGACTAAAGGAAAAGGAATAGAAATAAAATTTACACTTATTATTTGATTGAATTAAAAAAAGAAAAAGTTAAATTCTAGCAAGTATTTTTTTAAAATTAATAAGAATAGTAATAAAAAAAGTGAAAAACTAAAATTTAAGCAATTAATAAAAGAAAAAAATTAAACTTCAAGCAAGTACTTTTTAATGAGTAATTATAAAAATAGTGAAAATAAGAAATAAAAGGGTTAAACTTTATCATTTTAACTTTTTTGGCCTCACTTTTTGAGTAGGACGCACATTTAGTAAGGGAATCCATAAAACAATTATTAGTTAGAATTTTAGAATAAGAAGTTGATGGAGATATTAATTGAACGTTTTGTAGAATATTAACATTATTTTTTAAAAGTATTAAAATGTTTGAATTTAAATTAATTATAAGTAAAATATTAGAATTTAATTTAACTTTTAATAAAATGATAACTTTCTTACCTGAACTTGAATTCCATTCTCTCAACTACATTTTGTACCAAATTTCTAAATCATTTAGAACTATAATAAAATTGATATATATATATATATGTGAATTATTATTATTTAAATAAAATTACATAGAATTTAATAATTTAATTTCACACAATTTAGTGATAAGCTGAATATATTTTTATTATATTATTTTAGAAATAATTAATACACATCATAATGCAATAAAATTTTAAGTTATAAGTGAACATTATTTTAAAATAGTAATATTGTGGAGAAAATGATGTAATACATTCGTAAGTGTGTTATACTACCCTTAAAAGATGTCAACTATTTTCGGAGCGCGCGGAGTGGTGGACGCCAAATCTGTGGGAGTTATTATTATTTTTTTTTTACAAAGGAAGGTAATACAGTAAGAAGCTTAAAGTAGCGCCACTGAGCCAGGGGCGCGGGATTGGAGGCAGCGTGGATGGCGCGCTCCAACCGAATCCTACAGTAAGGCCGTGTGAATAAGTAGTGGTGAATCCCGTATGTACTGGAGTCCTATACTGGAGGTAGCTACTAGCGATACTAGGAGATCAGCACACTGGTTCCCCTCGCGATGGATATGCTGGAACTGGACCGCCCACGAGCGATGTAGCAATCGCCGAATACCTGTCAACAAAATAGAGGAGTCAGTTAGGCTGTTGGGGGAAGGGGAGAGGATGTTGATTACCTCCAACGAGTCCACTTCGACAATCACTTGTCGATATCCACTGTCCCAGGCCAAATGAAGCCCGGCGTGGACGTCCGAGAGTTCGGCCTCCAAGGGTGTACCCCTACCAATATTAAGGAGAAAGCCGCCACACCAAATACCGCCACTATTCCTCAAAAGTCCCCCAGCTG
>JANIIA010000007.1:854857-870904 GCA_027478495.1 Erythroxylum alaternifolium | reverse complement strand
TAAAAAAACGATACTAATTATAAATATATCTTAACTACTGACGGTTTTGAACTTCCGTCGGTAAATAAGGTTTGCTGCAAATAAGTGCCGACGGTAAGATAGAAGTCTGTCGGTACATAATTCCATGTGCCGACGGTAACTACTAACCGTCGGCAATATTTGACCGTCAATAAATTCTCGACGGAATATTCACATTCTGTCGGTGTATTTACCGACCGTACAAATTTTTCGTTGGTATATTAGTAGATCATATACCGACGGACGTCATTGTCGTCCGTAAATACAAGAAACTTACCAACGGACAGCTATACCGTCGGTAAATGGCGAAGCAATTAAATTGCGGGAACGATTCCCACTTTTTTTACCATCACCGAGACATTTTCCGTCGCTATTGTCTGTCGCAGATTTTGGGCTGAATTTTTTCCTACAATATTACTGACGGATTGATTGTCCGTTGGGAAAACTTTCTGTTTTTCGACGGATTATAGTCGTTCCGTCGGTAAACAGCGACGGAAGTTTTGTCTTCGGTAATATTTTGACGCTAATTCGCAATTTTCTTATAGTGATTGGAATCAATCATAGTATGCTTAATAAAAGTTCAACTTTTTGTGACATAAACATTTGGTTCATGTATTGAAAAAAGATTAGAAAGATTAGTAAAGAATGAGATTCTACAAAATCTAGATTTTATTAATCTTGGTTTATATGTGGATTACATTAAAGGAAAGCATGATCTTGGTTTATGTGTGGATTACATTAAAGGAAAACAAACCAAGCATAACGAGAAAGGAGCTACAAGAAGCACTCAACTTTTTGAAATTATACACACTGATGTATATGGACCTTTTGATACTTCATCTTTTGGTAGAGAAAAATATTTTATTTGATGATTTTTCTCATTATGGATATGTCTATTTGCTTAAAGAATAATCTCAAGAAGTGAATGCTTTAGAAGTATACATTAATGAGGTTGAAAGACAATTAGTTAAGGATCTGATAGAGATGGTGAATATTATAGAAAATATGATGAAATAGGACAATGTCCAAGTCCATTTGCTAAACGTCTTGAAATGACATATATGCACAATACACTATGCCATACACACCTCAACAAAATGGTGTGGCAGAAAGGCGTAATAGAATGTTGATGGATATGGTTAGAAGCATGATGAGTAATTTATCATGACCCAAATTCTTATAGATGTATACACTAAAAATAACCATGTATTTGTTGAATAGAGTTCCTAGGAAGGCAGTTTCCAAAACTCCTTTTGAGTTACGGACAGATAGGAAACCTAGTTTAAGGAACCTACATGTTTGGGGTTGCCCAGCAGAAGTAAGAATTTGTAATCCACATGAAAAAAGTTAGATTCTTAAACTGTTAGTGGTTATTTTATTAAGTATCTAGAGAAATCGAAAGGGTATATATTTTATTGTCCAAACCATAGTTCAAGAATAGTGGAAACTGGTAATGGAACATTTATTGAAAATGCTGAAGTTAGTGGGAGTGAGGAATAATGAACTGTGGATATAAAGGAAGTAAAGATAAATGTTCCTTTATCTGTAAGTGTTCCTTCGTCCATTGTTGTTCTAAATGTTGTTCCAATTGTTGAAGAACGTATTGATAACAATGAACAACATTTGAATGATGAAATATCCCTTGAGAAAACTAACTCACACAGATCTGAAGCAAATGAGTCATAAAAAATACCGTTGAGAAGATCTCAAAGAACAAGGAAAATAGCTATTTCAAGTGACTATGAAGTTTATTTGCAAGAATAAGATCATGATATTGGCATTAATAAAGATTCAATTTCATTTTCACAAGCTATAGAATGTGCTGAGTCAGAAAAGTAGATTGATGCCATGAAGAACGAGTTAAAATCCATGAATGATAACAAAGTCTGGGATATCTTTGAATTGCTAGAGGTTCCAAACTAGTTGGGAGTAAATGGGTTTTTAAGACCTAACTTGACTCTAATGGCAATATTGAATGATATAAGGCTAAACTTGTAGCTAAAGGATATACTTAAAAGGATGACATTGATTATAAATAGACAATTTCACCTGTCTTAAAGAAAGACTCATTGTGTATTATTATAGCACTGGTAACTTATTTTGATTTAGAGTTACACCAAATAGATGTGAAAACAACCTTTCTGAATGGAAATCTTAAACAGGAAGTTTATTGAAGGTTTTTAATTGATGGAAAATATTATATGGTGAGAAACTTAAGAAATCAATATGTTGAATCAAACAAGCTTCTAGGCAATGGTATATTAGTTTAATGATAACATCACCTATTTCAATTTCAAAGAAAATCTTGTTGATCGTTGTATGTAACGAAAGATCACTGGGAGCAAAATTTTATTTTTAGTCTTATATGTTGATGTTATCTTGCCTGCTACTAATGATTTGGGTATGTTGTGTGAGGAAAAATATTATCTCTCAAAGAATTTTGAAATGAAAGACATGGGAGAGGCATCCTATGTAATAGGAATTGAATCATTCCGTGATATATCACAAGGACTGTTGGGATTGTCTTAAAAAGCATATATTGAAAAAATTCTAGAGAGATTTAATATGCATAAATGTTCTTCTGGAACTGTTCTGGTTCAAAAAGGAGATAAATTTAATCCTATGCAATGTCCAAAGAATGATATAGAACGAAAGCAAATGAAATCAATTCCTTATGTTTATGTTGTGGGAAGTCTAATGTATGCATAAACCTGTACAAGATCATATATTAGTTTTGCAGTTGAATGCTACGAAGGTATCAAAGTAACCTCGAAATTGATCGTTGGAAATTTGCAAAGAAAGTTTTAAAATATCTGCAAGGAACAAAAATTACATGCTCATGTATAGAAGATTTAATCACTTGGAAGCAATTGGATACTCAGATTCATATTTTGTTGGATGCATTGACATCATAAATTCAACCTATGATTATTTGTTCTTTCTTGCCAAAGGAGCAATATTATGGAAAAGTGTTAAACAATCTATCATTGCCTCATCCACCTTGGAACGATAATCTGTGGCATGTTTTAAAGCCACAATTCATGCATTATGGTTGTGAAACTTTATTTCGAGGCTTGAGGTTGTCGACACCATTGCTAAGCTGTTGAAAATGTATTGTGATAATTCTATAGGCGTTCTTCTTTAAAAATGACAAATACTCAAGAGGTGTCAAACATATGGAACTAAATTATTTTGCCGTTAAGGAGGAGGTTAAAAAATATAGAGTATCTATTGAGCATATTAGCATAGATCTCATGATAGTAGATCCATTAACTAAAGGTTTACAACCAAAGAAATTTAAAGAACATGTACAAAGAATGGTCTTGGTTGTCCCTTTGAATGATGTATCTAATGAACTTGGCACTTTGAGCTCATTAATTGATGTGTTTCTGATATACGCCATTTATTGTTTCTAGTTATAATGTGCACGTAATTGTATCATGACATGTCATAACTTGAATTTACTAGAAACATTACTGTAGACCATGATGAAATTTATATGTTATTTATAGGTCTAGTATGGTATAACATTGGTGTTTGTAGTATATGGAAAGGAGTATGTTATGTAATAAATATACAACCATTATAACTTACATTTAATGTTTTATCTTATTTAGAGCTAAATTGTAAATACATCATATTTATGCATTAGTTTCATCCAATTTTAGGCTAAATGGGAGAATGTTAGAAGTTACCATAAGGCAACTTTATCAATTAGCCTAAAAATTAGGGATTGAGGCTAGTAACTTTCCATTCGGATACAACTACTCAAATATGATATTATTAGGTAAGATTGATATTTGATGGACGTATTAGATTAAAAAGAAAGGCATACATATAATTGGTCCTCTCTTTGCCCTAATATATACATTTAAGAAAAACTTACGCATAACGTATAAACTGAAGAAAGGGAGAAGGGGAGAGAAACCAATTGTTCTAAAAAGACAAAGGTAATTAGTATCAAGATCAAACATCATGTCTTCTTCCTCAAATCCAAGTATGTGAAAATTATTATTGTCAAAATTCTTTATCATGTAGAGAAATTCAATTCCTCGTTACAAAAACTACTCTTTGCATTTACTATTTGAAGTCTTTAGCAGCAACACTGTAAGGATCAATTATGTTAACCATAATCTCTTTGAGGGCACAAATGGCGTCTCACATTTACCTCCCCTTCTTATGTTGAAAAATAGTTTCCAAGCTCTTTAGCATCCCATTTTTAGTGATTGCTTTACATTCAATACTCACAGCTATGCCCCATTCCTCCTCAGTCATTCTGGCATTCATGTGATTATCTACCCAAATTGGCCTACATGTCAATGGCACCATATCCAAAATATTCTCTGCCAGAGAATTGAAATCATAGTGATTCACTTCTGCTCCAATTGAAAAATTAGCCAAGACTCAGCTTTATGGTGCCTAGGAACCACGTTTCCCTGCAATGCTTTCCTCTCAATAAAACCTTCAAGTAAGTATGATTTGAAGTTATTCTTAAGAGAATAGAGAAATGGAACACCACTAGCTTCAAAAGCCTTTCTTAGTTTTGCTAGTTCTTTAGGAGTTGGTACTATCAAAGCTTATATGCAAAACATAATTTGCCTTTTGATTATCCAACCATAATAAGCATCCAGTTACATTTGGACCAAAAGCTGGTGGAAGTGGGACTGATATGGTAAGCATCTAGTTACATCGACGACAAAGAGCATAAAGAGGGTGGAGAGTGAACTCTATTATCGGTGAAGAAAACTCAGAAGGTTGTTTAGATTTTAGGAATGTCTAAATATTTGATATTAATATTAATTTATTAATTACTTAATTCCATTAGTGACTGAACTAAATTATTTGGTAGCCACATGACAAGAATTAATTTACGGCTCGTCTCATCATTAATGTTAAAGAAAAATTTAGAAATATTTTAGTGTTACTTTTAAACTTGGGCTTGCTATGTTATCAAGGTTAACGAAAATTTATTGTCGAGCTATTTTTGCTAAAAATTAAAAGTTGAAGTATTTTAAAACTTTTTGAGTAAAGTTTATAATTTTTTACAATCAACTTTAAAAATAATTCGTTAAAATTATTTTAAAGGTAAGTGTTGAAAACGTCTCTTAAAAATTTTATTTTTCCAAAATTGGTCATAAGATTTATGTTTTTCTTTATTATTATTATTATTAGGAATTGAACATTAATTGGTTTAAATTTTATTAATATTTTTCTTTAGTAAAAAAGTAAGAGAAGTTTAAACGTTATTTGGTTTCACTTATATTTTTATATTGTTTTTAATTTTTATTTTTGAATAAAAAGAAAAACCTGATTCATTGTTAATGTCAATGTAATTATATTTTTATTATCGATAATAATTATATATTAGATAAAAATAAAAATAAATAAATAAATAATTATAATCTATTATATAGTACATATTAAAAAATATTAATAAAAAGTTATTATATTTTATTAAAATAAATAATTCAATAATTAAAATTTTATTTATATATTATTATTTATTTTTAATAAGGGTTAATTATCAAAAAATCCTAAATTTTACTTAATCTTACAATTATAGTCCAAATTTTAAAAAACAACAATAAAATATCTAAACTTTCAAATTTTTGCAAAAAACTTGACGTCAAAGTCTTCGTTAACTGATCTGTTGTAGTTTGTTATGTTAGCTATAATAAGTCACACATGGGGTGTCAAGTGTAAGTCAATTTTTTACATTGGATTATAATTAAATTAAATTAATTATTATTAAATTAAAAAAAGAAACCTAAGCTAACCTAAAATTCCTTTTCCCTATCTTTCTCCCGCCTACACTCGCTATCTCTGCCTACTCTTATGGGCTGGTTGGTTGAGGGTAATAAAAATTCTATTACCCTTCTATTCTTACCTATTACTTATTTCCTTGTTTGGTTTATTTTATGACCCAAGGAATAACATTCCTAAAGATTACTTATTCCTTACATTAAAGAATAGCCAAGGATAACTCTCCCCTCTCTTTATCTATTCCATGCAACTAGGAATACCTCAAACACAACTCTCTTTCTTTTGGACAACTTATACCCCTCAATAATAATAATAATAATAAATAAATAAAATTAATAATAATAAGGAATTTAATAATAATAATAATAATAATAATAATAATAATAATAATAATAATAATAGTAAGGATATTTTGGTCTTTTTGTTAGTTATTCTTTTATCATTCCAAGTTTATATTTTCAAATCAAACACTGGCATAGAAATTCCTTATCTATTCCATTCCTTGATCCCAACAAAGTAATATCCATTCTATTCTATTCCTTATCTATTTCATTCCTTGAACTAAACAGCCAATTATTGTTTTGCTCACCATCTTTCTCTTGTTTGTAGTATGTTTTTGATTAAGATGACATACTCTTGAATAGAATACAAAGAAAACAGTAATCCTATATTCTAGAATAAAGGGTAATATAAATTTCTTAAGGATATAAATTTCAATCCAGTTTTTCAGATAAAAATAATCTAGATTAATGGTAACTGTACTCATTTTTCTTTCAATCCTTTAGAGGTTGACTTTTTAAATTGCGTAGGAGTAAGATTGCATACTATCGGACTTCTCTAAATCCTGCATTTTAGTGGGACTTTTTACTTGATGTTATTGTTGTTTTAGAGGCTGGTTTTATAGACATGGTCAAATTCTATCAACAACCTACAATAGCAAAAAAAACAAGATTATATATTCCATAAGCACACCACCTAAGCTTACAAGTAAAATCTAGATATCAAATTGGACTTGGATTACCTGACTAATTAGTTATGAGAGATAACATGTCACTAGTTACTTATGGAGGAAGCTTTGATATTTTCTTATGCTCAGTAACTAAAAAGTTGTATTATTTCTTTCTTTCAAAGAACAAACTTAGGGACATGTATTTTGCAAGCACTCTGGTAAGAAAAACTTTCAACAACTAATCAACCATAAGTAAAATATTGAATCCACCTTTTAAGATGTCCGGGAAAACAAAATTTCTTTGTCAATACCTATCCAACCTGTAAAGCAGATAGAGTTCTCCAGAAGGAGACATTGAAAAGCTAGACCATTCTTAGCATTTTAAGAACTAAGATTATAGGAAGAGACAATGAGGGTGGGCAAACGGTGGGCAGAGACAATGATTGTAAGCACTTGGGAGAAAGATAGGAAAAAAGAAGTTTGAGTTAAGATAAGCTTTCTTTTTTTAAAATAATAATTAATTTAATTTAGTCGTAATGTGATATAAAAATTAACTTACACTTGACATCTAACGTTTGACTTATCATAGCTGACGTAACTTGTCATGTTAGATCCGTTATCGGAGACTCTAATGTCGAATTATTTTTGCAAAAAATTAAATA
This sequence comes from Erythroxylum alaternifolium, assembly GCA_027478495.1. Classification (NCBI taxonomy): domain Eukaryota; kingdom Viridiplantae; phylum Streptophyta; class Magnoliopsida; order Malpighiales; family Erythroxylaceae; genus Erythroxylum; species Erythroxylum alaternifolium. The sequence continues at coordinate 863,512 of JANIIA010000007.1, read as the reverse complement.
TTTTATTGCCATTTTTTATAGTTCAAATTATGATTGAGTAAATTTTGAGATTTTTTTGATAATAAACTATTTTAATAATTAAAGTAAATTTTATTTGAAATTTATATATTTAAAGATATCTTAAATTTAATAATCATTAAATTTAAATTTATTTTATTTTTTGAAATAAAAATATTTAAATTAATTAAAAAATTAAATTAAACTATTAAATTAAATAATTTATAATTTATATTAATAACTAATAATAAATAATTAAATAATATATATTTAACTAATGCTAAATTAGATTTAAAAAGTAATTTAAAAATAAAAATTAAAAACAAAAGTGGAATAGGACTAAATCATAAATCTTGTGAGAGATTCTTCAAATTTTGTTCTTCAATAATATGCAATGTTTTTAAAATTGAAACGGTTTAATAATGAAAAATTTAAGCAAATTAACTTTTTAGTTTGATTTTTAATTTTTAGTTTAATTTAGTTTAATAATTTTAATTGTTAAAAACTGATCAATTTATTAACTAATTGATAATTTTTTATAAATAAAAATGAATCAATTAAATTAAAATTTATAGTTTTTAATTAAAATTTAAAATTTGATAAATAAAAATAATTTTTTGAATATTTTTAAAATTTTTAAAATTTATTCTTCCATTAACTAATTTTATAAAATTATTGGTGTTTCCGATTTTGGTTCTTTAAAACATTGGTAATATGTATCTCGCGTGCTTCTTTCCTTCCGGGCTTTCCTTTTGGACTTTGTGGATGATCAAAAATTCGTGCGCGTCCCTTCCCTCGACGAGATATGACGCTCAGAAACGACGAGTGACTTTCTTCTTTGGGCCCTCGATCGGCAACTCCAAGTTGCATAGAATACGAATGCGCCACAACCTGATCGTGCACTACAGCCTCCACCGTCGATCAAACCCCCCTTCGGGGTCGATGCTGCTGATATCTGTAGGTTCCACCCCGAGGACTACGTGCAGTTCCTCTCCTCCGTCTTGGACCCTTCCTTCAGTAGGAATCTCCGGAAATTCAACGTCGGTGAGGACTGTCCTTTTTTCGATGGGCTTTTCGAGTTCTGTCAGATCTCTGCTGGTGGCTCTATTGGGGTTGCTATTAAGTTCAATTTGGGTTATGCTGATACTGCGTTGAACTGGTCTGGTTGCACCATGCTAAGAAGGGTGAGTCGTCTGGCTTTTGTTATGTTAAGCATATTCTGTTGGGCATTTTGGAGTTGCTCAAGGATCACAGGGTAAGAATGTGCTCTCCTCCTCCTCCTCCTCCTCCTCCTCTTATCTTCCAACGTTGTCTGTGCCTGCTATCAACACAATTCTAATCTAATTTGTTGGGCAGCGAGTATTGTATGTAGACATTGATGTTGACCATGGAGATGGAGTTGAGGAGGCATTTTACACAACAGACCGAGTTATGACTGTGTCTTTCACAAGTATGGAGATTTGTTTCCAGGGTCAGGGCACATTGGATACACTGGGGCTGGTCAAGGGAAGAACTTGCTTTGAATATTCTCCATGAATGATGGGCTTGATGATGAGACTTTTCGTGGTCTATTTCGACCAATTATTCAAAAAGTTATGGAAGTCGACCAACCTGATGCAGTAGTTCTGCCACCTGGGTCAGGTTCATCTTCCAACTCCATCTTTATTAGAAATTTTGGATTTGTATATGTGGTATTAGGAATTAAGCTGTTGATATATGGCTTGTGAAGACCACAGCAAACAAGGAATGCCATTAGCTTCGTTCTATTTGTTTTGTTCTTCAAATCGCCGTATCATCTTCCAACTCCACCTTTCGGCCCCATTGCCGTTCTGCGGCACCTTTGATTCTAGAGTTGTACCTAAAAGCTAGAAGTGGTTTAAAAAGAGAGTAAAAAAACGACATCATCAAGGTTTTAAACGCGTCGTGCTCGCAATATCGCTTCTTCGGTTTAGACGATTGTCATAATTTATGACAATTGTGTATTTGTATTTGTATTATGGACTACCTGTAATCCCTAATTTAAACATGGAAAACCCTTTGTGGTGGTCATCACCTGTCACCTAAAATTAGGTAATAATAAAGAAATACGATACAACTTTTGTTATTTATAGTATGCGATAGATAAAATTGTAATTGGCATGATAAAGACAAATATATCAATTAATAAACAAAGGAAAGGATGCCATATGCCACATTCATCATTATTCTTGAGGTTTGAAATTGAGAATGTTTACCTTTAATCTGCAATACAATTTTATAAAGATTTTTTTAGTATATTTTGTCATTATCATCTATTTATTAATTATCGTTTTTGAGTTTATACTAAACAAGTACGTAACATCAAACAACTATCTTCACGTTATTTGTATAATTATTTTCCTATCCAGAGTACTATGATTAGAGTAAGATATCTTATCAACTTGTTTTTTTAATCACAATCAGGTATCATAATTGTAACTCCAATATAGAAAAAAAGTATGCATTAATTATAATGATTTTGGCATATAAAGTTTTGTGAGGTGCATATAAATGTGTGAGAATTTGAAGTAGTAATGTTGTGAGAATAAAATGCCAAATTTTAGAGTCTTTTGTTAAAATTTATATGTAAAATATAATTTTTTTTTGTAATTGATATGATTCCAAATCGGTTTGTATTTGTTTATAGTGAAATTAAGCACATTGAGAAGAGAAGAAAACTTTGACAAGAAGAACAAGAAAGAAGATCTAATGTCCCTGTTTCACTGCTAAAATTCCAGTTTGGCACCCATCTTCTTAGTGTGAAGTATATTTTGGTATGTATACTTGTAACTATTTAATGCAAAAAAAACAATAACGTCTTGCTAAGAATGTCATTGATATGGGGGGTATGGGAAGTTCCAGAAGTACATAGCCTTATTTCTAGCTAGTAGAGAGGTTGTTTCTGATATAGATTGACAGGAAAAAAAGTTTTTTAAAAATAGTTGGAAGAAAAAAATAGCCAAACATATAAATAAATAACTTCTTAAATAAAAAATAAAAATAAAGATAAAAGTACGTGGATAAATAAACATACAAGAAAGAAAAGAAATAAGTAAATAACACAAACAATAGCATTTAGAAATCTTCCTTATCAATGTAAAGAACGCTGTTATACTTATAAAAATTCATTTAAGTAAAAATTTAATGCTAACTACATAAAACAAAGTGGGAATCATAACAAATTCATGCAACAGATATCATAAAAATGACAAAAATGACGGAACTCACCTGTGAAGAAAGTATAGCGATCAACAGAGCACATGCCTCTAATGACATTGGCTCTTCAATCTAAAGGAATATATATTCTTGACCTTATCCTAATTTTTTCTAATATTTATTGTATCATCTAGTGATATATTTTCTATAATGCAGTAATATTTTATGAATAATGTTATGATATTTATCGTAAATTTCAATGACACAGTGGAGATGAGTAATAACATAGCAAGCGAATAGGTCTTTTAGATGTGATGATCTCACATAGTGGGGTAGAGGACATTAAATAGAGGTATTAATTGAAATTAGAATGAAGTTTAAATATTTAGAAATAATTTTTGATTTGTATCTAAAGTATATAAGGTTCATGAGTTTATGGTTGTTATAAGGGGAGGAAAGAAAGATGAGAATGAATACTTTAAGAGAAAAAAATGTGTATCAGTGAGGTTTGTTACATATACCACAAGGGTATGAAACATAAAAGTAATAGAACAATTGCGTATAATGGTCAAGTATGTTATCAATCAGATGAAAATATTTTGAGCGTATTCGAGTTTGAATATGTGCATAACCATAAATTGACTTTAAATAAAACAAGGTTTATGAATGATATTTAGGTTATGGGTAGTCAAGTTAGATGTAGATTAGAAATGAATGATATTTGCGAAATTTTTTCTTGCACAAATGTATGGTCTATCATTGCAATTACAAGTGTGAGTGAAAACATGTCATATTTATGAAAAGATTATCTTAATCATATAGAAAGTTTAAGAAGAATAAGGTTGGAAGAAGGAGATGTTGAATTAGTGTATAAAATGTTTATTAGGATGAAAGAGAAAGATTGTAGTTTTTTTTTACGGAATTGACTATAATAAGGAAGGAAGGTTAAGAAATGTTTTTTAGACCGATACTAGGAGTTAAGCAATATATGTTGAATTTAGTGATGTAATCATAACCATTTACCTTATCAACAAACATCAAATATCATTTACTCTATTTTTCAATGTAAAAAATCATTGATAGTCTATTGCTTGGTTATGCATTCATAGGTAGTAAGACCATTAGTAGTTTTGTTGGTTTTTCTATGTATAGTTAATTTGCATGAATAGAATGTCACCTTTTATTATAATTATAGACGAGTTCAAAAGTATAAGTAATGCCATTAGGGTAATATTTCTGACTATAAGGCATAAATTATATTTATGGCATATATTAAAAATTACTTGAGAAATTTTGTAGATATAAGAAGTTGAAAGACACATTTGTGAATGTTATATGATGCCAATAACATCGAATAATTTTTAACAAAATAGAATGAAATGGTTGTGGAGTTTGACTTGGAAAATAATATATGGTTGAAGCCTTTATTAGATGATCGGATAAGTTGGGTTACTTTGAATGTAAGGGGATACTTTTAGTAGGCATATCAATGACACAAATAAGTGAGGGAATGAATGCTTACTTTGAGGTCTATATGGATGCCTGTAACGTATTGACAATTTATTAGGTAATATGATGAAATAATTAAAGAAAAGATTAAACATAAACTGGAGTTTGACTACTTGTGCATAAGGAGTAGTGCATCATTTGCGATAGGATATGATATTGAGAAGGATTTTTAGAAGTTGTACATTAATACCTTGTTTTGTATTGTACAAGAAGAACTAATAAATGTGAAGTATTATGAGGTGAGCAAAAGTTAGATTGAAACAAATAACAAGTTATATAAGGTAAAGGATATAGGTGAAAGGTACAATGTTCTTAGGATGTACATAATTACATTTAGTGAGTCATAGCCAAGTGAAACTATTTTTATTTGAATTTAAGATTATTTTGTATTAAAACATGTTCAAATATTTTAGTAGGTTGAAGTTCAAAAAAATTCTAAAATATCTATTTGTTAAGAGGCAACACAATGATGTTAGTTGGTGGTATATGAAAATAAAGGTTGATAATGTTTGGAAGGATGATGATATTATTATTAATAGGACAAGAAAATTGGAAACAACTTTCTATAAAACCTTTGATTATAAGAAATAAAGTGAATCAAAATTTTACTACCTGTGTAATATATTATAGGATGCAAATAAAAAATTAAGTGTAATTGTAATTATGTTAGAGGATATTGGTGGCCATTGTAGGCATACTAAATCCCTTCTAAAAGATGTTAAGTTGAAGGACCTATTGTCTCTGAACCATATTGTAGGCCATGGATATGAATTTTAAAATGTTGAGAGGAAGAGTTCAAAAATAATAAACGTAAAAAGAGGAGGCTAGTTATTGAATATTCACATTGGCAGCAATACACATACTTAATATATATTTTTATTGATGTTATGAAAGGATTGACTATATATATAACTGATTGTTTAATGTCGATAGTTAGGAGTGATAGTGATTTAGGAGGAAAATTTGGATGCTTTTTTTAGTGAAAATGAAGAGAGAGTTATAAATATGAACTGCTATTTCATTCCACTTAATTAGTAGGTAAAATATGTAGTATGATTTGGTAATGTATATGAGTAGACCGTCATAAATAATTAGAATAAACAATGTTTAAAAGTATTGGTGTATGTGTCTAACAGAAACTCTCTTTTCAAAATGTGAACATATTATAGATTCAACTTCAAACACTTATACTGACTTGCTAATGTCCTTGAAAAATCCTAGAAGTGGTTGATATATTTAAATACCAAATGTAGGATGGTGGATTTAATATTGTGGTTAGTGAGATATGGAAAGAAGATTGAAATGTTTGAATCGAAGATAATGTATAACAACTGAAGTTATATTCTTCTACTTGTACTTAGTGTTGTGAATAGAAGAACCAAAGTTTGTATACCATATGTTATTCATTAGTTTTTTGTGATGAAAATCATATTCTTCGTTACTTAAATGAATCCTAAAATGCAAATTAATTGTATATAAAAACTATTTTATCCAAGTTCAAGCATAATAAATAATTTAAGGAAAATTTAGTGCATAAAAAATATGGTTTTATATAGCTTCTTATTGTTTGCATATGTCCGTAAACATAGTATTAAATCTCGTGAATGTGTGTGGCGAAGATAGGGAGTAGTACATGACATCCAACATAGGGGTGCTCCTAGCTATGTTCTCTAGTATAACATATTAGGAGTAGTAGAGACATTATAATATAAGTGTGTTATTACTTATAGTGGGATCTAGATCCAAGTATATAGTTTCAAACATAGGTGTGTTTGTGTTTGTATATTTATCAGGTTTATATTAGTATACTACCTCGAACATATCTATGCTCATATATGGAGAAGAGAGGGATTACTATATTTACGTTTTTGGTGGCTAAAATTTCATTTTGTATCACTATTTATGCACATATTAATAGTTTAAACTTGACATATCATGTCAATTTCATTAAATTCATGAAAAATTAAACTACTTTCATATATATATATATATATATATAATTAGTTAATTTTACATTGGTTAAAAATAAGGGACTTGAGAAATTATTGAAAAAATTTCATAATTATATAAAACTATTAATAAACTAACGTAATTAGGAGTGTATTTTAGGTTTATAACCTTTAATCTCATTCAATGTTACAGATCCAAGGAGTATATTTGAGTTTGTAGTAACTTTAATTTGGTTAAGATTTTATACTTTACATTATTCATTATTGGCTTAGAAATGTAATCATATTCTTTATTAGTCGAATGATTCTTGAAATATAAATTAATTATATATGAAGGCTAGTCCATCCACTTACAAACACCATAATCAATTTGACCTTTTAGTACATTAATATATACGGTTCTGTATATTCTTTGACTACTTATACATGTCTATAACACACAATAATGTTAAATATCATACTTTTCTTTAGGGAAGATAGGGAGTAGTATATAATATCTTAATATAAAAGTATTCCATTTCGTATTCTTTCAATATGTGTTATTACCTATATTGTTTCAACATTTACACATGATTTTATACATAGGCGTGTTTATTCCTATGTTAATTTTTGTATTAAGTTTAGATGATTACTCTGATTTGAACATGGCCATATTTATGGCTATGTGAATACATGGAAAAGAGAGAGACTGGACATTTGATTTTTATTACCTTTACTTTCATTCTATCTAACTATTTATGCTTATTTTAATAGTTTAAACTTAATGTATTAGGTAAAATTAGGAGATTTTGAAATTGTCAATGGTATACTAGCTACAAAATCAAACAAAATATCTTGTACTTTAAGAAATTAGATTGACAATTTCATAAAGCTTGTGGTCTATTTGAGCTAATTTGATAGTTATTATAGATTTAAATTAACTATATATGACAAAAAAGTTAAAGCTACAATCCTTAGATATAAAAAGTTTAGTCCCTTTATGCAAATTTGGAGATGTTTGAAAGTGTATATGGCATTAGTTATAAAATCAAACATATTTATAAATAAATTAGTAAAATAGGAGTTTTAGATAAATTTATGAAATCAAACATATTTATAAATACATTAGTAAAATAGGAGTTTTAGATAAAGCTATAAGTTGTCTTTTCTCACCTATTTTATTTCAAAATATTTGACAAAATTTCTTTTCCCTCTAGTGTCATCCCCATCTTTGTCATTTTTATTATTTGTAATTAAGGGAATATGCCAATCCGTTTGAGTACTTAATATAAGTGATGTATTATGTTCTAGCATTCTTATCCTGCCCATTTTAAAATGCACAATATTTTAAAAGGTTTTCCTTTTATTTTCTCTTGAATATTTTCCACCTATTTTTATTGGAAAAAAAATCATAATTTCACTATGATGAGCAAGTGAATGGCTAAGATAGAAACCTTAAGACTTTTTTTTAGGTATATTGCCAATTAAAACTAATATTATGATAACGAATATATAATTACTTATAGGTCTTACTCTATATTTGTGTCTCTCTATATCTGTCCTCTTAAGGCTAAGATTATAAAGGATTAGTTCCATTAAAGAGGACTCTTACCTAAAAATATAATGTGTACTCATTACTAGAGTTACATAGTGGTTAATGCATTTTATATTGTTGGTTCATGTTGTTTTGTAAATAATTGATGGTAATTTTTTATATATAGCTTTCATATTTTTTTAAAGATTAGTGGTATTTTTTGTTTAAGATAGTGGTCTATTTTGTATTGACTTATGGAATTTATATAGTATCAGTATTGTCTTTAAAGAGTAATGGACTTTTGTATTCATTTATTGTATTTCTTGAATTAACGTAAGATGGATCTTGTGAGTAATGTTTGACGGAATTTTTAGAAGGATTTATGATATTTCCTCACTTGTATTGATATCAAGATATTAACGAATATAGCATATGGTGCATTAAATGAGACACGATATCTAAAAAACATGAAGTGAAACAGAGGTGCTTTTCTTAAGAGGTATCCAAAAAAAC
>JANIIA010000007.1:806267-830813 GCA_027478495.1 Erythroxylum alaternifolium | reverse complement strand
TCTAACTCCTTAACTTAATTCTAACATTTCCATTAATACATGGAAACACATAATTGAATAAAAATTTTCTAGGCAAACTAAGAGAAGTCACAGTTGTGACTTCTCAAGTCTCAACCATGCAGGGTCTAATATTTCTCCCCCTTAAAGAATTTTGTCCTCGAAATTCTTACCTATGTTCACAACTAAGTGTGGATAATTCTCCTTCATGGCTTCCAAAGGTTCCCATGTTGCTTCTTCTCTTACATAGTTCTTCTATAAGACTTTAACCAGCTTCACCGTCTTATTTCTCAATACCTTTTTCTTTGAATCTAAAGTCTCCACTAGTTGTTCTTCATAAGTCAAATCCTCCCTTAATTGAACCTCTGAGGTTGGACTATATGTAAAGGATCCGATCTTTATTTACTCAATATTGATACATGAAAGACATTGTAAATCTTGGATAATTCTGGCGGCAGGGCTAACTTGTAGGATAGAGGCCCAATCCTTTCAATAATTTCATAAGGGCCTATATCTGGGACTAAGCTTGCCCTTTCTACCAAATCTTAAGACTCCTTTCTATGGTGAGGCTCACAGAAATACTTTATCTCCAACTTCATATTCTATTTCCTTTTTATGTGCGTCTGTATAGCTCTTCATCCTATCTTGAGCTGCCTTAAGTCTCTGCTTCACCAAATTAATTTTATTGCCTGTATCTTGTACCAACTCAGGTCTTAAAAGTCTCCTTTCACCTTCCTTATCCCAACAAATAGGAATTCTGCATCTCCTACCATACAAAGCTTCTTAAGGTGCCATTTGAATTCCTGAGTGGTAGGAATTATTATAAACAAACTCAATTAAAGGTAAATAATCATCCTATAAGCCTTTGAAATCCATAACATAAGCTCTTAACATTGGCTCCAACATTCTTATTTTCCTCTCTGATTGGCCATCAATTTGTGGATGGAAAGTTATGCTAAAATGTAACTTAGTTCCCAAAGCCTCTTGTAAACTTTCCCATAATCTGGAGGTGAATATGAGATCTGTATCTGAGATTATAGAACTCGGAATTCCATGAAGTCTGATTATTTCATCTATATATTTCTTGGCCAAGGCATTCAAAGAATTGGTTTGTTTAATTAGCAAGAAATATGCTAACTTAGTTAACCTATAGACAATCACCCATATTATGCCATGCTTCCTGCTAGTCCTTGGTAATCCCATCAAAAAATCCATTGTAATCTTTTCCCACTTCCATTTAGGAATAGACAAAGGTTTAAGCTTACTAGCGGGTGCTTGATGTTTTGCTTTAAATTGTTGGCATACCAAGCATTTTCTAGCATACTCTGCAACATCTTTTTTCATTCCTCTCCACCAAAAATCTCTATACATTCTTGCACTCCTCGGATGCATTTAATATGGAGCATTGCGTGCCTCGTTAAGAATTTCATCCTTCAACTCTAACATATCTAAAATACATAATTTGTTGCCTATCACCATCAATCCATCTTTTCTTATCACTATTTTAGAGGGCTTATCATTTTTAATTTTTTCTCTGAGCTTGGTCAAGTACTCATCTTATTCCTGCAATTCCTTAATCTTCTCACTTAATACTGGCCTTATTCTAAAATTAGCCAATATACTACAAGATTTAACTTCCCTTAATGTCATCTTAAGCTTAACTAATCTTTAACAATAGAAGGTATACCGTCTTCATATGTGCCATAGTAGATTTACTACTCAGTGTATCCGCTACTACATTAGCTTTCCCTGGGTGGTGGTCTATCATCAAGTCATAATCCTTCAGTAGTTCTAACCACCTTCTTTGCCTTAAATTTAACTCTTTTTGGCTCATCAAATATTTCGGGCTCTTGTGGTCTGTATACACCTGGTGGTGACTCCATATAAGAATGTCTCCATATTTTCACTGCAAAAATTGTGGAAACTAGCTTCAAATCATCTGTGGGATAATTCATCCATAGGGTTTTAATTGCCTGGAAGCATAGGCTATCACTTTATTTCCTTGCATCAACACACACCCTAATCCTTTCCTTGAGGCATCACTATATAATATATATCCATCACTACCAGAAGGCAAGGTCAGAATTGGTGCAATTGTGAGCCTATTCTTCAATTCCTCAGAACTCTTCTGACATTCTTCTATCCGCATAAACTTCTGACTCTTCATTGTCAATTTGGTGAGCAGGGCTGCTATCATGGAAAAGCCTTTTACAAATCTTCTGTAATAACCAACTAAACCTAAGAAATTCCTCATTTCTGCTACATTCTTGGGTACTTCCCATTTAACTACAGCTTTTATTTTCCTTAGATCCACATATACTCCTTTTCCTAAAATTACATGTCCAAGAAACACCACTTTCTTTAGCCAAAATTTACATTTATTAAATTTAGCATACACCTTTTTCTTCCTCAATGTCTCCAAGGCAATCTTTAAGTACTCTTCATGCTCCTTGTCACTCTTAGAATAAACCAATATATCATCAATAAAGAATATGATAAATTGGTTTAAGAAAGGCTTGAAGACTCTATTCATTAAGTCCATGAAAGCTACAGGGGCATTAGTTAATCCAAAGGGCTTAACTAAGAACTCAAAATGCCCATATTGTATTCTAAAAGCAGTTTTTAACACATCAAACTCCTTTATTCTCAATTGGTGATAACCCGATCTCAAGTCTATCTTGGTGAAGACTTTTGCTCCTTGCAATTGATCAAACAAATCATCTATACGTGGAAGAGGATATCTATTCTTGATGGTGACATGGTTGAGTTTCCTATAGTCCACACACATCCTTAAGGATCCATGAGCTCCTAAGGTGAAGAGTTAGGCCTAATAGAACCTTTCTCCAATAGCTTTTCTAACTGCTCTTCAAGCTCTTTCAATTCTACCGGAGCCATTATATAAGATGGAATTGATATTGGTGTCATGCCTGGAAGAAGCTCTATGTTGAACTCGAGCTCTCTAAGTGGTTGTAGTCATAATAATTCCTTTAGAAAGACATCTAGAAATTCCCTGACCACAGGAATATCTTCTAATTTTTCTCCATCAACTGTTGTGTCTACCACATATGTCAAGAATGCTTCACATACTTTTCTCATCATTTTCTTTGCTATTAGAGCCGAAATAATTCTAGGTAGGCTTGCTTTCCTGTCTCCCATAAACACCACCTTTTCACCTTTGTCTAACTTAAACACTACTGTTTTCTGTTTGAAATTAAAATTGGCATTATATTTTTCTAAGGTATCTATGCCCAAAATCACATCTAATCCTTTCATCTTTAATGGCATTAAATCCACTACTAATTTTACTTCACCAATGTATATTTCAAACTCTCGATAAACATGATTAATAATGATATACTGGCCAATTGGGGTACTAACCATCAAAGGACTATCTCAAATTTCTATCATTCAAAATCATACTTGACAAAATAAATGAGTGGGTAAACCCCAGATCAATTAAAACAAGAATATCATCATTAAACAATTTAACCATACCAGTCACAACCTCTGGAGCGGCTTCTGCATCCTCCCTCGTCATTGCGAATATCCTAGCTGGTGTTTGCCCCCTTAGTTTTCCTAGAGGATTTACTTTCTTATCTACACTGGAATTGTCCACTTCAGTTGCAGACTTTACTTCCACATTCTTAACCCTTTTTAAAACTTGCGTCTGAGTTCCCTCTTGTCTGGCATACTGCGGACACTCTCTAGCTATGTGCCCTTTTTCTCCATAATTAAAACAAGCGCTACTCAGTTTATAGCACTCCCCTTTATGGAATTTGCCACAATGATCGCATTTGGAAAAGGATGACTTTTCCCCTTCTCCTCTTCTACTGCCTCTAATAATTAGGGCTTCAAGAGAAATAGTTCTCTTCGGTTTGTGCTCGCTTGTACCACTATTCTTAACATAAGACTATTTGGGGAAGGTCCAAGCACTCCTTTTTTGTATAGAAGCACTGTTACTACCTCCTCTCCTGAACCGTTATCTTCCTTTCCTTTTTCTATTCACTGCACTCTTTATATTCTCTATGTTCTTAACTCTTAACGTAGCTTCTACCAGCTGTTGGAAATCACAGAAAGTTTACGCCACCACTTTTTCTCTAATGGATAAAATGCAATCCCACTTCAAACCTACGACACTTAACTGCTTTGCTCATTATCATATCAGTTGCATATCAGGACAATTGCGTGAATTTGTGCTCATATTCACTCACCGCCATCTCCCTCTAGGCGAGACTTAGAAACTTCCTCTACTTCTGTTGGATATACACCTCAGACAAATATTTCTTTTTATAAGTAGCTTGGAAATCCTTCCATGTCAACACTAGTCATTTTATCTAACTTCCTGGTACACTTTCTCACTAATGCAGGGAATCTTTATGTAGCAGACTTGCAGCATACACTATCCTGTCATCATGCTCATAGCCCATCTGTTACAATATTCTTTCTATCTTCCTCAACCAGGTTTCAGCTTCCTTTGGATTGGTTGTTTCATAAAAGTCTACTGCGCCATACTTCTTTAGCTTGTCAAATTTGTCTCCCTTTCTTAGCTGAGGCTGCGATAGAAGTTGATGGAATCTGGCCTATGACCTGAAAAAAAGCCTGAGCAAAGGCTTAGAACAGTCAGGATCAAAAGGATTAGGTACTTGCTTAGGAGGAAGAGATGACTCAGGCATTTGTGGTCGAAAGGTCTCACTATTTTGTCCTACAATCGTCTCAGCAATCGTTAGGGCTCTTGACTCATCAGTACCCTCCTCTCTTGGTGGAGAATTAGGTATAACAGATCCTTGCAAAACTCCTCGTGTCCTTCTACGAGGTGGCATTTTACTCCTTCAATTTACATATTAACAATTAACCTACATTTCATTTTAACCTTATTTCCTACATGTATGCATGATATGCATATCACTCAATGCAATCGATCAATTCAACAATGCAAACAATTTATTCAGCAATGCAAACATTTTTTAACACATCATAATAATTCATAGTATAACATATTCTAAGCCTAGGAATCCTTGAAAATCATGGGCTCTAATACCAAAGATGATGGGCTCGTGTCTCGAAATTTAATTCATGGCCTCATTACGAGAGGACTGGGTGAAGATCAGGTGAGAAAAGAAAATAAAATAACAAAAAGAAGTCAAAAAGTCATGGATTATGACTAAGAAAATTTCACCTGATAAATAAAAATTCACAGTCGTGACTAAGAGGAATCACAGACGTGACTAATAAAAAGAATTAAAGTCACGATTGTGACTAAAAGAAGTCATGATCGTGAATGAGAGAAGTCATGGTCGTGCTTCATTCATGGCACGATCGTTCACTTCCATTATTTAAAAGGGACTGTGCATGATCATGCCCTTTCATCTTTGAAGGGCCAGTGCACAATCGTGCACTCCTGAGATTTAAGTGCTTTGACACAATTAGGCACCTCTTATGACCCCTTAAACTTGTAAACATCATATCTCTCAATTATGATCTCTAAAAATTACAAACTATATACCACTAGAAAGTTAAGAGAATAACCTACAACTTTTGTGAAGACAACTTTGTCTAATTCTACTTAAATCAATACAGTTTATTCGTTGAAGTCAGAATATAATTTCTATCCCCCTTTTCTCTAATGCCTATATGAACTTCTATACATTTTCCAGAAGACTCGAATCCAATAAGCATTTTATATACTAACAAAACTCCCAACATAACAAAATTCTAACATAAAAATCTACTTAAGAGAAATCTATTTGATATCCATCAGACAACATACAATTTTATTCCTAGCCAAAATTACTAACTTAACAGAGAAGAGAATTTGAACATATTTAAAAGAGAAATCCTTCAACTGTTCTTCCATTTCTCAAACAAAACAAAGTTTCAATTCTCAAACAATGCAGAGTCCATACATAACTTTAATTATATATCAAGAGTCAAAATAGTAACATAATCAAAAAATACAACATGAATGCTCATGTTTGATATGCTTACAAAGCTACCAAAAATGATCGAACTAACTTAGTTACAAAAGATAAGTTTCTTGGAGATTGCCGAAGTTTACAGGGTTCAATGATCTTCTTATTCTACACCTGAGGAGTGGAAATAATAGGGTGAGCTACGAAGCTCAGTGGCTAAGTCATTGGTGACTAGCCATACATACAACTAAGCATAGATATATTTTTATATCACATTTGAATCTAACAATAAGATTATCCACAGTTCAAACTTATAAACAAACATGGTATCAAATAAATTAAATCATATATTTTTCAATAATCAAAACATAGTAATTCATTGCATCACATGCTCAACAATTTAAAGCGAAATGCACACATATACTGGCTTGAGAGAATCCCATAAAACGAAATGGGTAAACTAAAGTTTACACTATGAACAAAATGAGTTTGATTCTTAGGAGCTCATATACCACAAGTGGGTAACCGAGAGAAGCTTTAAGTCAACATGCGTGTGACGAACCAAATGGTATCTCTCTTACCCGTACACAAACAAATTTTGATGCTCACATATTCATTCTTTCATGTTTTTTGTGCTTTTTGATTTTTCATCAATACAAATTATAGTAAAATATTTTAAGCATAACAAAATAACAAATCACAGTGCACTTTTCTCACATTCATAATAATTCAAAGACAAGCATTTAAGCACACAAACATGCAAAAAAATCATCCCATCATCACAATAACCATAAACATAGTACCCACCTTACTAATAATAACTCCAACTTAAGTTCGCCTTTCCTCTTGCTCTTGGTTTTGATTTTCTTGATTCTCTTCAAACAAATAAACTTTCATTCAAACTAATATACCATAGAGAATCCCTAAAGCTCTAATATCCAAAAAATAAACTTAGACTTAACCTACTCATGATTTATCTAAGTTAGAAGAACTAAGATTTAGTTGAAAATTCATGAAAATCTAAGAAAATAGATTTCTTGGTTCTCTTCTTTCTCCCTTCATATTCATTACACAAAAACTCATTTTATATAGTTCCTTCTTCTACCAAAGAAAGAAGAATAAATAAAGAATAACGAAAAACTCAGCTGAATCTTTTCCTTCTTCTTCTTTCTCCTTTCTCCTTCTTTCCTTCTTCTTTTCTGTTTCGGTTTCTACTCCTCTTTTTTTCTAGTTTCTTCTAGGTTTTTCTACGACTTTCCCTCTTTCTTACTTCTTTACTATGACTCTCCACTCTTTCTCATTTCTTTTCTTATTAATCTAAGACAACTTTTGTCTTTCCAAGCTTACGTTTAATCCAATGCCTTCTAACTCCTTAACTTAATTCTAACATTTCCATTAATACATGGAAACACATAATTGAATAAAAATTTTCTAGGCAAAGTGAGAGAAGTCACGGTTGTGACTTCTCAAGTCACAACTGTGCAAACTAGGAAAAGTCATGGTTGTGACTTCTCAAGTCACAACCGTGCGGGGTCCAACATTGCTAACATAGTAAGGAATATTAAACCCTTTGTATCTTTGATTGATTGAGGTAGTTTGTTCCAGGTGATGAGGGAGCCCTCCTCATTTATGATGATTGAAAAGTTCCTCAACAACCTTCTTTTTTTGACCCTTCTCTCTCTTTTTATCCCTCCTTCCTCTTCTTTCAATTCTTATTCAACATCTAGGTCCTCACTAACCTTTGCAATTGTCACATTCATTTACTCCCTTGGAGTTAGCTCAATGTAGTTGGACAAAGTACCTTGATGTTTTTTAAGGACAAGCTTAACAAGATGTAAAATCTAAAGTTCTATGTTTTAGATAAACCTTATTGATTTTGAAGAGACTTTTTAGTTTTTTGGAAGTAAGCCTCAATTGCAGTAGTGGTTTTCATAATGAGCTCCTCAACACTTTGTTCCTTCTCTTACCACTATTATTATAGAAATTTAGGTGTAGTTTGATCATTCTATGTAAAAATGGAATAGTATCTATACCAGACTACATCACTATAAGGGATGTTTTGAGGCTAATTTCTTATGAAATTTGGCCGCTCATCTGGTGTTAATAATTGTAAGGTACCTAATATTTATGATTAGGGTGACTTCCACCATAAATTTCATAATGCATCATCCATAACAATTAAGCTTCTAAATATCTATCATTATGCCTCTTGTTCAAAACATCCAATTCAAAACATCCAATCTCACGATAAGAGATATAATAACTGAACCCCCTATGGAATATTGTTCTTCCTATCCTTTTATTGTGTTTTTTTGGCTATATAATTAAGTACCTAAAACCTTAAAATTTAGCCAAACCACAAGATTAAAAAAGAGAGTTTAAAATTAAATAAATAAATAAAAATAAAATATGATTAGACTAATAAAAATCAAGTTTTCCTAATATCACATTCCTTAAACATGATAAAAAGATCTTGATATAAATTATACAAATAAATGAAAAAAACATACATGGCAATAGTGAAGAAATTTAATAAGTAATGTATTTTTCATTCCTATATTATAGTATAAAAAAGTCAAGTGTTGACCCCATAAAGACAATGACTACTAGTAATTGTTATCTTTCCATTATCTTATATAATAAAGTGAATGAATAATTTGAAGGGAAATAAACAAACAACTATAAAGTACCAAGTTAAAGCAATGGACAAGACTAAAGCAACCAATGAATAAACTAGATTTAGGTAAGACTTTCTTCAAAAATTTTCTGAGCTTTGACTTTACTTTGACTTAAAGATCAATTATAGCTTCTAAGATTAGTAAAAATTTTGAAGTTGTAATTATACTCTCTCTCGAGAAATACAATCCTTATTCCTAAATTAATTTTACAAAAATCTCTTTATAATAAAAAACAATCTAAGGATGCATTAATTTGCTTCATAAATTCTCTTAATAGTTTTCACCCTAACCTAGAAAGATCATATAGTTTGATCTCTGGTAACCACTATAATCTTCATCATTCATATTGTGATCTAAATATATAAATCATCTTTCTATCTTAATATATGGATTCGATCATTAAATCTTCAAATCTCATTCCTTTGATTCAACACAATATAAAGACATGAATATATCTTAAGAAAATTTAAAAAATTCATTAAATTAGCTCATTTGCTTAAACCATCAAGCCCTAGGGTCTAACCCACTCAGATCTATATTGGTTCATGATATAATAAGGAAAAATGAAATAAAAACTAATAGAAGTCAAAGAAAACATCCTTATGGTTCTTGAATCTTTAAGTTATTGTTGAATCTTAATAGATCTCTTATTTCTTTCTCAATTTTTTTTCATTCGATCTCTACTTGCTTTAGTTCCCAGAACTAATCTAATAAAAAACTCCCTTGTGTTTTCATTTACCTCTCTTTTAAACATGTGAAACTCCATATTGCTTTACCTACATTTCTTAAAAATTTTCATAATAAATCAGTACTAATATGGGGATAGGTACAAGTCTATGTTACCACTGTATTGGTAAATATAAGCGAAAGATGGGGGCATATCGCAGAACATTGGAGAAACAAAGTGTTACAATCTTGAACACAACCTAAACATAAGCATGTATTGGTGTTGTGATACTTGGGTAAAGTTCTTTTGGAGAAATTGAGCAGGGTATGCATGAACCCAGGCAATAACATTTTACTATATTGCTACTATGTTATGAGGCTTTCTTCAAATATGCCAAAATTTGCTCCAAATTAACTTAAATATTCTCCAAATATATTTCTTTTTTTAAGAAGTTAAAACAATACCTAAAATACAATATAGATCATTTAAAGTACCAAATCCTCTGAAAATATCCAAAATACAAGCATAATTCTCTAAAAAATCATGCTAAAATTATGATGATAGTAGCACATATCAATTATGTTGATGCTCTCCTAATATTGATTATTTTTAATCAAAATTTTTTAGCCTCTTTCAAGTCTCCTCCACTTTCCTTAATTCTATTTTTACCTTATTCGTATTGCCCTCTACTGATCCTAAGACATCCACTCAATATCTTTTTCTTTAACATATATAGCTCATCAAACACTGCATCCCTACTAATTTCCATCTTTTTTGGCGTTGGATCCCAAAACTTATATCTATTAACATATTTAAGGTTGCCAATGAAGAACACTTCTTTGACTTTAGATCAAGTTTTAATCTCTCATCATTAGAAATATACATATAAGCAGGGTAACTATTTTAAATCCATATAAATCTACCTTACTTGATATCCGCACTACATTTACCACTTTTCAATCCAATAATGTTTTTGGTGATGTTTTTAAGAGTAACATGCTATACTCACAGCTTCCTCTCAGAAAATTTTAGGGAGCCTTACATTCAGGCTCAAGCACCTAGCATTTTTAGTTGTGGATCTATTAATTCTCTCCTAAATGTCATTTAGTTATATCATATTTTAAACTAAACAGTGTCTCTAAAACCTATGTTCCATACAAAATTTTTTAAATTATGAATTTATGTACTCAATATCATTTTTTGATCTCTGGTACTTGATCTTTTTTGCTTGTCTAATTCTTCACCTCAACCATCCACACCTTAAACTTTGCAAAGACCTTAAATTTTTGTTTCATTAAGTATACCTAGATTTTTCCTTGAATAATTATCAATGAACGTTACAAAATTTTGATAAGTTCCACTTAATGACAACTCGCTAGTAAGACCTTATATGTCATTATAGAAATAGTCTATAATTCCTTTGATTTTATGCTCTCTTTTCTTAATGTCACCTTAGATTGTTTAGTAAGCATACAAAACTTGAGAAAGATTTAACTTCCACTATTTAATAACCTTTATTAGGATCCTTTTATGAAATTTCATCACTCCTCACTTACAGTGATGACCTAACTATTTATGCCAAAACACAGTACTATCATCATTTGACTTTACTACAATAACCTCTTTATATACAACTGTGCTCATTAATTTATAAATTTTTCTCACTAATTTTGGCCATTTCATCATCGTCAACGCATCCTTTACTACCTTAATATTATTGTTATCAATTTTATACCTAAAATTGTCTATATGTAAGGTGCCCAAAAAAACCATTTTCTTCTTCAAATCTAGTATATGGTACATTTCACAACATCTTAACAACATCATCAAAAATATTGATCCTAACCTATACCATTTTGATAATGTTAAAAGCTTTATCATCTCCCAATTGAACATTTTCAAATTTGTATGGTGTATGTTACAAATCAATCATTGTTTAGTATTATATAATGTGAGCATTTTGTATCTAATATCTATAAGTCCTAAATTTTATTGGTTAAAAAGTAAAGTATATCTAC
Source organism: Erythroxylum alaternifolium (assembly GCA_027478495.1). Taxonomy (NCBI): domain Eukaryota; kingdom Viridiplantae; phylum Streptophyta; class Magnoliopsida; order Malpighiales; family Erythroxylaceae; genus Erythroxylum; species Erythroxylum alaternifolium. The sequence goes on along the minus strand of JANIIA010000007.1, from coordinate 819,544 downwards.
ATCGTTAAATTATACCTCAATATTGGAATCTTATGCATTAGGGCTACTGATTGAAATTTGGTATAGCTAACTCGTTCAATATTCTATTATTAAGATTTGACATCTTCTCTTTAACTTCTTGGAAAGTAGAGTCTCCACCAATTTTTAAATCTATCTTTCCTTTCACCTTTAAAGATAAATTAATATTCCTTGCTTATTCTCTTTCTGTAAATGACTCACTATCTTCTCAATATTTAGATTATATTGCAATTCACCTATCTGAGAAGAATGAGTCATATAAGACAATTGATTAGTAGTAAACTATAAAATAAAGTAAAGAAATTAAGAAACTAAAATAGTTCTCTAATAACAATGTCAAAATTTTCAATGGGTTATCAGAGCTCCCAAAATTAATCTCTAATTCACTAAACTATTATAGCAATCGTGTAACCAAGTTAAATACCAAGAAAACTAAATAATAGTTTCTTAATTTAAAATGATAAAATAGAATGCGAGTTTATGAATATTTAACTAATAAACTAAAACTAACAATAAGTGAAACTGAATCAATTACATATAAAAGTAAAATTTTCAATTTTACCTAACTTCGATTCAAAGGAAGGATCTTCTCCAATTGTAACTATGATTTTTGGTCTAAAAAGAATAAATTTTCACAACTTTAGCATTTGGCCTAAAACTTATTAGGATAACTATAATAAGTTTCAATTTTTCTAAATTAATTGATTCAAACCTAACATTCAAATCAAAGCTTACCATTAATTAATTGGGTATAATAGCATTCCATATCAGTTAAATGATAACAATAAGCTTAATGAAAAAGAAAAAAACCCTAAATTAAATAATTGAGATTTTTACAACTATTCAATTTAGTTTTTTTGTTTCTCATAAATTAGATATGTAAATATATAAATATGATATTTACTACTTGCCCTAATCATTTATAGTAATTATGGACCATTAAAATCATAGATAGCCATAGAATAATCAATATTGAATTACATTGTTAGAACAATCAATATTACTTACTCACAAAATAGAAGAATAGGAAACAAGAAATACTTGATTAGAAAAAATTAGGTTTAAAACAAAACCTCCCAAAGTTACAAATGGAGTTTGAATTTCCTTTGAATAATAAAATTTAGATTTAGCCACTCATGGCTATCTTTTCTTCACCAAAGATAGAAGAAAGAAGACAAAAAATAAAAATAAAAGAAAGTAATGAGTTTTTCCCTCTCTTAAAACTATAATCTATTAGTATTACAGAAATAATGATTGAAAGAAATCATAATCCCCATATAATAGGGTTGAAAATAAAATCCCATAATTATACTAAACTTCTTAAAGTGGGTTTGTCTCTAGGAGTTATCTTGTCTTATTAGTTTCAGTAACCTGTCATCTTTTACTCCTCTCCCTAAAATTTATAGCTTTGAAAAATGATAATCTAATTAGATATTTCAAGCTAAATTTAGTACAATCTCCATTTTTCATCTCCTATATTAATTAAGCATCAAAATCAACCTAATATGAAAGAGATAAGTCTAACTAATATGATCTAATCAAATTTTTATCATTCGTACAATATGATCGAGAGATGATATGTATGGTTAGGTTATAATATGGGTAATAAAGGTTAGGTTAGTCATTTAAGATGGAATTGTATAATCTTTCTAGATTAGGGTAAAACTTGTAATAAAAATTCATAAAATGAATTAATGTATTCTTAGGTTATCTTGGTTAGAAAGAGATTTCAACTAATTTGAACTAAGAAGAGGGGTTGTATTACTTGAGAGAGAGTATAATCATAAATTAGAAAATCTTATTATTCTAAGAAACTATTATTAAATTAGGGTGAAGTTGAAATATAGTGAAGTCTTAAAGGATATCTTACCTAAATCTATCTTATTCATAGATTGCTTTCTTCTTGATTATTGCATTATTTTGGTTCTTTAAATTGTCTATTTATTTTCTCTTTCATCTAATTATATATATTAGACTAGATAATTAGTAAGTAACCACTAATGCTTATAGTATCAACCTGTACTCTCTACTGTTATCTATAACTTCGTGCACTTGTAGTAAAAAGAAATAGTTACTAAGTTATTGGTGTTATTGTTAAGGATTAAGTTTAGTTAATATTGATTTGATTTGCATTCTGATTAAACTAGGCCTTTTTTGTTTCATTTTATTTTCATTATTATTCATTGAGTTTTTCTCTATTATTTCTCTTTTTTAGTTCCCTTTTATATGCAATAGTATAAGAATCTAAGGAATCTTGTTAAACCAAATCCTAAGGTTTTATACCTCTACGTATAAGAAGAAGACCCTAAAGGAAAATAAAGGCTAAAGAAGCAAAGATGATGTAGAAAATATGAGATTCTTAAAAGATTTTATCATCCTACATGCTTAAGGAATTAGCTCAGGCATATCAAAGCTAATAATTTTGAGATAAATTCCCCACTTCTTTCAATGGTAACAAAATTAATTTGAAGGTCTCCCTGCTAAGATTCAAACGCATACCTGTCTATGTTTTAAGATTTTTGTGACACACTGTAGCTTAATAATGTCTCCCTAGATTCCATTAAGCTAAGGTTATTTCTTTTTTCACTAAAAGATAAGGAAAGAGAATTGCTTAAAACCTTGTTGATAGGATCCATCACTATATAAGACCAAATATCACAAACATTCTTTGATAAGTACTTTCCTTCCTTTGATAAAAACTACTTAGATAAGGATTCAAGTTTGCTCTAAGGGAGGTTGAGTCACTATATGAAGCTTGGGAGAGATACAAGAATATGTTGAGGTCATACCCCCATTATGGCCTAGAGAAGTGGCTTATCATTTAGACATTCTACAACAGGAAGGCCTACAATGCTGAGATCTCACTGGATATGACTGCTAGTTGTACTCTTATGAATAAGATCGTGGATGAAGCACACAATTTGATTGAGGATATGGCTCAAAATTATTACCAATGGTTAAGTGTAAAATTCATCCCAAAGAAGCTTCTACTAGAAATTTTGATCAGATGATGGTTAACTCTACTAGAACACCTATCTCACAATATTTTTGGATCCCTAGAACATTTACTACTGATTGTCAATTGGAGATTTCATTTTTTATAACTCACATGTTATTGAACGAGTTAGCTATCTCAGTTATCTTAATTAGAAGAATGATTACATTTCTAACATTTATAAACCTGGTTGGAGAAACCACCTTAACTTCTCTAATAGAAACATGTTTAATTTTGTCCCCTAAAATAATATACAAGAACCTAGTTTCCAATTAAGAACTTTCAAATCCTCATCTCAAAAGGCTATATTTAAAAATTGAGCTTAAAGTTTATACTACTAAGGAATTGGTTCTATTTAGAAAAATGAATAAGTTAAAAAAACTCTTTTGATGAGAAATGACACATATTTTTAAACAATATTTTTCTTTTAACAAACATATTTACTAATTGATACGGTGTATATTTATTGAATATTTCAAATTTTCATGGAGAAGTTCATTAATCTATATAAAATAACAAATGAAAGTATTTGTATTATTTATAAATCATTTTAAAAATAAGTAATATACGTGCTATATAATATATGTAGTTTTCAATTTTTTGAATTTTGGATGAAATCTTTTCTAGAAATAATTTATTTTTAAATTAAATGAAATAATTTAAAATTAAATAATTAAATCTGAAAAAAGAAAATTGAGTTTAGATTGACCCTAGTCGAGTCTCGAGGCATTCAAACCCAAATGTGCTTAGGTTATAAGCCCTTATCTTGAAACCCAATCGACTTGAGCTTAGGTTGTGAGTTCCAGGCCCATTCAGGTCAAGCTTTATAATTATTTTTGGGTTAAGTTCGGGCTAGAGGACTCGAGTTATGATTGATCCAATGTTAAGCTTTGTATTGTCTGCTTGTTTTATTTCATTCATTCTCTCAACTCATATTAAGTTTTTAATACTGCTTTTTGAGAATGTGATATTGGGAAAGCTTAATTTTTATTAGTCTAATCATCTTTTATTTTTATTTATTTTATTTTAAACTCTCTTTCTTAATCATATGTTTGTGCCTAAATTTTAGGGTTTAGGTATTTAATACTATAGCTACCAAACACAATGGAAGGATAAGGAGGATAGTATTCTATAGCGGATTCAACTATCACCTCACTTATTGTAAGATTGGATGCTTAGAACAAGAACTATATCGATACATACATTATGTTTGGACACTTAGAAAGGATTGTATTCCATAGATATTTGGAAGCTTAACTAGTATAGAGATATGTTATGATATTTATGGTTGAAGCCACCTTCATCATTAATGACAAGCACCTCACAATGTATGGAAACCATAAGTAGCTAAATTTCATAAGAAATTAACCTTAAAAAATCCGTCATACCGATACATTCAACCTGGGGTGGAGAGACTATCCAACCTTTGTATGGAATGATCAAGCTCCACTTAGATTTCTGCAACAACAATAACAAGAGAAGGAGAAAAGTCTCAATGAACTCATTATAAAAGCTATTACTACAACCAAAGGTTGTTTCCAAAAAACTAAAAAGTCTCTTCAAAATCAAAAAACATCCATTCAAAATATAAAACCTTATATTAGATTGATTTTTAAGTTTATCTTCAAATAGTAGTAAGGTGTTTTGTCCAGCTACACAAGAAAATTTTGAGAGAGAAAATTTTCAATGTATGGAGAGGGGCTAGAGGGTAAAAAGAAAGAGGAAAACAAGGTTGTTATTCAAAAAGAGAAAGATAAAGAAAGAGAAGAGGAACTGAAGAAAGAGGTTGTTAAGGAACTTTCAGCAAGCATCTTAAGTAAGGAGGGCTCGCATATCCTCCAAAATAAGCTACCATAATTAATCAAATATCCTAGGAGTTTATTATTCCTTGCAATTTAAATAGTTTTGTTAAAATAAAGGGCATTAGTAGATTTATAAGGTATTAGTAATTTGATGCCATATGATCTTATTACGTTGTAGTATGTAGCATATATGAAGGCTAATAAGCTCTTGCTTAGAAAGAAGTGTGGAAGTAGGCCCCCAGTTATAGATCTATTTGAATAAAGGGATTCAGGAGAAGTTTAATTAAATGACTTATAAAGAAGCACTTGTTGGAGGCAACATAAAGTTCATTTGTTTTTTAAAGTTTTGGTTTAAGTTAATTTTAGAATTAAAGCCTTTTTATTGAATATCTTGAATGACTTCTCATATATTAGCAATTAGGATAAATGCAATGTGATTTTATAGGTTAAAAGACAAATATGATAGAAAATATGGTGTCGTATTTATCCTATGTCAAAGCTCACCAAATTACAACGTAGAAGTTAAAAGAAATATATTTAACATGACCTAAACATGTCTCCATGTAGCCATCATGTAGAAGAACACCCTGACATGTCCAACCTATATCCCTATTGCATGAGGAAGTCATAGGTACTAACATTGAACACAGAACTAACATGTCACTATGTAGCTCCTGTGTTCACCTCCAATTCTAGGTATGCTAAACACACCTCCAAACATGATCCACGTTAAACTAGGTAAACTTTCTCTTCTTTTTCATACATAACATGGGAAAAATAGGGTAACATGTTAAGTTTGAGTTTAAGTGACAAATAGAAGTCAAGAACACATTTTTAATCATAATCTTAACATATCCCCATGAACCTACCATATTTGTCAACACATCCTCGTGCAAAGGCCATGTTCTTCTTAGCACAGAAATAAATTTTGAAGAGTTTATAACACATCTATAGTATAGTACCTTGTTCTCACCATATTCATTTCACGTAGTTTATATTTCTTTATTTCTAATTTAATGCACAAACATGATACCATTTTTTACTTGTATCTATCCCATGTTATACGAATGTTGAATTATGTTTTTTCATCCTATGCATTTTTTTATCAAATATGATCTTATGTAACATTTATGTAGACCCTATTCCCATCAATATAGGCCCAATATACTTCATGTCTTAAACATGATCCTTATATGCTACTATGTAAGGTTTGTATTCAACCATGATATAACTTTGTAAAAAAGATCTGCGACAAAATGTTTCACTCACTTCTTCTAATTTTCTCCTAAAATCAATCTCACTGACTATATTTTTTTAGTATATTTTGCCTTTCCTAAGCTAGTTTATTCTTAATTTCACTTATAAACACTATCAATTTTAATATTAAGAGTGTTACTCTTAGAGAAAAACTCTACTTCTCCAGAGTTAAGGTTTGTTTGATTTTTGGGCAATTTTTACATATTCTTCATCCCTATTTATGTGAAAGCATTACCATCATTTGTGGATTATTTGAAGAAGATGGTCGTGTCTTGTGTTTGAACTTGATGAGTATCCATTATGTAGAAAATTTTGGGATTAAGGTTAAGATTTGATGAATTATAGCTCAGGTTCATACTTTGATGTTATATTTGAGTTATTTGTGGATGAAAATGGTTAACGGTGCATCAATTTTGCATGACCTAGTGTTTATTTACTTGTTATGTTAGATTGTTGTGCAATGGATTGTACAAGATTAAATTTGGATCATATTATTAGTGAGGTTACTAAATACATGTCAAAACCTATAAGATAACATTAAAAGCAGCCTAGCGAATATTCAATTACTTGAGGGGTACATCAAACCATATGATTGTTTTTAGCAATCAACAAGGTGACCATTTTATTGTTAGATATATGGATTCAGACTATGCTAAAGATTTAGATAATAAAAAGTCTAATAAAAGATATGTGTTTAGTTTTGTAGGAGTCCTATTATTGGAAATCAATGTTATAATCTATGGTGAAATTTTTTATGACAAAAGCAAAATATATGGCAGTAGTTGAGGCTGTTAAGAAACCATGATAGAATATAATGCTAAAGAAGGATTTAGGCATATATCAAGATGGCGTTCAAATACAATAAGATAGTCAAAGTATCTTTTATTTAGTAAAGAACAAAAGATATAATGAAACAACTAAAGCATCATTTATTTAGTAAAGAACAAAATGTATCACGAAAGAATTCGGCATATAAATATGAGGTTTCACAAAATCTAAGGTTCACATTATAAATAATGCAAATGAAATATTGACAAATTCATATAATATAAAGAATTTCAAACATTTTTTGGACTTGATTAATAACTCAATGTGTTAAACATTGTTACTACCCAACCTATAAAGAATATATTCACCAAAGTTGAGATTGTTGTGTATGGCTCATATACATAAGTATACAATTTTAGAGCTTTGAGATCAAACATGTGTTTCTTAGAAGTCTTTGGGTAAATACAATGGAACATAGGTGTAACCTAGGCCATATCCTATTTTGAAAATCATAGTAGAAGGAAAAAGCTAAAGACATAAATGTGTTGGTGTGATAAATGTATTTTCGTAAGAGGACAAATGGACATGGTTGTATCATGTACTATATGTCTTGTTCACAAAGAATTCAATAAGATTCACACGTTAGGAACACAATAATGTCTCAAATGGTATATTAATATGAAAAAAAGCAAGAGAATTCACAGTCAAAAACACTTGTCATACTACAAGTTGTGTCATATTATGAAAATAAATTGTGAGATCCACAATCTAGGACATGATCGTATCAGTACATTAACCTTATCTAAACACAATTTTTGGTGAATTTTGAATGATAAAAGGACTCTAAGACTTACTAAAATCATGATTAAATTAAGTTAAATATGAAAAAAGTTATTTAAATAAAAATTTACTATTTATTTTTTTCATATACAAATATACTTTGTGTACCTAATTAAAACAACTATCATTATAATTATTTAATAATGAATTAGTTACTTTTAACTCCCAAAAACATAAGCACATCTAATTAATCAAACTTCATTAAAAATTATATTTTTATTTATTATTCTCCATTCGTTCTATCAATTTCTCATCGACTAATTCACCAGAAATTTGATAACTATATTGTGTATTCTTATACTCCTTTTTGCCAATGAAGTAACTATATGATTGGCTACCTAACACTAATCCGACGAAGTCTTAATCCAAAATTTTAAATTGGTTTAAAATTGATGACTCTCGCAAAAGCAGGGAGCTTTGTGAACTTGAGTTTAGCCCTTTTTTTTGGTTGGCGGCCACTTAGTGACCTAGTTTTGAATACTCAATTAGATATTTATTCTGTGACGGACACCAAATTTTGAATAAAATTTGGCATTATAGATATAAAAGACAATCTATCACTGTCTATGATTAGCCCCAAGTTTCTCTGCATGTCAACTCTTGGGGTGGGTGTAGGTTGTAACTTAAAACAAACTCCTGCTGGCCAATTCCACCAATCATATTTAAAATACAAAAGCAGTAAACTTGTATTTATTAAACTAAAGGCATATGTATAATACAACTGAAGGGTCTTTCAAGAGGTAATGAAAAAGAGTTAGCTGTCAATTTATTTTTCTTATTTATGATGAATGGTATTTTGGTGAATTGGCCTCAGCATTGTGGCAATGTCTCATCTGACAGGTGATATTCGACCATCTTCTGCATTGTTCTTATGAAGCAATTCATGTTTCTCCACCAATTTCTATCACAGATCACAGACTTGATCTCATAGAGTTTCAATCTGAAATTTGGGGATTTAGGGTTCATGAGATATATGTGTGTGGTGTTGTGTTTTGTCTTTGATTAAAAGCTAACAACATAAAACCCAAAGATATGAGAGTGTTTGGTTACAGGAATAGCAATAACAAGAATAAAGAAAAACGTGGAGTAGAGGAACTAAAGAAGAACAAAGTAAAATGTAGAGTACATAAAGTTTTTAATTGACACATATGAGAGGCATGTGAAGCTATTCCTTGAGCTGATCTTTTTTATATCTGACGATGAAGGTATAAAGCAAGCAACTGCCATATGAAGCCTATATAAGACAGAAACAATCTTCAGTAAACATGCACAACATTTTTCATTGTTACTCAAAACAATATGAGAGAGTTTTACGTATAGAAGACTAGAAGTTAGAGAGTTGCTAGAGTACTTACAAAGAGTACTTATGAGTTCATAAGGAACTCTTGCAAGTCTTTTTTTCAATAACACTCTATCTTTTGTAACTTGTATCTTCATTATTGATATTAGTGGAACCACCAACGTAGACCCTTTGATTTAGATAGCAATTAAGCTATAGAACCAACTAAATTGCTGTGTGAACTTTTTCTTTCTTGCAAACTTCACAAACCTACAAACACAAATTCTTCTTTCATCAGTATCTTACAAAAACAAGATAACACGATTGAAGGTCATTCCCAACAAAATTGGTATCGTAGCCTATCCTCAACATTCTATGCAATTTTTGGCTATTCAAGCAATCAAGGTTCGTCAAGAAATCTGTAAGTTTTTTTTTCCTTTCTTGTCTTTAAACTACATAATAAAATGGTGGGAAAAGAAATGGATGTCTTCACTGGTAAAGAAGACTTTACTATTTGGAAACTCCAAATGCAAGCATTACTTGAGTCTTATGACTGTTATGATGCAATTGAAGAATAGTATGATGTAGAAATAGATCCCGTTAAAAGACTCAAGACGCAAAGACTTGCATATTGCAAGTTAATGCTTCACTTATCACTAGTTAAGATAAGGAAAGTGAAGAATTGTAACACTACACAGAAATTATGGCTAAAACTTGATGAACTATATGCTAAAAGATGTCTTCCTAACAAGATGACTCTTTTACATAATCTTACCAATTATAAAATGAACACTACTGTAACTCTTGATGATAATTTGGAGTATTTCTTTAAGCTGGTACAAGATTTAGAAGCTACAAGTGAAAGGATTTCTGAAGACCATCATGTTGTGGTTGTTTTAAAAGCTTTACCACTTGAGTTCAGTGATTTAAAGAAGGTGATCAAGCATGCTAGTGGAGATTCTCTCACCATTAAGAGGGTACTGGATTCACTAATGGAAGAAATTATGGACAATAACCTATTCAAGAAGGAACCAGAAGTGATGTTCATCGAAAATAAATAAGATAAGAAGCCACAAAAAAAGAATAGCAAGAAAGGAAATTGACAAAAAGGGAATGGCAGGATAAGCACTCTAAAGAAGGTGAAGAAAAGAAGAAAAAGGCTGAAGCTAAGAAGTGCTTCTATTGTGATAAGGAGGGGCACTTTGCTAGAGATTGTAGAAAGAAGAAAAGAGACAAGGCTACACAAAGTGGAGCTGGGAATGTGAAGAAACATAAAGACTCTAGTGGCGATGAACTACTAGCTATTACTGAACAAAGTGAAGATCTCAGTAGAGAGTGGTTCTTCGACTCTGGATGTACCATGCATGTTACTCCTCAAAGAGACTGGTTCACCACATTTGAACCAATCGCTTCTAAATAAAGTGGCAGATTCTGGACAAAAAATGCTGGAAGGTATTAAAAATGTCTCTATCAACATGTTTGATGGGAAGAGGAGAACCTTAACCAATGTCAGATTTGTGCCTAAAGTGAGGAGAAATCTCATTATCAGAAAGCATGTTTGACAAATAAGGCTTTCAAATAAGATCTAAGGATGGACTTAAAGAAATCCTAAAGGATGGAACAGTGATCATAAGGGGAGTTGAAAGAGGAGGGCTCTACTATGTGATAGGCACTATTGAAGTGAATCTAACCATAGGAGGATGGAGAGCCAGATTCAACTAAACTATGGCACTCTAGACTAGTACATGCAGGGAATAAGAGTTTGATGCATCTTTCTAAACAAGGGATGATTCAGATAAAAGACCTAAGGAAGATGGAATTCTGTGAATCATGTGTGCTAGGAAAGCATCACAGAACTAGTTTTCAGAAAGGAACTGAGAGAGCTAAAGAAATTATAGAGTATGCCTATAGTGATCTCTGGGTTCCAGCACAAGTGCCTATTGTAGGAGGAAATAAATATTTCATGTCCATAATAGACAACAAGTCTAGGAAATGCTGGGTCTATCCTATGAAAAAGAAAGATGAAGCATTGGAAATCTTCATCAAGTGGCATACACTCATGGAAAATCAAACAAGGAAAAAGTTAAAATGCCTAAGGACTTACCATGGCTTTGAATACTGCAATAAAGAATTTGAATATTAATGCCGCAAGAAAGGCATTAAAAAGCATAAGACTATTAGAGCAACACCTCAGTAGAATAATGTAACTGAGAGGCTCAACAGGACACTCCTAGAAAAGACCAGATGCATGCTCTTATCCTCAGGATGCTCACAATCACTATGGAGTGAAGCTATCAAGACTGCTTCCTATTTAGTAAATAGACTACCTACTTCAGCAAATAACTACAAAACACCTCAAGAAATCTGGTATGAGAAGAAGCCTAGCCTGGCTCACTTAATGACCTTCGACTATATAGTTTATGCATACCAAAACGAAGGAAAACAGGAACCTAGAGCAGCTAAAGGAGTCTTCCTAGGCTATCTAGATGGAGTTAAAGGATATAAAATCCTACTACTTCAATAGGGAGGTTTTAAAACCCTTATTAGTAGAGATGTAATATTCAAGGAACTTGAATTTCCTTTACTGTGCAGAAATCATACAGAAAATGACTTACATAAATAAATTCAAGAGCAATTGGGATTTCCAAGCACTTTTGTTCCCTTCTATATGCCACTCGCAGCTAAAACAGAAGCAAATGGCACACAACATCATGATAAAGAGCCTAAACAAGACCCTACCCACCATGAACAAGGAGCTGAGGAAATAAAAGGTGAAAATGAGGAGGGAACTACACAACTAGTTGACACAAACAATTCTCTACTTGACTATCAGCTCACCAGAGATAGGCAACCAAGACAAAGGATACCTAACAAGAGGCATTTGACTCTAACCTAGTTGAATATGCTTGTCTTGTTGCAGAGTTTATTAATTGCAGGGCACCTGAAACCTATAAAGAAGCAATGAGCACAAATGATGTTGAAGAGTGGAAATTGGCTAGAAAGAATGAATACTCTTCTTTAATGCTTAAACCATCTAAAGCAAAGCTGATTGAAAACATATGATTGTTCAAACTTAAAGAGGGAGTCACAGAGGCAGAACCTAAGACATACAAGGTTAGGCTTGTAGCTAAGGGATATAGGCAGAAGGAGGGAGTTGACTATAAGGAGATTTTCTCAACAGTAGTCAAGTTCAAAACTATTAGACTTATCCTAGTACTAACTACAATTTATGACTGGGAAATCCATCAAATGAATGTCAAAATAGCCTCCTTATATGAAAAGCTTGAAGAAACTATCTACATGAAACAACCATTCGGTTTTGTAGATAAAGACATGCCTGACCATGTCTGCTTGCTTCAATCTACTTGCTTCAGAAATCCTTGTATGGGCTGAAACAAGCACCTAGACAGTGAAACAAGAAGTTTCATAAGGTAGCAACTAGTATGAAGTTCACCAGGTGTAACATCCTGTTACCTATACGGCTAGAACAGTTATTTATGATACATTTATGTGACTTAAGATAAATGCACGTTAGACATCAGTTATTTGTGACCTGCATATTATTTTGGCATATTCATACGTTTGCACATGCTTTCATTGGCATTTCCAGGTAAATGGAATTATGTATGACAAATTGTGATTATGGAAAATGGTGAGTCAGTGAAGATAAATAGTACACGTGAGGGATATGGAATGGACCCACATATTATATTGTTTAAGTAAAGAAGAATCCACTATAGTTTGTGATTATGACAAATGGCGAGTCAGTGGAAATAAATAGTACACGTGAGGGACATGAAATGGACCCACGTATTATATTGTTTAAGTTAGGAAGAATCTACTATAGTTTCCATTCTTCACTGAAACACTCTATATTGTAATTCTCTTCCCTAACCTTCATCACCGAATAGTAATTTAGCAGCCTTTTGCGGTATTGACTTCCATTTCAGTGTTAGAGTACTTGTTAAGCAAGTAAGTGATTGTAATATTGTTTTCACTGTAGAAATGAGTATGTGCATGTTGGATATATATGCATGAGAGGGTTCACAGTGTAGAGAATAGATATGAGGTTTCTAGATGTTGAGTTATGTGAATTTTGGCTTTTTAAATTGTTTGGTGTTCTGGAGTTAAAAAGGGAGTAGTATATATGATGTTGTCATGCTGGGAGGTATGATAGTAATGAAAAATGATGTATAGAATTCGTGTAGAGTTAGATACGAAAGATGATATGTTCTGCTTCTTTTGCTTTCTGTATCGTCTGTAAAGACGTATCCTCTGTGATGACGTCAGCTTCCTCTGGTTGACGTCATCTTCCTCT
>JANIIA010000007.1:790108-803188 GCA_027478495.1 Erythroxylum alaternifolium | reverse complement strand
TATTGTGGTTTTCTATTAATGCTTTACTGTTAAAATTAATGTGATGCCATGTGGAGTGAATGTAGTGATCGCAAGTAACTCACCCTTATCATAGGATATGTACCGGAATGACCTGCGGGCGTCCCGGTGCGTACCATACGGTAAGGGGGTGCTACAATAAATGTTGTGATAGATGATGTAACTTTTCTAAATAATCAAGTGGCAGAAGAAAATCTACAAAATCGACTCTTCGAACCAGCTCATACAAGTAATGAGACAAGATTGAAAAATTGCCCAGATTTGCAATTAATTGCTGCTGAGGAAGTAATTGCGCGAATTGAAGAACTATTAGTTACTTCAAATGATATATCAACCAAAACACTTGATGCGAAAATTGTTCTTTTAAATGTTCAAAACTCGAAAGAAGTTGATTTGAGCTGAGATTCTCCATCTCAAATAAGAAGAAATCATTCAGTAGAGAACGTTATTGGAGATGTCAATGAAAGAAGGAAAACAAGGGGAAGAAAAGGTTTAATTATCAAGAACTTGTGTGTTATTTATGCTACACCTCTTCTTTCGAGCCAAAGAATGTTAAAGAAGCTCTACAAGTTGAGTTCTGGATAGTAGCTAAGCAAGATGAATTGATTTAGTTTGCACAGAATGATGCATTGGAATTGGTGCCAAGACCATCAGATGCTAATGTCATTGGAACAAAATGGGTGTTTCGAAATAAAATAGATGAAAAGGACAATGTAGCCAGAAATAGAGCAAGGTTAGTAGCTCAGGGATATTCTTAGGTTGAAGTAATAGAATTTGATGAAACCTTTGCACCGGTGGCACAACTTGAGTCTATTAGACTATGATTAGGTATAGCATGCATGAAGGGTTTAAGCTTTATCAGATGGATGTAAAGAGTGCTTTTCTGAATGGGTTCATACACGAAGAAGTGTATGTTAAGCAGCTAAAAGGATTTATCAATTTAGCCTATACAGAACATCTTTTTAAGCTAAAGAAAGCTCCTTATGGTCTCAAACAAGCACCGAGGGCTTGGTACAAAAGACTCACACAATATCTCATCAAACAAGGATATGAATAAGGTAGTGTTGACAAAACTTTATTTATTACAAAGGTTATATTTAACTTGGTAATTTCTCAAATCTACATTGATGACATTGTGTTTGGTTTTACTCATCCGAAGATGGTAGATGAGTTTGCTGAATTAATGACATCTGAATTTGAGATGAGCATGGTAGGTGAACTAAATTTCATTTTGGGTTTGCAAATTAAACAAGTGAAGGATGGAATTTTTGTTTCATAAAACCAAATATGCCAAGAGTTTAATAAGAAGTTCGGTCTTGAGAATGCCAAACATGCAAGAACACTTATGAGTGTCTCAGCGAAGCTAAACAGAGATGAAAATGGTAAAAGTGTTGATGTCAGTTTATATCGGAGCATGATTGGAAGTCTATTGTATTTGACTACAAGTATGCCAGATATTTGTTATAGTGTTGGTGTATGTGCTCACTATCAAGCCAATCTAAAGAGAAACACATTTGACAGTTGTCAAGAGGATTATCAGGTATGTATGTGGAACATCTAATTTTGGATTATGGTATACATCTGACTCGACATCTTATCTAGCTAGATATAGTGATGCAGATTGGGCTGGGAACTTAGATGATCGGAAAAGCACTTCAGGAGGTTGTTTCTTCTTAGGAAACAATTTGATCTCTTGGTATAGCAAGAAGTATGATTCAATTTTGCTATCAAACACAGAGGCTTAATTAATATATCGCTGCAAGTAGTTGTTGTTCACAACTTTTTTGGATGAAACAGATGTTAGAAGGTTACGGGATTGAATAAAACATGTTGACAATCTTATGCGATAACAAGAGTGTCATAGACATCTCTAAGAATCCAGTTCAGCATTTAAGGATGAAACACATCGATCTAAGGTACCACTTTATTCGAGAGCTTATGGAAAGCAAAATAGTCACTTTGTCACATGTATCTATGAAAAAGCAGTTGATGGACATCTTTATGAAACCTTTTGATGTAGTAAGGTTTGAACTTCTTCGAGTGGCTTTGGGACTTTGTGTTTACATTGTTGATGTATTATTTCCTAAAAAAGAAGAAACAATGCGTTTTCATCTAAGGGATTCAAAATCTTTAAGTGATCTTTCTATTGTTGCCTGTGCCCCTCATCACCTTCTTATATCTGTCAACTCTCAAGCTCCCAAGCACTCACGTGGTTGCATTAAAGGTTTCTTCACTGTGGGAATAGCCTTTGCATCGGATTTAAGGAACACCACTATTGAAGCCTCATCCCTTCTCATCTTTGGCGGGTCTCACTCTCCCAAGCACCCACATAATTGTATTGGAGACTTCTCTACCGTGGACTTAGCATCTGTGTGGGATATGTGGAACTTCATTGAAGACTCATTTTTCTCTCTATAGTAATAGTCTTTTTCACTTCACGGTAGCTCCATTTATTGATTTTGTTTGGGTCTCTACTGTTTTTCTAATAATATGGGTAAGAACAAAGAGAAAAGTTCCTCTTTAGTGTTAGAAAAGAAAACAACAGCTTCATCACGTCCTTCAAGTCGATTAATCCTTAACCTGACACCCAGAAAAAGACTCACCAGGGTTGGGTTATCTTTGACTGCTCCCATTGATATTCCCGACATTACTTCTATTCAAGAAAGAGTACCAGATCCAGATGATGACATTGTTCGGGTCATATTATCCATGGTTGAAGACTCTACTTTAGATTCCAATGAGACTCCTGCAGTAGCTACTCCACCAACTGCACCTCTTACAGGCCCTCATAAATGTACAAAGGAGCGGGCTCAAAAAATAGTCCGACCACCTCAACACGTTTCTTTTGTCCGCTTGACAGTGGACAATGCGATTTCTTTCAAGTTCTACTCCTCTGCGACGGAACAAAAATGGGAGACTCTCAACAATGTCGGGTTTGTTCTCAATCGTCCAATCAATTTAGAGGAATTTTAACAACATATATTGGACATTTTATTATCCTAGACACGTTTACTGCAAGCCTCACCTCTTTCGAAGCACTATGACTCAGATTTGGTAAAAGAATTTTACTAAAATTTAACTGGTGATATTTTGAATGAGATAACTTTGAGTTGTAGATCAGTATATATGCAGGGTCGGGTAGTACATTTTGTCATTTCTGGTATTTGATAATTTGATTGGTGATCAACTTTATGATGATGATTAGAATGTGTCATA
Source organism: Erythroxylum alaternifolium (assembly GCA_027478495.1). NCBI lineage: Eukaryota > Viridiplantae > Streptophyta > Magnoliopsida > Malpighiales > Erythroxylaceae > Erythroxylum > Erythroxylum alaternifolium. Next base: position 799,954 of record JANIIA010000007.1, on the reverse strand, counting down.
TGATTTAATTGCTACGGTATTGACTGGTGGGAAATTGATTGCATGGCCATCTAGCTCTGTGCTTCGTTCTTCAATGCTTACCAAAAAGTATTTTGTGCTCTTTGAGTTACTAGTGACCAACTGGATGCCAAGCACACTCATTGTCTCTGTCTACTTAGCTCAAGACAAATTGATTTATGCGATCAGTACTAGTGTATTCAATCTTGGACGTCTAATTATTAAAGCTATGTTGGCCATTGAGAGTAAGTCACATTCTTTACTATACTTTCCATGCCTAATCTCTCAATTTTTATATGCAAATGATGTTCCCAGGATGGAGTCAAGTATACTTGAGTTGGTCTCCTTGATAAACATCTCTCCAAGGATTTTTAGGCAACCACGAGTAGTGGATTTGCCGTACACCACATTTAACCCCTTGGATGGCTCGAGGATAACTTCTGTCAATCCTTATACAACTCTCCTTATTCAAGTGGCAAGTTACACTCTTCGTCACTTAAAGCAACAAGTTCTACATTTTCCTTAAGCTCCTGAGTTCCTCTTTTTGGTATATGTTGTCCTAAAAGGGGAGAAGACAAGACTTGAACTGAAGTTGTGTTTGATTTATTTCAGTTGTGTTTGATTTATTTGTGTTTTATTGGATCTTGGATTGAGGGAGAGCATTGTGAATTCAATAAGTATATGTTCAATTATATTATTTAGGGGGGGCTTAATGGTTGTGACAAAAATGCCAAAAATGGGGAGATGGTTAAGATATATAGTATATATCTTTTTATTTAGTTTTGACATTTTATTTATTAATTGGACATATAAGATATTATTGTCGTTTGACTTGGATTCAAAAATGCCACAATGAATAATCTTATAGTTGTGAAAGAATTATATATTGAATTGGAGTCTATCTTTAGATTTATTTAGGTAATTATGTGTGTGAGTGTTGAGGGGTACCGCTAGAATTTTTGAAGTGTGGCTAAGAGTTTTTGGATGGACATTGGTCTTGGTAGTGTGGGATTTTTGTGTGTTAATTGACGGCTATCTTTAGTGCTCTTTGGTGGGTACATCAAACATTTTGTAGTGAAAAATATCTGAAGTGATTATGGGTGTTCTGTGTTGGTGACATATGACTATTTTGATTTGTGGGTGTAACGCATCAGTCTTGTACCGTGTGTGCTCTCTGTTGATGGTGCATGACTGGAATTCTGGATGAATGGTGTTAAAGGTTTTCGTGTGAAAAATTGCTAAATGTGAGTGTGTTTTTTGTGTTGAGCATACAGCTAGGTTTGAAACATCAAATTCTCTCATGAAGCTATATGTTGATTGGTTGTTCTATGGATTGGTACACGTTGAAAAACTTGGTTGATGGTTACCATCAGTGTTGATTGACTTCTTGTCTTGCCTGGGTTTTGATTTTTCATTATGACTCACAGCTGGGACATTGAATGTGGTACGTGGGTGTTCTGCCAAGGATTAATAGTTGGGTGTGCTACTGTCGTGAATCAGTTTAGAGTGTAGACGACTTTCAAATCCATTTCGGGAAGTTGTTCTTCTCTTTTTATCTCAAGTGTATTATTATTATGTTCTTAGTTGATTGGTCACTTGACTTAGTTGTTTAATTATCTTCGATTAAAAGTTGTTTAGAAAAATCTTCTAGAGGTAACACGAGTCGGTCGTATTATTAGGTGTGAAAATCTTTCACGAGAAGTGAGGTTGAGAGATAGTTACAAGGATTAAGTGGTGTTGACTTAGTGAAGCCATGTGTAAATCTATTGCACTTTCGTGAAATTGATTAAACTAGGGGAGAGCTCCACAGATGTAGGCAAGATATATTAAGAAATCTCAACATCGCTTAATTCGGTGCTTTTAATTTTTCTGTTATTTGTTTTTGTTATTTGTGTTTGCCAGAAACAAATCAGAAAGTTTACGGAATAACCACTTATATGATTTTTCACGTATATTAATGATGATATAAAATTTTTGTATTAATAATTTTAAGGGATAGATGATGATAAACTAAACTCGAAAATGCTTTAAAATATAAGATACAGACTGTAAACTTTTAAATTTGGAGAATTTACTTAAAAATATGTTAAATTAAAAGATAGTATGGTGTACGTAATTGTAAATCTGAATTTGAGAATTATTGGAGAAAATGGAGGAAAATAATTTGATAAAAATGACACTTATAAGCAAGAAAGTTAAAGAACAAATACTTTCAATTATTTATTTATTAATAAAAATATGTAATTCTTGAACTCCAAAACACTTTTTTGAAGGAAAATTTTAGTGAACATTATTTTTATTTACCTGTATCCTGGGTTGTTATAATTAAACCACTTATTCTATAATTTTGAAACTTTTTAAAATTTAAAGCTATTAAACTTGTGATTATCTTATTTTTATAAGTCAGTGATTTCCCATTAAATGCATTAAAAATGCATAAGATTGGTATGAATTGAGGATAAAATTGAACATTATTCATCATTTTAAGTTTTCGTATAAATTAATGATTTGACTATATATAACAGTATGATTTATATCAAGCATTCGATTATATTTAGAAATGAACAAAAGACAAATTTATGAAAGGGTTTTACCGTTGTAACATGAAGAAGGTCAAAAAATAAAATTTTAAATTGTCATCTGTAATTATAGTATTGTAAATGTAATTCTTGCCATACTATTTCTTACTTTTATATAAAAACGTTGAAAGCAAACTAACTATTTAAACAATTGAAATTGCCGCTCGACAACCTCAAAGTGAAAACCTTCCCCTCGTAGTTAGTTGGTAACTCCAAGCCAGCGCAGTTGTGTTAAAGTAAAATTGGTGGTGTCCGAAATGCTATAATTAGTACATGTCGTGGGAAAACTGGAATCAAATTCAAAACCATCAATAACAAGAGGCGTAAGGTATTGACGAGCAGTGCAGTTCTTATCATTTTATAGGCTAGGGGTAAAATAAAAAAATGGCTCCAATAAATTAACAATATACAAATATATAATTTTTGAATTAAGTAACTTAAATTATTTGATTTAGTCATATTATTACTAAACTTATGTGAACATTACAAGAACACAAATCTAATAATTATTACATTATTTGTGACAAAGTATAATGAAAATTACAATTATAAAAATTAAATTATTTATCAATATTTAATTATTTTATAAATAATAAGTAATCTAAAAATAAAAAATGAGAAACACAAATAAATACAATATCATGTAATATTAATGTTATGATTTAAAATGCTAATATAATGTTCACGTTAATGACAAATTACAAAATAATGCTAATATAATGCCCATGTTAATGGTAAATTACAAATTAATTATACATATTTTAATATTTAATAAGCTAAAAATACATTAAAATTAGAAACTTTATTTTACCTTTAAATTATACTTGGAATTTAGAAGACAGAATTGTGAAATTTTTTTGCTGCCAATTTTTAGTTGGAATATCTTAGATGCATATGTTAATGAAAATAAAGAAATTAGAGGATAAAAATAAACTTAAATACGTCAAAACTATTTATAACTATAATAAGTTAACTTTAAATTTTAACTTTCAAAATTAACGTTAATAAAGGGATGACAATCTAATCATGAGGTTGGCTGCAAAATGGTAATTATCCTGTTACATACACGTGGGTAACTTCCAAGAGCCAAGATGGGCCTTTTTGTTGATGGGTCATGGGCAAGTACCCTGCCTGCCCTTGTCCAGGGTCGGCATTGTTAAGGAGGATGGCATTAAGTCCTAATAGCATAATTGCATAGGCGTTGATGAGCCTCGATTAATGATTGATATTTGAAACAACAAAACAAGTCAAAGACTTACGAGTAAATAAGGAAAACAGACATTGTCGACGAGTTAGCATGTCTTGGTGCACATTGACAAAACTCTTCGACAAGATGCAATATTTGAATGTGAGACTAAAAGATGTCGACGAGTTAGCATGTCTTGGTGCACATTGACAAAACGCTTCGACAAGATGCAATATTTGAATGTGAGACTAAAAGATGGTTTGAGATGGACCTTGAGTTAAATATTAATTAGATCACATGCATGAGAGAGATATGTAAGAGCTCTAAAAACTTAATGTGAGCTTCGTAAACAAAACCATGACTAATGGACTTAATATGGATAAATATTAGATCATACCAATGTGCAATTTTATTTTAAATTAAAAAATATTTTTTATTCTTAATTATTTAAAATAAAATTAAGAGTACGGTCAAAATAACCTTTTTTTTTTTTACCTATTGATAATAAGTGAACATATTTTTTTCAAATGGATTGCCCCACTTGATAATTTTGCTTTCCTGTTTTCTTTTTTTAGTCCCACTGGCACTCGAAATCACTGAATAGGATCTGATTTGGACAATTGTAAGTCGTAAAGGGGCTGTGCTTAAATTATGTCCTTTAAGTTTGTTGTATTTTTCTAGTGTGTAGGTCTGGATCTCCACCTACTTTGAATACAAAATAAATCAATAATTTATATCATCAAAATTCAACACCTTAATTCTTAAGGTTGTCGTTGGGAGAAGATCATCAATTATACTCAGCTTTTTTTTATTTTATAAAAAGGTTATTTTTATAATTTAGGTATCAATTACTCTAAGTCTCATTCTTAATAATAATTTATATCTTATTCTTTTTAAATTAGTTTTAGCTTTTAACTGATAATATTGACAAAGTATGTAAAAAAAGTTAACTCTTTTTTTAGCTGTCAACCAAAGAAGATTCCAAGGGGGACATCCAGATGCTCGTGATAAGTGCAAGGCTGAGGAATTATAAGTTAAAGCAATTACATCTGGAATTACTATCGATCTTTAGGTGATCACCTAACAAAGACACGATTACACTCAGAAAGGAATTCTAATCGTTGATCCAAAGATAATTTTATTGAATGACCTTACAAAAGACAAAATTCGGATGAGGTGTTTCCTTACTACATGAGAGATCAAGTAAGGACATGGTAGAATCTCGATCAAGGTGGACTCTTTTGAGAATTGAGACTAAGTTTATGATGCCTTCATGCTGATATTTTTCCCTTCACGCAAGAGTATAGAGTTGAGAAGGCAGATTCAAAGCTTTACACAAAAGGGAAAGCATTCTATGAAGGCACAAGTGTTAATCTTATGTCTTTATTTATTTCAAGAAGCTACTATTAGGGGAGCATGAGTCAACAAATATGTCACTCCAACTTGTAGATAGATCCATTAAGCATTTAATTAGGGTTATGAAAGATCTACTCGTGAAACTAAGAAAATATCTTTCTTGTCGACTTTTTAATAATGGACATAGAATATGACACTAGAGTCCCAATTACCTTAAGGTGATGCTTTTAGCTACTGGAGAGGATATTATTAATATAGCTATGGGAAAGCTTATATTTGGATAGGCAAGGAAAAAGTAGAATTCTATAGATATAGGACTTTGAAAAGACTTCTTGTCTTAAATGATGAATTCTTTAAGATAGACATCATAAACCCTAGTATGCATAAAGTCACAAAGTTAATGGTGATGATTCTGTAAAAACATATAAATCTAGGACTTAAAGAAAAAGAGAAGGATAGTAACCTTAATAATGGTGCTTTTTGGTTAGAAAGAGAAACTCAACTTTTACCTTCTACTAAAGAAGTAAATGATTTTGAGTTAAGGACTTTGCCTCCTTGTTAAAATTATGCACACTTATGAGATAATAAGATATACCCTAATGATTTCTTTTCCTCTTTTATGTTTTATGCAAGAATGGAAATAGGCTCATTCAAAAGGAGATCCTCGATGACTAATGACATGGAGCGTATAGTCTAGGAGTTTACGGACCGGGAAGATTGGAAGAAGAAATCCGCGCATAAAAGAAGCTCAACTTCCAAAGGCCATAACTTTTGCTACAATTATCCGTTTGGAGTCCACAATATATCAAACTTAAGGGAAATTCATTATCTACAGGCATAATAAGGCTTAGCCTCCCTTATCGCATTTTTTGGGCCATTTTGACGCTATTTAGGGGGTCTACATGGCCTTTGAAAATTACTATGTTTTTCCTTTCCTAATTATTCTAGGATTTCTTTCTCTTTCCGTATTAGGGTTTTCTAAGGCTATATATATTATTCATTCAATACGAATACAATTTAGAATTTTCTCTTTTGGACGAGCCCAAATTATCTTCGTAAGGCTAGACGTGTTCTACCTTAGTTTAACTTACGCTTACTTGCTGTGTCAAGTGGTATCAGAGCAGGACTGAAGCGCGTACTCTATGGCTGACCTTACAAAACTAGGAGGCGGCAGCCTCAAGGACGATGATCATGGGACTGGGACTTCACTCGACAACAGAGTGGCGTTAGAAGCCCAAGAGCAATGAATTGAGCAGCGATTGGATCTCCATATGCAATGTATAGTGGAGTGTTTTGACGAGATCATTACTCAAATTTGTAACCTGGGTGTGGATGTCAACAGGGATTAGAACGATGGAAGGGCAAGAGATAGGGAGGATTCACCCCTTAGCCGACCTACCAGGAGACGTATTCCTGGAAACTACGTAGGCAGTAAGCCTACGTTGGTACGGTATTCATAACTTTGATTGATAATAAGTTAACATATTTCTTTCAAATGGATAGCCCCACTTGATAATAATTGACAAAATTTCAAACGGATAGCCCCACCTGATAATTTTGCTTTCCTTTTTTCTTTTTTTAGTCCCACTGGCACTCAAAGTCGCCGAATATGATCTGAATTGGACATTTGTAAGTCGTAAAGGGGCTTTGCTTAAATTATGTCCTTTAATTTTGTTGTATTTTTCTAGATCTCCACCTACTTTGAATACAAAATAAATCAATAATTTATATCATAAAAATTCAACACCTTAATTCTTAAGGTTGTTGTTGGGAGAAGATCATCAATTATAAGCAGTGATTTTTATATTTTATAAAAAGGTTATTTCTATAATTTAGGTATCAATTACTTCAAGTCTCATTCTTAATAATAATTTATATCACATGAACATAAAATTATATTTAAGTGAGGATATGATTAAAAATTTACGCATTTTTAATTTAAATGTTTAAAAAATTTTAAACTTTGGGAAATACATTAATTTATTATTAATGACCTAAATTTAATAGTACCAGTAACTTTCTTTACTTTTCACTGGCTTTTGACAAACATTATGCACTGGTAAGTGGAGTTGCTATTGGCCAGAAAAGAAGCTCTCAAAAAAACATAATTATGATGCCTTCATGCTGATATTTTCCCCTTCACACAAGAATATCGAGTTGAGAATTAGGCAGATTCAAAGCTTTACACAAAAAAAGGGAAAGCATTATATGAAGGCACGAGTGTTAATCTTATGTCTTTATTTTTTTCAAGAAGCTAAGAATAGGGGAGCTTAAGTCAACAAATATGTCACTCCAATTTGTACATAGATCCATTAAGTATTTAATTAGGGTTATGAAAGATCTACTCGTGAAACTAGGAAAATATCTTTCTTATCGACTTTTTATTGATGGACATAGAATATGACCTGGAGTCCTAATAACCTTAAGGTGATGCTTTTAGCTATTGGAGAGGATATTATTGATATAGCTACGGGAAAGCTTATATTTAGGTAGGCAAGGAAAAAGTAAAATTCTATATATATAAGACTTTAAAAAGACTTCTTGTCTTTAATGATGAATTCTTTAAGATAGACATTATAAACTCTAGTATGCATAAAGTCACAAAGTTATCTAGTATGCATAAAGTCATAAAGTTAATGGTGATGATTTTCTAAAAACATATAAATCTAGGACTTATGATTGAGAAGTTGAAGGGTAAGATGCGGGTTGGGAGTTTATTGGCTAGAGGTAAGTTATTTCATATGCCTTGTTTTGCGCATAATCTTAACTTGATTGTGAATGATGGGTTGGAGACGACAAATGAAGCAATATAGTGTATTTGGAATAGTATTTTATATTGGAATACAACTCCTAAAAGAGTTAAAACTTTTGAAGATGATGCATAAATTTTATGCATTCCAAATTCAAAGAAGTTAGTTTTGAATTGTCCTACCAGATAAAGCTCAACCTTTAAGATATTGGAGTCGCAATCCCATATGCTCGGCTATTTATTAGACTAGCAGAAAGGGATTCTCAGTATACCTGCATACTATAAGAGGACTAATGGGACTTGGCTAGAGAACTTTGTATGAAGTTAAAATTATTCAATAATTGGACAGAATTATTCTCAAGAACAAAACATCCAACTTTGCACTGTACCTTTAGCACTATGTCCACTATAAAGCATGTTTTATCATTGTGGATCTTTAACTCCAATGCAGTGATTCAGACTATGGCAAAGCAAATGACGGAGAAGTTTAATTTTTTATTGGTCTAAGGTTGAAGATATTGTTGCAGTATTATATGTGTTAGAACTGATATACAAGATGGATGGAGTCGAATATATTTATAATGCATTGTATAATGGTGAAACTCAAGAGCGTCTAAATACCATGCAACAATTATGGTATCAATTGTTTCATGATTATGAAGTTAGAATGCAACAAACTCATGATCAGGATCTTAGTACTGCTACAGGCAGTTCAACTCAGACTTCAATTTCAAGTTTGACTTTTTCTTCTGACACCATTATTGATAGATTCTCTTTCAAATTTTTTTAAAGAGAAAAGGGCTAGATTTCTTACAATACGAGGGAGTTAGATAAATATTTTTTCACAAATTGTGTTTCTGAAACTGAAGGTGAGTCGCTTGATATATTATCATGGTGGAAGATGTCTGCACATAATTATCCAATCTTGCAAGTCATTGCACAAGACTTGTTAGCTATTCCATCATCAACCGTTGCTTCAGAGTCTACATTTCTACTCCTCATCGTGGTCGACTTCATTATCGTACTGTGGAAGCCTTTATGTGTACTCAAAGTTGGTTAAATAAGAAAGATATTGATGATAAATTCTTTTCTTTTAATATATTTATTTTATCTATCTTTATATTATCTTACCTAATATTGTGTTTTTTTTATTTTCTTACAGCCTCAGGTAATAATGCAGAGGGGACTAGTGAAATTAATCGATCAATTGAAGGTTATTTTGATTAAATATATGAAGATGAAGGTATTTTTTAATTTTCTTTTTATTTAATATTACATTACTAAATATTCTTTTTATTTTAATATTATATTGCTAAATATAATGTTTGTACATACAAATGATAGGATTCAAACATTGACGATCTTACCAACTAGTGCAATTAGTCAATTAGATGATGCTTTCTCAGTCTCTACTCTCCAGTCTATCTAGCATTGTAACATCCCATCACCGATGGGAATGGTAGAATAGTAATTTTGAGTAGTCCATGGGAGTTTAGAAATGCCTTTACATGTTCATGCATAATCTAGCATCCGCATACATGTGAATAGTATATTTTGCACGTGAAAATGACTGTACATGTATCTATGACATTTCCCGTTATTTTTTATAATAAAGGTGATTGTTATGAAACATGTGATTTGAGTGCTTGGAGATTTAGTTGGAGAGGGTTATTGAGGTTGGAGAATTTTTAGTGAATTTTAGAAATTTCTCTGAAAATTTCGGGGACATTTTTCTAGAAATTTTGGATTAGAAAACAAAAAAAAATGTCAAGTGGCAGAATAGTTGATGAAAAGAAGTAGAATTTAGAGTTAAATGGTAGTGGAAACTTTTATAAATGACTATGGAATTTAATGATTTATGTCATTGAAATTTGGGAGAAAAATAGAGTAGAAATTGGAATTAAATGGACTAGTTTATTAAAAGATCAAGAAGAGACCTTGAGAGAGTGACATGTGGCAAGTGACAAGTGTCACTTGCC
>JANIIA010000007.1:675545-686813 GCA_027478495.1 Erythroxylum alaternifolium | reverse complement strand
TAAGCATCCACATATTAACTCTAAACATCTCATGCTTACAGTTTATAAGATCCACTGCTTGATCAAATCAAGGAGTATAATATGTGCTAGTTTTTTTGGATTAATAATGTCCTATCTTATTAATCCTATGACTAGGGATTATTTAGATACTAACATAATTGCACATGATAGTAATCTCATTATCATGATCTCATCATGATTTCCTTCATACTATGTTTTGTATCATGGGCTTCATTAATTCAATTTAAGATCAATATCAATTCACACATAAAAGAATATCAAATCAATGAAAAATGCCTTTTACTTTATTTATCAAAATAAAGTTTGTACAAAAGTGCTAAAGGTGATTGCCTTTAAAGCACTACTCTAACACATACCTTCACATTTAGGTGGTTCTAATAAGAAATGAGATCATCAAAGCTTCCTTCCTTATGTAGTTGGGATGATTGGCCATTCTTTTTACATCTGTCATCTACTGTTTGAAATACTTTTGCTTCACTCTACACTTGTAACTTCTCCATGCATCGCCATTAGTTTTCAAAGTCTATTCTTTACTTTCTAATGACGGAATATATCTCTTCTGCAATGTAATAAATACTTATTTTGAAATTTATAAATCAAAATTAAAAGGAGCATTAAAATAATGATTTCTTACTTTAACCAATTCCTAAATAAGTGCTTTAGAAATCTTTTGCCAATTAACATGGTTTAGAGGTGTAAGATTCTGCTTACTAGCCATAGTAGCCAAGAAAAATGTGAATTCAATCAGCGTTTTCTCATAAGGACCAATTGCCTGATTAAAAGCATTGAAAAATTGGTTTGCATTATTCCATGGATCTTGCATAAGCCTCCTTGAGAAAAGTTGGACCTCTCCCCTTATTTTTCACAAATTATGTATTCAAAATAATTATCAATGTTAGTATAGAGAAGAGAAATTATTTTAAAAATAGTATAATATATGATTATCTTTAAATTAAAAATAGTATAATATATGATTATCTTTACATTGAGCAGCATCAATTTCTACCATATCCATGCTTATATCATATCCATTTTATACTACATCTTTATGTGGTTCAAATTGTTGTTCCACAATTGTAGTTAATAGTTCTTTCCATTTTAGAAATGTAGAGTTTTTTTAAACAATCGCTTCCCTTGCTTCGACTTCTACTACATTTTCATGTATTACATCCCTTTCACTTACTTGATCCATTTTTGGTTGTTCCTCAATAAGTTTCTTCTGTTTCTTTCCACCTTAAAAGGTCAGCAATACTACCTGAAGGACATAAAGGTTACGATATGCTATTCTTCTTAGAGGATTGGTCCTTCCCTTTCTGTTAAATTTTTTATTATTAAAACCAATGGAAAGAAAAATAAATTACTAAGTTTTTTTATTCTATATCAATATCAAAAAATTTTCATTCACATTACAAAGAGGACAAAAAATAATTGTTAATATGGCAACTATAAAGAAACCAAATTTAACAGTAGAATAACCGTATATATATATTACTAAAACAAATGAGAAAACATGTACCTTTTATTTAATAAATTAGCATTGCTCTTCACTATCCTCCAAATGCTCTTACTTTCTATGTGACAGGTCAGATTAAGTTTTTAGTTCATAAGCACGAGTCTTCTTCTGCTGCTTTCTTAAAAATTAGCCATAGACCCTGTTGTAATAAATTTGGTCGCACATGTTGGTTTCTTCCTTTTTTCATTGTGAAGACCTATAATAATAAAGAATATTATTGCTAACAACCATATATAAATAATTAGATTAGTAAAGTATATTTACATATAGTAACAAAAATTATCTTTTTAGTAAAGAAAGAAAAATAAGTAAGGACCTTCTATAAAAAATTATTGATCAATATCCATCCAATCCCAATTAGTGTCATTAAAGTCTAAATCATCTTCATCGTTTTATTTTTCTATATTTAAGATATTTGGAGGATTCTCCACTGTGTCTATAGGTCAATCTGCTTTAGACCAATTTGGGTCCACGTCATCATTATTTCAAAAGAAATCACTGACATAGTCATCTGGTTCTCCTTAATATGTTTCTTCGACGTTTTCATTATCATCCAAAGGTACATCAAATAGATACTTAGGTCTTTCTTCTCCATATAATGACAACCTTCCTTAAAACAATCAGATGCATAAAACACTTTATCAACTTGACTTCCCAACATGAAAGGATCATCCATATAATATAACTTTTTGAAGTTTATTTTAGTAAGCCCATAATCATCTTTCTTCTTTTGATACCAATAACATTTGAACAACACTACACTAAACTGTCCCCAGTAATCCACTTCAATAATTTCCTCTATTCTTCAACAGTAATTCACATTTCCAAGTGTTCCACCTTGGTCTCTAGAACTTGCAAAACTTAGAGTTAATTCTGTCAAAGAAACTCCATTATTTTGACTCTTACACCTCGCATCCCATTTTTTAGTTATAAACTTGTATCCATTAATAATATAACCTGAATATTTCTTTGCCACATTGTTAGGGCCTTTGGAAAACCAACGAATATGACTTAGGTTGTCATTACAAGATATCTCCTTATCTTGAAACCATTGAGGAAACTCATTGTAATGATCTTGTTCCCTTGCCTATTGACTTCTTTTACTACTTATCTCTTTCAATTTTTGAATGCTTCCTAGAAAGAATGATATATGTTAATTGTTATGATGGGAATAAAAAAATTGATCTTAAGATGGATAAATAAGGTATGTGTACCTTACCTGATATACTTCTCAACATCTTTGTCATTTAATGTAATGTATTTAAATCTAAATTGACAGCTTTGCATTTCCTTCACCCTTTCCTCTAATAGGATGCTCAACTTTTGAGAAGAATGAAGAAGATACGTCAATAAGATTTGTATTTTCGTTGTCTTCTATATGCCTATTATATTTTTTCTCACGTCATGACGCATATAAATACAACAAAAACTTGCACATTCTTTAGCTAAGTATCCTTTGGCTATAAAACCTTCTAGATGGCTTTTATTACATGCAAATATTTTTAACCCACCCAAATGGCTTTCAACAAAGTACATAGAGTGGCAATGCACTGATCCAATATATTTTATTTATTTTGGCAAATGAATAGGTAAATGAACAATGATGTCAAAGAAACAAGGTAGAAAGGTTGTTTCAAGTTGAAATAGAACTTCAATGATTTCCTTCTCCATATGCTCAAGATACCCTGGTTTAAAGACTTTACTAAATAACCTTTTGAAAAAAGCTCCTAGCATACTTAAAACAACTTAAACTTTATTGGTGAAGTTTTCCTAACAGCAAATTGGAGTAAGTGTTGCATAATAATGTGAACATCATGACTTTTGTATCCTAATATTTTTCTCTTATTAACATCAACACATCATACAATATTTGATGCACAACCTTGCGTTAGTTTCACATTCTTCAAAATTAAGCAAAAGTTTTCTTTCTCCTTTGGGGTCATGTAAAAGCAAGTCTGGGCTGTTGACACATGAGAGTCATCTACTTTGATAAACTGTAAATCTTTTCTAATCCTCTTTTCTTTCAAATCAAACCTTCCATTAAGATGATCTTTTGACTTCCCCCCAACAAGGTTCCTAGAATATTATCATATACATTTTTCTCAATGTGCATCACATCAAGATTATATCAGCACCGATTATGCTTCCAATAAGGTCATTTGAAAAATATGGAATTCTTCCTCCAAGGATTATCACTTGGTGTTTTTTGTTTATTTTCCTTCCCAAACACATAATGATACCTATTAATAAGCTCAAACACATCAGATCCTAATAGATGAATTGGTGATTCTCCCAACTTTATATCACCATTGAATGATCTACTCTCGCACCTCAAAAGATGATTTCTATCCAAAAATCTCTGATGATTGAGATAATAAGTCTTTATACTATGTTTTAAATATTAAGAGTAAGTTTTATAATGACACTAGGGCATCCTAACTTTCCCTTGTACTTTATCCAATCAACATTACATATCATAGAAAGTCATGTATTGTACATGACAACAATGTATGCATCTTAAATGATTCATAAGTTGAAGCATTATAGGTCTCTATCCCAAACTCCTACAACTCTGTCAGCTGTTTAATCAACAGCTACAAAAAATTATCAATATCACTTCTAAGACATGTCATGCTAGATATAATTAAAGATCATACTAAATTTTCTTATTTTAGACATCTCTATGGTACTAAGTTATAGTTTACTAAAATCATGAGACATGTACTATGTGAAACACTCATTATGTGAAAAGGATTAAATCCATCATTAGCAAGAGCTAAACTGACATTACAAGGATCTCTTGTAAAATCAGGATACAATGAGTTAATGTCTTTCTAAGTTTGCCCATTATCAGGATGCCTTAAATTACCAACTTTAGGGTGCTCTTTATCATGCCATTTCATGAATTCAACTAATTCTAGACACGTGTACAAACGTTACAACCTAAATTTTAATGGAAAATATTTAAACAACTTGGATGGAATTTGCCTCAAATTTGAGGTTACATAATGATCTATGTTATCTTCACTAGTACATGTTGTTTCCAACTAGATACACCACACTCTGCAGTTGGTTACTTTCTCATCATTTCCCCAATATAAAACATAATCATTAGGACATGCATGTATCAATTCATAGTGAAGTCCTAAATCCTTCAAAAGTTTCTTTTTCACATTAAAAGATTTAGGAATATTGCAATGGGAAAAGCCTCTTTAGGTATCCCCATGAGATTAGTATAAGTTGCAGTACTAATTCTGAGGGTACATTTAGAAAGATATAGTCGAATGGTGAAAGAAAGTTTAGAAAAGCTTTGAAAACCAGGATATAATTCTTGTTTTCCTTCCTCTGCCAACTTAGAAAACTTCTTAGCATCAACATTTAAACCATTACTAGCTCCTTCACAATTGTTGGGACCTTTATCTATGTCTCTAAATGTTTCAAGTAGTAATCCATTTGTATTATCATGAATAGACTTTCCACCAAATTCATTATCATCATCCATATCCATATCCATATTTGCACTAGTTGATCCTTCTTCATTAAATTCCTAACCATCATATCCTGGAGCAAATGCCTCAACAATTAAATGATCATATATAATATTTCTTGTATACCAATAATAATCGCAACACTTCTTGTATGGATAAGAAGTTTCATTCCCATTAGCCACCTTAGAAAAAACTTTTTAAGGAAACAATCAACTACACTCATAGATTCATCATTATATTTGGGAAAAGTCATCCAATGCCTATCTCATCCATTGACAGCTAACTATTACACAAAGTAATATATACAATATGGAGATGAATTTTAGCGTATCCTTTATGATTTTCTAGGCGACAATATCTTCAACATTGACGGTGACAGTTCAAAGTTTCAAAGACAAGTTTTGAGTCACCAATTTAGCATAAGTTCTCTCCTTAAATTTGATGAGATTGTAATTGACACAAAGCTCTTAGAATGCCACATCCTAGTTATGTCAAGTGTTGCCTACAATAAACAAACACTTGATTTTCAAGATATTCTTCAAAGATTCGCTTTTGATAATATTTGCAAATTGCTTTGGGCATGATCCTGCTTATTTGCTTCCATCTCTAGCATATGCAAAGTTAATAGAGGCTTTTAATGAAGGGATCAAATTGATTAGTAATAGGTTCTTTTTCTTTTCTTTTGTATTTTGGAGCATCAAAAGTCTTCATGGTATTAAGATCGGAAAAGTGACTAATGCAAGTTGTGATCAAAGTATATGGTTTTGATAAAAATATTGTGAAACAAAAGAAATAAGAAACATAAAACAATTCCTCTCTTGATTGTGGTTTTTCGATGTATGTAAGTTCTAATTAATAACCTCGATAATCTACAAGCGTACGGGTTGTTCATGTAGTACCTAAGGTCTTGATCCCATGAGGAGAGATAATCTAATCCTAAAATCCAAGGCCAAAACAATTCGCAGTAATTCAAAATGTATCAAAACTAAGGCAAGAATTTAATTTCATCACACAACTCAATTCCAAGAAACAATTACGAAAATATTAACAAAGTAGTTGTTGCAACCCAAACTCAAGAATCAACCTAAAGGAACTATCAATAGAGAGAAAGGGAAATTTATCTTTAATGCTAACCTAATCGATTATGAATTATCAGATTATTGGTCCTAGACGATCTTAGGATTAATTACTCTCTCTCGAGTTATAACCATCAACCCTAAATTATAAACCCTAATCAGATTATGAAAAATTGCAAATTTTCAATTAACAATGTATCCAAAACCTTAATTAGATATGGAGTTGTCCAATAAACTATTGAGAACCTATGCAAGATCTCTCTTCACACAATTACCGAAATTAATTTCTCATTCTTATTAAATCACCTACCTCTTGTTAGCTCAATTTAATTATTTTTCATTCAATTCACCCTCTTAGTCTATTACCGAATTATGCAATCTCAGAAATTAATCACAATAAATCCAATAAACATAAAACAATCAGATTTTATTAAATCAAAGATAAAAAAACCTGAAAGTGAGTATAGAATATCTCAACATTCACAAACCCTATCATCAAACTGCTATTCCCAATTACATACAATAATAAAAGTGGAAAATAATAGGAAATACGATCTTGGATGGAGACAGGAGGCAGTGACGTTAGAAAACTTCAAATCCGAGAAGTACATCAATGTCGACTTCTTCTCCACTTCTCTCTTCCTTCTTCTCTTTCTCAATCTTTCAACAATCCTCTCTAGGGTTTTCTCTCAAAAGTGGCTGAAGCAAAAGCTTTTTCTTTCTATTCTTGTTGTTTTGTTTATGTTCTTTTGTGTTTAGGGTTGAACAAGGGTTTTTCTAGGGTCCAAAAGGTCCAAAAATCCCTCAAAATGTAAAGTTTGGAAGTGGTTGTACATCTGCCTGACGCAGGCCACGATCGTGGCTTATGTCAAGCCTTTTTGTCACGATTGTGGCCTAATAGTGGGTCATACAATTGGCCCCAATTTGCTCCAAAACTCCTCCATTCTTTGATCTTTCCATAAAACACTTAAAACACAAATAAATCACAAACTAACACAATTCTACCCTAAACATATACTAAACAATCGAATAAACGACTAAATAGATATCAAACTATACCCTAAAATATGATGCATTTCATACCTAACAACATCCCCACACTTAAACGTTTGCTTGTCCTTAAGCAAACAAAACAACTAACAACACAAAGCACAAAACACAAAACACAAAACACACAATGCAACAAATAAGGCATTGGCTTCAACTTCACAAAATAATTTAACTCAAAACACAATCATTCACGTTGTTCCAAATTATTAACCTACGAAATCTGCGTCTAAGCACCTTGGACTCAATATAAAAACTAATCAAAATTTTATTATTGAGTCTATTCACCCCTAGCACTTGCACACGCATATTGATAATCATTCGGTCAAAACAAAAGTGTAGTTATTCCTTAGTAAGTTTTCATGAAAAATTAAGCTATTAACAAGTTTGGTAGGTTTTTATTTGAAAACATTCTTTTTGTTGATTTTTCTTTAAGGACATGAACTTAGTCTTTTACGTGGGGGTAAACATTTGTGATGAATTTCGATCCAGTTACTCAACTAAGTCATGTTGTTATTAAGCTACTTGGTTTGTAACGTCATTATAGCCTTTTTACACGAAGGCACACATTTGTAATACATTTCGATCCGGTTAATCAGCTAAAACACATTCTCAATTGGCTATTAGTTCTACTCATAACCTGAAGGCTAGTGGAATAGTTATTTTAGTTAAAATTATACAACTTTTTTAACACAAAATTTTGCCTATCTTATTGCTTTAGCTAATCGTTCTCATGAAAATGTACTAATAATGCCACTTATTGGATTGGCCTAAAATTATAAATGAGTATGGAAAATTCCTAGGGTGAATTGACTAACATCGTATCCTAATTAGCCAACATATTTAGCTCTAAGTAACTTAGGTCACTAATTTCACAAGCTAATAAATCTTCGCAACCTAAAAGACTATGTTTAAGGCTAATTCTATCTCGTTAAGTCTTAACTATTGACACATTCACACAATTCACATCATGCAACCTAAACAAACTATCATACAGTATACAAAATTCACACTCAAGGTAAAAACACACAACCCTCCCCACACTTGAGCAACACATTGTCCTCAATGTGAGAAGGATACACAAACATACTAGGGGAAATAAAACACAACTTCCTCTTCAAGTTCCTTCACACAATCATCTACAACATCAGTCTTCATACATGCACTTCCATCCACTGGCTTCTTCAAAGATTTTATTCATATTGAATTTAACCTACTCATCACCGATTCTCAAAACTAGTTTTCCTTCTTGCACATCAACTAATGCCCTATTAGTATCCATTAAGGGCATACCCAAAATTAATGGACAATTCATATCTTCTTCAAAATCTAAAACAAAATCAACAGAAATTATAAATTTATCCACTTTTACCAAAACATCATCTACTACCCAAAATGGCTCTTGATGAATTGATTTACAAGATGGATAAGCATAGATGTTAGCTTGACATCACCTAGCCCGATTTCATGAAAATAGACAAAGGCATTAAGTTAATACTTGCGCCTAAATCACATAAGCATTTAGAAAATTCAAAATTATGAACAACATATGGAATCGTAAAACTCTTTGGATCTTATAGTTTTGAAGGCATTGTGCTTGTGATGATCGAACTATAGTTCTCCGTCAGGGTCACCATTTGATTGTCCTCTCAAATGTGTTTGAGTGTTAACCTATACTTAAGAAACTTCGCATACTTGGGCATATACTCCAATGCCTCCAGCAAAGACAAATTATTCTGAAGCTTCTTCAACTTCTCTAAGAATTTGGAGAATTGAGTGTCTACTTGATGTTGTCTCACACTCTACGGATATGAAATCTTAGGCTTGTAGGGTGGTGGTGGCATATATGGCTTGTCTTCTCTAGCTCTTTTATCTTTTCTTTTGCTATCTCTTTGTCTTTACCTTTCTCCTTTTGTTGGCTATCCTTTTGCACACTTGATGCCTCCAATTGCTTGCCACTCCTAAGTGTGATCTCCTTGAGTTGTTCCTATGGATTGACCTTGATGTTGCTTAATGACCTTCCTGCATTCCTAAAAGATAAAGCATTAGCAAGTTGACCTACCTATACCTCCAATTTGTGGATGGATGAAGTGTGATTCTTCACAATCTGGTCAAACTTTGCCTCCATTCTCTTCTTGTCTTCCCTTCCTTTTGGCTCGAGAATTTTGAACCCAATACATCTATTAACATGTCCATTTTTCTCTCCAAAGACTCAAGTCGATCTTACTGAAATCCGAGAGGTTCTTGCGCTCTCACTTGGCCACCTATATTATTAGTATTCCATGAAAATTTTGGGAGGTTTTTCCACCCAGGATTGTAAGTGTTAGAGTATGGATTGTTAACTTTTTGCCACTGGCCTAAGTAATTTACTTTTGCTATACCACTGGCTCCCACCAAGAAGCATTCAGTTGTGCTATAGTTGTCATACTCACATAACTCACTTTGTAATTGCATGGCCTTGACTGTGGATAAAGACTCGTTGCATGTTGCCCAACTGTTTAGTGAGGGAAGTAATCTGTGTTTGCAAGACTGTCATTGAGTCAATTGGAATCATCCCTTTTTTTCATTAGACCTTTGTCTACTTCTTTCATTTGACCATATGCAGTTTTTGCTCGCCAACTAAAAGGTCATGAACTGTATCAATAGTTTTCCACATCAAAGACCCTCCTGCAATTGCATCTATGGTTCCCTTTATGCTCTGATTCACACCACTGTAGAATGTTTGCAAAAGGATCTCCCTTGGAATTATGTGGTGGGGGCAACTCCTTTGTAATTCCTTAAATCTCTATCCAGCTTCATACAACGATTCCCCATCACTTTGTTAAAAGTTTGTGATCTCTTTGCTTGTTGTCTTAGTCAAGGGGAAATACTTATCCAGGAAAGCTTGGGCTAACTTCTCTCAAGTAGTGATTTACCCTAAACTAAGTGAGCTATTCCATGCATTTTCCTGATCCCTCAAGGTAAAAGGAAACAATTTTAACCTTACAACATCATCAGGCATCCCATTAAACCTGAAGGTGTCATAGATCTCTAAGAAATTAGTAAGATGGTAGTTAGGTCTTCGTTTGACAACCCATAAAACTGTACACTGCTTTAAAGTATATTGAGGAGTGTTGGATTGATCTCAAAGTTTTTGGCTTAAACCTCAGGCCTTACAACTCCTTGGGGACTGAAACTTGGCCTCATAAAGTCTATCACTGTCCTCTCAGCTTCTCCTTGCTCTCCTTCTTCTGCCATATTCCTTTATATTCTGTCTTGACGTCTAGCTTTTCTTAGCTCTCTTTCATGACTTGTAATGTTGGAAAACTCTTCTTTGCTAAGCTCGTTAGACCTTCTCATGCTCCTTGTGTTTATATACCTACAAATATGCAAGGAAGAGTATCAAACACTCTTAAATCAAAGTCACCTAAACTAAACAAGATGCTAAACAAAACAATCCCTGACAAAGGGGCTAAAAACTTGTTGAATAGAAAACAAACTACCTGTTTTACGCTACAAACTGCAAGTATACGGGTCCTTCCTTATTGTAAAAAAGGAATATCGTCCCACAGAGATTATGCTTAGGCACCACTTAATTCAGGTTGTGCTTTGTTTAAGACTCAAATTTAAATAATAAAAACTGAAAAATAAACTAAATTAAACAAACTAGTAACGAACAAATAATCACTACAAGAAAATAGTAAATTAGGGACAGAAAATACCGACGAAAATGAGAAATATTCCGTCAGTATACAACATTATTGACGGAATAAACCGACGGTCAAAAACGTCGGAGATTCGGCCGTAGCTAAATTTACGGTTACCGACAAAAAAAATAAACCGTTGGTAAAATCAACCGAAAAGTTACCGACCGTTTGATGTATTCCGTCGCTAAATTTACCGACGGGTGGCTTACTCTTATGTAAATTTAGTATCGGAATGTTTCTAATACAGTCGGTAAAGTTACCGACTGTAAAGATTTTCCGTCGGTAAATGCGAAACTATTACTGACAGAAATTATTTTCTGTCGGTATTGTATTTAGACAATTACCGACGGAAAGCTTGCATATTTTCGTCGATAAAACTTTTATTAAATTTTTTAAAATATATATTTCCATTATATTTAAATTATAATTGTCAAAAA
>JANIIA010000007.1:663999-675445 GCA_027478495.1 Erythroxylum alaternifolium | reverse complement strand
GAAATATTTAAAAATTATTGTATGAAAATATTAAATTATTAATTGTGATTATTATTTATTATTATGATTTTTGGAAATCGGGTTTATGTAAACTTGTAAATTATACAGTATATAACTGTACAATATACTAATGGACTGTTTTGCAAAATTATAAAATTTCAGGGATTATTTCATAAATTTAAAAAATTACCCGAAACGGTACCCGGTATTGACCGGTACCATACTAGAACTTAGTCCGGTACCAAATCTGGTATGCTATTCGCAACTTTGGTAAGCAGACATCTCAACAAGTGCTTCAGCGAAAGGGATATTGATATGGATCTTCTTGAAAAGGTCAAGAAATTTCTGAAATTTAGAATCATCATGCTTCTTCCTTACCCTTTAGGGATATGGTATAGGCGGCACAAAGGAAAATTCTGCACTTGGTGAGGACTCTTTCTTTGGTTCGTTTCTTTAGGCTCTTCTTCTTCATCAAAATTCACAATTTTAGCATCCTTTGTTCCACTTATCTTAGCTTCCTTCTCCTTAGGAACCACACCTTCTACCACCTTACCACTCTTCAAACGAATTTCCATACAATCTTGTTTTGGATTCACTTGAGCATTGCTAGGTAGCTTTCCCTTACCTCTTTCACTTATCTCTTTTACCACTTGACTGATTTATACCTCTAAATTTCTGATGGTAGCTTGGTTGGACTGGATGTTCTGCTCTATTCTGTTCAAAGCTTGAGAGCTAGCTTAAGCACTTTGATCCATCTTGCTCATAAGTTGAGCAAACATATCTTCAAGCCTATCTACTTTTTTCTCTATAGGGGAAGGGAATTGTTGTTGTGAAGAAGATGAAGGAGCTAAATACTGCTATTTTTTTGGCGCTTGGAACCCAGGTGGTCCCATTGGTTTCATAGCCGCTTGATTTTTCCATAAAATGTTAGGATGAAACTTCCAACCTTCATTGTAGGTGTTCAGGAAGGGATCAAATTTCTGGCCTTGTCTACCAACATAGTTCACCTCTTCCTCCGACATTGTTCCTTTATTGTTCATATAACTAGCTATTGTATGCCCAAATCTTCCACAACTAGTGCAAGGATCCCTACTATACCTATTGTCATTCATCAACATATTCAACTTCTTGTTTATCTCAACAACTTGGTAAGCCATGTCAGATCTAGATATCATTTCGTTAAGAGTAGTAGCCGTGCTCCTAGTCACCTTATAATGTGAATTCTCCTCAACTTTCTTGAAAATATTCCATAACTCTTACGAACTCAAATTACTAATATTCCCACCAGCGTTTAAGTCCACCAAAGTTTGATTGTGATCAGTAAGACCATAGTAAAAGAAGTGAGTCAAGGAATAAGTATCAAATCCATAGTGAGGACACTAGTTGAGGAGATCATTAAATCGCTTCTATGCTTTATGAAAAATTTCTCCTTCCTTCTGCGAGAACCAATATATCATCTTCCTTAATTCAAGAGTTTTATGGGCTAGGTACCACTTCATCATGAAAGTCTCCATCGCTTTATCCCAAGTATCAATGGAATCTACCTCCAAGCTCAACAACCAATTTCTTGCTAATCCCTTTATGCAATAGGGAAAACACCTTAGCCTTAAATCATCTTCAGACAATCCATACAATGGAAGAGTCTGAATTGTAGCGTAAAAGTCTCTCATAAAATATAGAGCATCTTCACTTGGCATTATGTTAAATTATGGCAACATCGATAGATGAATCTGCTTCAGCTCATAATTCCTTGCTGCCGCAGTCAATTGAATGCAAGAAGGGTTGCCAGTAATGAACGACATCTGATAATCTCCAATTCTTTTTACCGCGGGATTAACAACCATCGGTTCAACCTAATTTCCTCCCTTGAATTGTTCGTTCCCCATCTCTTGCTCTTCATCTAGAATTTGATTTTGATTATTATTTGCCATCTCTCTTCTTCTTTGAGCGTTGTTCCTTCTACAAGTGCGTTCAATTTCAGGATTCAATTCAATTAATTGATCATTGTTTGGATTTCTTGAATGCCTTAAGTGCATTCAGCTCCTGAAATAGAACAAAGAGAAAACAATTTAAAGGTGATTAATGGACCAAAACTTAAGGTAACAATAAAAAATAACTAGAATCAATAGCAACAAATATAAATTAGTCCCCGACAACGGCACCAAAAACTTGGTTTACAAAATCTGCAAGCGCACAGAGTTGTTTCTAGTACTTACAAATCAAGTATTCCAAGGTTGTATCCCACAAGGACTAAAATACCCACTACTAAATTAATCCTAATTACTTGAACCAAAATGACAAGAAATTTAAAAGATGATTGGATTAGAGCAAACAATAAATTGAAAAAACTATAAATAAAAAAGCAAGGTAAATCCGATGATTTAGACTTAGGGCTTCGAGGTTCACCAATTTAAGAGATTGATCGATGAATTATGAAATTGATTGAATGGAAAGTTGTAATAACAATTGTGCAAATTCACTTATATTCTCTCTCAAGACATATAAGAATATCTAACTAGTTAATTACCATCTCTCAATGTGAAACCTAATTAGTCAAATTTATCATGAACAAGTAACCCTAAGTTATCACACTAGTTTAGGATATCTCTATCTCTAAATCTAAGGTGTTTATCTTTATAATGCATAAATTTTACTTCACTTCTCAGTCCATCATATGATTCCTAAGATTGCATCTATGATGATCAAGCATAGAAACAACAATGAAGCTCAAGAAAGATAAATATAACCCAAGAACTTTTGTTCAACACCAATTAATCCATAAAACATCAATCAATCCCCAAAATAGGCTACATCCCTAACCCTAAATAGGGTTTAGTTCTAGCACATGATAAAAGAATCCAAATACATGAAGACAATCAACATCCAAGATAGGGTAGAGAGAGAAGATAGAGAGAGAAGACAAAGCTTGCTTCCAATCTTGATTCCATCCTCTTTCTTCCTTTTCTTTGCCTATTTTGGGTGCCTCCAATCTTGTTGCCTTGTTTTCAGTGCCAAAACCCCCATTTAGGTCCTCAAAATAAGTATTTATAGTGTCTTGGGGTCAAAGAAACCTAATTTTTGCTAAACAGGGGAATAAAGATTGTAATAGTGTCGTCAAAGTCCGTTCGGTGAACTTAATGTCCGCTGGGCAGACTTTCTCAGGTTTCTGGAGCAAATTTTGACAGTGAATATCTGTTAAGCGGATTTTATGTCCATTAAGTAAACATTCACAGGTTTGTCAGTCTTCCTTCTCCGCTCATGTCTGTTTGGAGGGACATGATGTCCGCTGGGCTGACATATACTAGACATCTCTAGAAATGTGCAATTTTGCCCTTTAGATGGTAAAAGCTCTCCTTAGGGTCTTCACGAAAGTTGTAGAACTCGGAGTCCTTTTCAAAACGTACTTGAATGGCCTTAATCTGACATCTATGACAAAAGTTATGCCTTTTGCTCCAAAATCTACCCAATTGTATCTATTAAGCAATAAAGTTGAATTGTGTGAGAATTAGCCAAATAAAGCTCAAAATTCACATAGAGATAATTCAAATTAGTTCCAATTCATCCCAAAATCATATATAGATAATTTGACTTATCAATTATGTTAGATAACTAATATAATGAGATTATATTAATTAAGATGATATCTTAACTTTAATATTGAAGTAATTATTTTTCTTAATGTGATTAAGATTAATAATTAGATTGATCTGTAATGAAATTTAGAAAATTAGTTTCTAAAATGAATTAATTAGTTTCAATTAGATTAAAATTAATTAAAAAGATTCTTTAAAATTAAGAAAATTTGTTTTTTTAAATAACTAAGAAAGATGTTTCTTAATTAAAAGTTTTTATTTCAATTTGATGGAGATAATTAAATTTATGACTTTATTTGTTTAGATAATTATTATTCAATTTATTTAGACGTTGTTTCTTTATTTATGAATAATAAGTTTCTTGATTTATTAAAAAATGTATTGTTCTTGGTTAAATTTTGAAATGTGTTATCATTTATAAACTAAGAAAATTTTGCTTTCTTTAATATTTTGAAAATATGTTTCTAATTTGTTAAAGAGAGATTTTCTAATTAATTAAGAAATTAATCTCTAAACAACTAACGTAAAGAACTTTCTTAATTAAATTTTAAAATGTTTTCTTTAATTTGAATGTAGTTTCATTTTGATATTAGAAAATAGTTTTGTGATTAAAGAAAAGTAATTTCTAATGAGATTAGAAATAATAATTTCTAATTAGAATAAAAATATTTTTTCTAATTGATTGGAACGTGTTACTTACATAATTTTGAAAAAGGAGTTTTTCTAAATTATAATAAGTAAAAAACATAATTTATTGAAAATTTTTCAATTAAATTTTGTTAAAGAAGTCAAGATAATTGGAAAGTTTCCAATTAAATTTAAAATTTGTTTTCAAATCAAATTGAATTTCTATTTGGAATAGAATTTTAATTCATTAAAGAATTAAATAGTTTATTCTAATTTAATTTTTTGATGGAGTTGGAAATATTATTTTAGATTATGAGGATCAATAATTAGATTCAAATGAAGCTTGATGTTTTAATGCTTATAATTTGGTTATAAGTGTATAAATTGCATGCTTTATTTATATGTTTGATATATATATTAGATGCATGTTAAATTGCATGTTTTTAAATATATATGATATTATTACATGTAATTTTCTATTTGATGAAATGAACACAATTAATTTCATCCTTAAAAATATTAAGTACATGTTTTGAATATGATTGATTCCTTCCATTGTTATAAGAATAAACCAGAGTTCTATTTATTGTTAGGCTTGTTGAATAAACGCAAGGTTGTTTTAACACGAATATGTTTTATCTTAGGACAGTGAATTCTACTTA
The DNA here is from genome assembly GCA_027478495.1 of Erythroxylum alaternifolium. Lineage (NCBI taxonomy): Eukaryota > Viridiplantae > Streptophyta > Magnoliopsida > Malpighiales > Erythroxylaceae > Erythroxylum > Erythroxylum alaternifolium. The sequence goes on along the minus strand of JANIIA010000007.1, from coordinate 670,563 downwards.
ACTAAATTTATGTGAATTGAATGAGCAAACTCATGATCATATAAATTTATTGGCAGAGTTAGGAATAACATATAAGATATGTTTTGGCAAAAGTTGTCACCTAACAATCTAACTCCCATAAGATTTGATTGATAAAGTTATTATCTACCTAATTTAAGTTTAGATGGTTTGTTAAGCAAACTCAAGATCAACTATATTTGAATTAGATCCTAGCTCACTAGAAAGATTAGACTAATCTTTTCAAATAGTAGTAGCGATATTATTTCAAATAAAATAGTGAGAGTATTCAAATACATTATTAAAGTCCTAGTCTTATTTGGTAGTCATGACATATACTCAATTACTTATTTTTCTTTTATAATTTTCTCTGAGTGGAATTTACCTTATTTAGTATAATTGATAGTAAGTTAGTGAACCAAACTTCTTGGACAAAGGTTTTGTTTGAGAAGAGTTCTCAAAGTTAGATAGAAAAGTTGTATATCTATTATGCAATTTTACTATAATTGTTAAGGATTCAGTGATAAAGTTTTAGAGATATGTCAAAATCATATGGATGACAAAATGCATTGAAATTTTGAGTTTACTAATGTCTGCTAAACTTTGATGACAAAATGTAAGATGTATATCAACACCATAATAGCAAGCTTTAAAAGGTTGTATTGAGTAGAGTTGAAATGTATAGACACTTGATGATTGCATTATTTTTCTTGCCTATACGTAATATGATAGAGATCATATGTATTTTTGATTCATGCTTTTGGATATTTAATACTGAATTTAGATTCAACATTATTACAATGTTCAATGCGTGATAAGAAATAGATTATTGAGTGAAAGTAGTTGATTTAATTTTAGACAAATATTTTGTATTTTTTGGATCAAAGGAGACTTATGCTTAATATAAATGACAAGAATAACATTTGGATAATCGAGACTATCTTTTTATGTCACTGGTTAAATCAACATAACGAGAATCATAAAATTAAATACAACGATATGTATATCTTTTTGATTATGAATCATATGAAAATTGTCAAATTGAAGAATAACTAACTATAATTTTTGTGAAGGATGATGATGGTATTGAATTGTTAAATTTATATATGTGATGTATTCGATGGAGTAACAATTTATAAAAGGATAGTACTTATATTTCATTAGATTACTAATGAATTTATATGAAAGAGTCATATATATTAAACGAAATGTTAATTTAAAATTTTGAAATAGTTCAAATTGTTTAAATCTAAGTAAAAATTAAGCACTCAGAATGCTGAAGCACTTTTTGAGATCGTTGTAGTAAGTTTTAAATTTTTAGTTCTTTATAAGGAATGAGATTCTCTAGTAAACACCTTCATAATAAAATTTCATAAGAGTATGGTTTTATATAAAGATGAAAATGCAATATGAGATAATGCATGATGCAATATTATTTATTCCATAACTATGCCTAGTTCAATGACTTACCTTTAATAGTTCAAATTAAATCAATTAGTAAGATTTCATATTAGACATGAAACACTAGGTCTTTGGAAGAGTTAAAGCTAATGATTTAGGGATGTGATTTTTGATTGAAGCATGTATTATCCATTAAGTTTAGGACTAAAATGGCTAATAAAAGGTTATGAGATATCTAATAGGTTAGATATAATCTTACCGACCTGTTAAACAAATTGTTTGTTTTAACGTATACTTATGGGACAATGGTTCTTAAGATAAGTAGTGGAAGTAAGATGAAATTTAACAAGTTTAAATTTCATAACAGTACATCCAATTAGAACTAAGGCCTTTATTGATACATTTTATGTATAATTGAAAGGCTACGAGACATTGAAAGATTAACTTTCAGATGAATTCAAACAATTTATTTTAAAGATGATTGTGAATTTATCATGTATGGAATATATTTTTCCTCTTCAACAGGAGTATGTAGAGACATATTGCTTTACATAGAACAATAATTCTAATTTTCAATAATTGAAAATATAATTGTCCAAGAACAACTCTTATTAGATATAAAAATTTAACAACTTAACTATAGGAAATTAGATCTATAGAAATAGGTTAGAAGTTTTTTACCTATTCTAAGTCCAAGTACATAAATAATTGTACTAAAGATGTTTTGTGTTTAAGATGTGTGATACTTGTGAAGTATTAAAGATATTTATTATTCTATGAATGAGTACATATTTGAGTTCAAGGTTATATGGATATTAAAGACATTCTTTATCTTTTCCATATTTAGATGTATGTGATAAAGTATATGAGATAATTATATATCGCAAATGAATTATGATGAGATTATAATTATGAGATTCATATAGTATTTATGTATTATCTCTAAATTGTTCCCAGTCATTGTTCTATTAAAATTGTTCATTAATGGAATTTAAAAAACTAGCACACATTTGTTTTCCTAATAGAGAAAGTAGTTTATCGAGATACTTAAACAAACATGTAGGTAGTTCAGTTGACAATCATTAGATGTAGCATAAACTATATGGAGGTAGCTAAGTGATCAAGATATGATTCATACACCAATCTTGATCTATAGATCTAAATTAATTAATTAGAGAATTAAAGATAAATTAAAGGAGTTTAATTTATCCAATCCTAATTATGATTTAGGGTTATAATTTATATCCATTGATAACATATTTGGGAACCTAATGAGTCTCACATAAAGAACGAGTTGAAGAGAGCAAAGATATTTTAATCAAGCTGGACTTGATTATAAAGTTTGAGAAACTTTATGATTAAATATTAGATATTTAATAAATAAGGATTAATATGAGATATTGAATCTTAGGCATAATTGATATTTAATTAGAATTAATTATAATTGTAATTGTAATTTTAATTAAAGTTAATTTAAAATTAGAATTTAATTTCAATTAAATTACAAAAATGTCCAAAACTTATTATAAATAGGCTTAAGCTATAATGAAGCTAGCACAGCTTAATCCTCTATGTAAAAGTTACAAAGTTATCTTAACTTGTATTGTTGATCTCATTAGAGGCCTAGCACTTATGAAGCTAAGGTGGTTGGGATGTACCAGTTTGAAAACGGTTCGAGCGATACGACAAGAATATGATCAAGCTTCAAAATAAGGTATGAATTAAGATTCATGCTTTATTATGATTTAATTGTTAATCATTTTATATAATTAAAGAGATCTTGATTTTTGAGAAATCAAAATACAAAAATATTTCGTAATTGTTCCACTACCGTAGATATCGAATATTGTCCCGATTTTCCAACACTGTGAACATTCCATGTTCCTATCAGGTGTATAAGATTCCTATTGGTGTCTAATCCACTTTTGGGAAGTTCTAAGACAAGAACGAAGAATCGCAATAACGTAAAGAACTGCAGTAAACTATACAACCCATAACAATTTTGCATCAGATCTAGGAAAATGTAGATGATAATATGTTTATCTGCTATATTATTCAAGAATTGAAAATGCCTACTTACAAGTAATTAAAAAAGATAAAACTTCTCATCTAATTTCAGATCTTTATTTGATCTTTACCACTTCTTCCATCCCTTTCTTTAATCTCGTTTAAAATATAATGCAAATATTGTTAAGAAAGATTTTTTTATAATTAAAAATGTATTAAATAGAAAAAATAAAGAGGGTTCTGTAAGAGGTTCTAATCTCTACTAAGTGTTTAACAACAAAGGCAACTTAAAAAGACAACAAACAGTACCTTTAGAATGACATCATTATAGCAGCAGTCCATTCATTTACAAAAAATCGTCGTTTGAAAATGAGGTAAGATTCTTCCCTTTTTATGCATCAAATGTTCTAGTATTACCGAATTAAGGTTGTGAGAGAGGAGAAGGTATGATCAGAGGTAGTTTGCATTCTCACAGACGTGTGTTTATCTCCTCAAGGAAATGGGCAAGTGATGAGGGACTTGTGGAGATCTGGTGGTTTCGACTGAGCTGGGTTAGCCGATTAGGTATTTTAACTTCCTCTTTGCGACTTTTTCTGTACTGTATTTTCTTTGCTTCTCTTTACTAATGCCAATTTACTTAATAATATACCTTTCAAACTAACTTATTTTATAAGGTATAGCCATAACTAAACCAACTTAGGGCTTGTTTGTTTCCATTTATTTTTTTAGATTTCTATTTTTGCTTTCAAATTTAAAAAAAAATATGTTTATTTGAGTTTTTTGTTTTGATTTTGGCTTCTTCCTGTTTTTAAAATTTATGAAAATCATAAAAATGGTTTTGTTTTATGTTTTTTTCATAGTCTGATTTACTATCAATTAAATATATATTATTAAATATATTAATTATTAATAAGATTTATGAATAATTTAATTTTATAAATAATTTAATTTAATTTAAAATTTGTAATTAAAATAAATTAATTTAATTTAATAATTATTAATAAATATAATTAAATTTAAAATATCTTCAAAATATATGAATTTCAGATGACATTTTGATTTAATAATTAAAATATATTTAAAATAAAAATTAATTTATAAATAAAAATTAATTTAATAAAAATAATTTTATTGATACTTTATTAATAATTATATAAAAGATTAAAATTAAATAAAATACTATTAATAAAAATATAACGATATTAATATTAACAACCAAAAAACTTTTTTATTTGAAACAAAAACTGAAACTAAAAATAAAAAACAAAAACAAAAATCCACAATAGAAAAATAGAAATAGCACCAAACATCCCCTTAACTTACATATTATTTCCATAATTAGTTTATATTTAGTATGATGGTTGACAATTTTAATGTAGAATCCATTATAAGAAACTAGAATTTAATACTTTTAACTATTTACGAATATCATATTACTAAACAAATATAAGAATATCATATATCTATGCCAATTATTTTTTTATAATTTGAAATTTAACATCAATTTAATATGATAACAATCATTTTCCTTTTTATAATGCAATGTTATATTTTATTATATATTTTTTAGAAAAGGTTAAGACCAATTAAATGTGGGTTAACACTTGACTCCCTCACCTGACTGGGTTGAGTTGGTTTTAAAAACAATGTTCAAAATTTGTAAATTTGTTTGTCTCAACTTAAATATTAATAGTACATGTTTTGTTTATATGGTCAGAAGATATAAATTCTAAACACAGGAATACTTTTTCCTCTAATAAATTATTTAAATGTTTTATATATAATTTTGAAAATTTCAAAGTCAGGTTGGTATTTGGACATGGTAAAAAACTGGTACTGAGTCTATAACAAAGTGTAGACGAAGGAGTCATATGTCATAATACACCAGAAAAAATGGTTTAATATGCCACAACTATACTTCCAAGTTGCATAGTTTCTGCTTTGAACATGTCTTCCTTGTACCACCATCACTTCCAACTCCTGTTCTTATTAGTTTATGCCCTATAGTAAATCGCTTTGGTTTTAGTTTAGTACCAAAATTATTTAAAGTTATTCTTTATCTTGTATATGTTTAGAAGTATATGATAAATTCCATGGGATAATTGTACATTGCAAAAGAAATTATAATGAGATTATAATTATGACATTCATATTGCATTTATGTATTATTCCTAAATTCTTCCTAGTCATTGTTATATTAAGATTGGACATTGATAGGACGCAAAAAGAATAGCACATATTATGTTTTTCTTTATGAAGGAAGTAGTCGATCAAATAAGCTAAAGTATAGAGATACTTAAACAAACATGTGGATATTTGTTAGAAAACAAGTTTACTAAACATACCCGATATGAGAAACCCATTTGGAACATTACTTGTATGTCTATGAAATTCCCATTGTTATGATTATATAAGTGATCCTTTAACTTGAGGTCTCCAAAGTTATCTTATATAGGAATTGCTATATTTTGATACTACTTATGACCTATTTAATCATAGGTTAGTCAATTGGTAGTGATTAAATGTAGCATGAAATATATGGAGGTAGTTGTCTGATCAAGATAGGATTCATCACCCTAAAGTAATTAGGGAGAATGTTCCATTGTTCTCAATTAGTATTGATTTGGGAAATCCTTGGCCAAGGCAGAAGGATGTTTGGTAATTAATTTACAAATGTCATTAATTGAATCAATAGCTAATAGAGGAAAACTAATATGTTTGGACTCAAAATAGAGTACACATCAATTTGATACTCTATGTCTAATCAGAACATTGGTTGATGAAAGGATTGAGTTATGTAAAAAAAATTATGCATGGAAAGGTTAGTTAAAACTACTTTGACATTCCTAAATATTTGAGTGGTTATGATGTGTTGCTAGATATCAATCTTAATCTATGATTATAAATTGTTTAATTGGAGAATCAAAGGTAAATTAAAAGGAGTTTAATTTATCTAATTCTAGTTATGAATTAGAATTAGAATTTATAATCATTGTCAACGTATTTGGGAACCTAAAGAGTCTTACATAAAGAATGGGTTGAAGAGAGCAAAGTTATTTTAATCAAGCTAGACTTTTAATTCTAAAGTTTGAGAAACTTTATGATTAAATATGAGATATTTAATAAATAAGGATCAATATGAGATATTGAATCTTATAT
>JANIIA010000007.1:601302-624259 GCA_027478495.1 Erythroxylum alaternifolium | reverse complement strand
TCAACAAAACTTCTTGAAGTTCTTGTGAAATAAAAGCTTGTACATAAATTTGAAATTGTGCTTTGAGCTTGTTGGAGGGTGACCTTGTAATTGGACCCACTGGCATCCTCAAGTCTCCATTGCCTTGGTGAGTTGTGTCAGTTGAGAGGAGTTTTATTATCACTATCATTCAAATTAATTACACCAAATGACATGTGAATAATTTTCTATCCTGGTTCCTCAGAAACCTAGTATGCTAAAAGATCGATACCCTCATTCAATGTTTTGTTTTCTAGTATATATGTTTTTAGAAGGAATGAATTCAAATATACTTCCATTCCTTTCACACTTAATTACACTTACATATTGACTTAAATTTCGAATTGCAAACTTTTCTAATTTTTGAACATCACTTTTGAATTAATCCCACCAAGCAATTGTAAGACAAAAAAAGCAACTTTATAAACAAAATAATATGATGATTAATTTCAAACAAAATAACAAAAGTGAAGAAATATATATACTTAGATTAAGGTTGTTTCTTGATGAATTGTAATGAGCATCCCAAAACTATCATACATATCCTTATATGCCTCAATTTGTGAGTTAAAGGGATCTTATATCATCTCATTTGAAACAATTGTTAGGATAGTTAATAGAATTCGCTATTAACTATAGTTTTCATTATAAAACATAGTATTAAATAAACACTAGAATTAAAAAATTTACTAGCAATAAATAACAAAGACTGAAGGTACTATTTAGCCATTATCATGTCTATATGATGAGTTGTTTCTTTAAATTGTAAGATACTACGAATTGAACGTTGAGTTCCAAAAGTTGTTTATGGAGCAAAATAAGTTAGACACTTGTCTTTCTCTCTTCCCCATATCGGTGACAATAATATTTTCTTGTTGGATAGGAATACTACCTTCAACATTGTCAGTATCATCATGACTACTGCAAAGAGAACTTCTACTACCAATTTCGTAATTCAGGCTTTCCTTATATCTTTCTCATTTTGATACTCTTTAAACAAAGTTTTCATATTTTATTTCGAGTCATTTCTTACTTTTTGATAAGGCTCTACATCACCTTTGATCCTAAATGCATTGTAACAGGCCACACCACCCCGCTCACAGATATTGTCCGCTTTGGGCCTTCGCCCAGCCAAGCCCTCACGGTTTTGCTCTTCCCATACCTTAGAAAAACGCGTTTTTAAGGGAGGGGTATACATACCCTTATAAGACATACTTTGTTCCCCTTTCTCAAATTTCACCCCCTTTAGGGCTCAGTGTCCTCGCTGACACACCAGTTCAGGTACTGGCTCTGATACCCTCTATATATTGGATTTTTTTGTATCCTGAAACATGTTGGGATTGTGGCGTATCGGTTGGAATTGCCACGGGATTTGGATAGGATCCATAATGTGTTCCATGTCTTGATGCTTAAGAAGTATATACCGGACCCGTCTCATGTTTTGGAGACACCTCCAGTAGAGCTAAGAGAAGACTTAATTTTTGAGGTGAAACCGGTCCAGATTCTGGATTGGCAGGTAAACAAGTTACACAACAAGGAAGTTCCCACAGCCAAAGTTCTTTGAAAAAACAACAGGGTCAAGGAAATGACATAGGAGCCTGAGGAGGCTATGAGATGCCAGTACCCCCATTTATTTGTATCCTCGACTTAGGAATTTCGAGGACGAAACTCTTTTGAGGGTGGGAAGAATTATAACGCCAAACTCTTTGAGCCCTTTTTGTATTGGTCTATACTTAGAGATACTAGTGTATATTGACATATACATGGTTGTATATAAGTTCAAAATTGTATTTGAATCCTTTAGGTATTTATGCCTGTGATATATAATGTTATATGCCCTTATATGAACTTAGAGTTCATCAGTACGCGAAACTTTGGAGATTTCTAACATATAAACTTCTAAGTGTTGGATGGATATGGCCATGGTGGCCGAGTTAAACATGTTCTAATGCCTTAGAGGTGATTAGACATGGTGGCCGAGTTAAACATGTTCTAATGCCTTATTAGGCACTTAGAAAGCTTATTAGAAAAGTTGATGTACATAAAGCCTTATTTACAACCTGTTAAAAGTTAAGAGACTTAAATGTAATTTTTCAGTTCTGGGGGGACCAATATGTAATTTTATAAAGTTAAGGGGCTTAATTATAATTGGAAAATGTTTGAGGACCAAAATGAAAATAAAAGTTTTAGTCATTCTCAAATTTTGGGCTTAATTGCAAATTTAGGAAAGTTTGGAGGGTATAATGGTAATTTCATATAAACTAAGGGAAAAAAAGGTAAATTCACCATATTGGTCAAATAAGAGTCAAATTCTAGACCCTTCTTCACCTTATGGCTGTGCACCCCCTTTATTTGGCATTAAACCACTTTGTTTTAGTTAAAAGAAAGGGGAACAAAGGAGAAGAGAGGAGGAAAAGAGGAAGTTTTAGCCCTCACCAAATTTTCACCAAGTTTTTGATTCTTCAACCCAAACCAAGGTGTTCTAAGTTAATTTTAGGTCAAAGAACTCAAATCTATTATTAGATTTGAGAATTTCTCAAAGGATTAGAAGATATCACCAAAGGAAAGTTTACGTAAATTTTGTCTCATCTCTCTCTTCATTATGATTTTGAGTTTGGTGTTAAGATATGTTGTTCTCCATGCTTTACTATGCATGAGACATGGTTTAGATGAATGAAATGAGTCATGGAGAAGCTTCTTTAAGCCAAAACCAAAATGGTCTCTCTTTAGTGAAAGTTAGTGAAATTTTGAATATCTTTTGAAATTGATGGTTTAAATGAATTCTATGATGTTAATTGTGTATATATAATGTGAATTGATGATGAAAAATGAGGAAGAAATACATTAGAAGGAGGCTTTCAAGTTTATGCCTTTAGGTGTTTGGTGAAATGCCTAAGTGAACTTGGCTTAGGATTTAAGGATTTTGATGGTGTGCATTGGAAAGAGGCTTTTATGTTTACTTAGAGTAAACTTGAATTGTTGCTTAGATTGATGAGTATTGATCTAAAGTGCTTAGATAAAAATGTGCTCAATTATGCTTTGAAATGTATAGTTATTGGATTAAGGCATTACATATCTTGGAAAAATATAAAAGAAAGCTTATATGAATAAGAAGGGAATTAACCATGTGGGAAGCTTAATAGTCGAATCCTATAGCTAATGTGTTTATACATTTACGTGTTGAGGTATAAATATGAGTTATATGTTGGAGTAATAGTAACTACGTTACATTTGTATGTATTAAGGCTCGGGAGCTGTGAATCAAGAAGCTCGTGTAGAGGATTGTTGAAATCAAAGGAGTGTATACTTTCTTTTGAGATGGGTTGGGGAAAACATGTCTCTCAAATGGGATTAGGACATTCCAAGACATGCATAATGACTTGGATGTGAATTTTGAACCTAGGTAGTGCATAGTAGAATTGATTTTCAAATAAATGCTAGTATACTTATGTATTTAATAAATGACCTTATTTTGAATAACTCTTTGCACTTGGAGTGAAACTGATGTTTTTATTTCATACTTCAAGAAATGATATTGTTTTCAACAATTGAAGGGCAAAGGACAATGTTTGATTTTCTTACTATAGTTTTGAATAACTTTTCACTAAAGTGACAAAGATAACTTTCAAATCATGAAAAAATGTTTTGAAACTTACATATGCTTAACTGAGTCATGTATACTACATGCATGTATTCTCTTTTGGCTTAGAGCCTTGGCATGGTTCCATTTTATCGATTGGACCAATAAATAAAGGCATAGTGCCTTATTTGATTTTAGTATTCAATATTTGCATATGATTTTTGATGATTGGTGAGGAGATGATTGGCCAATCGTGTGCTGGGTATAATAGATTAAGCAACCCTCGTACCCTTGACGCTGGTACATAAAAGTAGAATCCTTATAAAGACACCATTCTATAGGACTCCCGGGTGATTGCACACCTAGAGGTCCGGTCATCGACAAGGTCATCACCTAGGGTTATGACACTCTTATCGACCGTAGTCTGGACTCACCACAAATGAAAGTCGAGCCAACACCAGGATTCAATGGGTATACACACGAGTTTGGCCAACTAGTGGTGACACACATAATTGTTTTGGTTTATTATGATATTTGGATTCCTGAAGAGATTTGATTTTTGCATGAGATGCTTTTCTGCTTATGTGTACTAGAACTAAAACCTATGTTCACTGAATGAGTGATTAATAGGCTAGGCTTATGTGGTTCCTAACCAGTATGGCATGAGTCATAGACTAGGTCTATATGTTTTATGTCATTCATATTCACTTCATAGGTGGTTATGTGCATGTTAGATGTATAAACTTGTTCGTAGGTTATTTAGACCATTTTGGTGTGTACCAGGTTCTATTTGTGATATATGTCTTTCCTACTCACTAAGTACTTAGTGTACTCACCCCCTCCGCTTCCCAACCATGCAGGTTAATTTGGTGAGTTTGAAGTTCTGAGTGGATTGTATGGTCTTTTGACATTTTTCGGGTATTACCGCATGTGGGTAGTCTCTATTTTGTACTTTTGTTGTATAGTGGCTCGTGATTATGTTGATATGGTTTAAAAAATTTTAAATTAACTCTTGACTATCTTATGGTTTGTAAATGTTTTTAAAGATAACCAGTTAGCCTTGCATAGTCAGGTTAAGGGTACTGTGAGTATCTTTAGCATGGGTATATGGTGGTTCTCATATGCCCGATATGGTTCCGAGTCATGACATTTACTATCTTGTATACAAAACTGTTCAAGTGTTATGTTGATATATATGTAGCTTATAATAATAAGAAAGCTCTACTTGAACTATACTTAGAGATCTTAACTTCAAAGATGTAGACAACCTTAGCCATATTATTCATTTTGATTATGTCTGATATTCAATTTGCTTATTCTTATGATAAACTACATATCATCACTAGCTACTAAAACATATCATTTATATGAAATCATAAAATTACACGTCTATCGTTGGATACTTTATTATGTAACAAGTGATATTTTTCATTCATACTAAAATCATACAACATGATTATAGTATTAGTGTAATATATCACTTACTTTGATACTATGTTAGACTATAGATAGACTTTAATAATCCAAGTATGTAATGCTTTTGTCCCTTCTAAATGAACTTACTGGTTGTATTATAAAGATTCCTTTATCTATTTCGTCTCTTAAGAACATAATCTTTACATTGGTTTGATGTATATTAAGATCTATTCCAACTATTAACGTTGTAATTAATCAAATTGATGTGAATTTCATAATAAACGAGAATTTCTTCTTATAATCCATCTTTTTGATTGTATATCCTTTTACCACTAGATATGTTTTGTATCTTTCAAAGCTTCCATAAGTCTTTTACTGAACATTTGAAGAACAGATTTGTTCTTGATGGCTACATGTCAGAAGATTATCTAAGTCCTATACTTAGATTGAAATCACTAAAATTCATTATTCTTTTATTGATGTAACTCTTCATCCTTAGCAAAACTAGATGAATCATTTTCATATTCCTCAGCTTATTATTTTCCTTTGGAATTATCTTAAACGTTATTCCTTTCAATTTCAAAATTGTATGAGGAATAATCAGCTCACAATATAGGTATAATGAAATTTTGATAAACAAATCTCTTTACACTCATATTTCTTCCACTTAAATCAGATAATGATAAAAAGCTCCTACTGGGTTGCAATTTTCATTCATTATAAACTAATTCAACATTTAATAAATTGCTCATACTTGAATGAATACCATTCAATTATTCTTGTCTTACAAAATCATTCTAATTCAATCTATCATATAGAGACAAGTTTTGAACTATCTTTTCTTGCTTTGGAAAATTATTCTCTAAGAAGAAGATATCTTGTGACACAAATTCAATTACTTGTTTATTACCTTATTCATGATTAAACATATACCATTCATAATGTTCAAAAATATATTTAAAGATCCACCCTCTTCTTCCCTTTGTAACATAAATTCTCATACTTACAAAAGGGATCATAATTATAGGTAATAAACACATTTTCAAGGAATCAAATATGGTTAACCAGATACCTATCCATATCTCATATGTTGTTTTAGGATATGATTCAATAGTCACCCTATCAAGTGCATATGTGATCATTAATCTCAAATCACCCCAATAGGTGCAAATTTGCCTATGCCATTAGAGACCTAACCATGAGAAGAGTTCTATTGCTCCTCTCTACATAACTATCTTGTTGATGGATTCATATGATATTAGTTACCTATCCATTTAATTTTATCATATAACCTCTTAAATTGATCTAAGAACTCTTCTTATGTTTAATCAGTTCTTGAAGCTTCATCAGCTTCATATTATTGATTCTCAAATAAAGTCATATATTTTTTGAAACAACATAATGTTTTAAATTTTAAAAAATTAAATAAATATAGCTATATTGAGTATAACTATTGATAAATATTATGAAATAAATACTTTTGTGCCATGTTCCCACATCCATGTAGCCATAGATATCTTAATAAGTTACTTGCAGTAACTTAGCAACTCTTTGTCCCATGCTTAATGGTTTTCATACTATTTTGTTAGCTAGACAATATCTACAAGTAAACTATTCTACTTTATATATGTCTTCTAAACAAATTTTTCTTGAGTAATCTATTTATTCAAATTTATCCAATATGACCAAATCTAGCATGCCACAAATTGCATATATATTATAATAACTAGATGATGTTATTAAAAAAATACTAATTTTATTTGTTTAATAAACAACATCTAATATTGAAAAACCATCCAACATAAAACCATGACTACTATGATTCCAAGAAAATTATCCTTTCCACCTTTGTGGAAATCAATATCAAATATGAGGCTAACTAAAACATGAAACAATCAAAAAAATTTCTTTGTGGGAGGTCCTTTTCCTTTCCTAATTTAGTTGTCCATAGTCTTGCTTGGAATCTTAAGAATCATGGAAGACTTTCTTGCCACTTTTCACTTACACTCATTATAATGCTCCCTTTTCTTATTTTTTAACTCTTTGTGAGCATAATTTAGCTATATATGTCTTAGTATATGGCTTAAAAGCCTCAAGATATTTATTAATTAGTTCCTCATAGCATCTTACATCATCTTCATATTCATATTATAGGTTAAGTTTATTTTCATATGTTCGTAACATGGAGGCAAGAATGTGTAACAATTTACACTAGCTCAATATAAGGTAAGATATAAATAACGTCCCTTGGTTCACTATATTTGACATTAGCCTCACAAACCTCAGCATTAAATTCTCCTATCTCAATTTTATGATTTATTTTTTTATTATGGTGTGTGTGTGTGTGTGAGCGTGCGTGAAACATAATAGTGAGTGATCATTATATGGTCACCAGGATGCCATTATAACATGTTACCATTGCAAAATATAAGGCCTTTGCATGGTCATACCTCTTGATCTTTAGCATAACAGCACCATATATGTTGTATAAGACAAAGAGTTCTTCTTTTACATGAGCCACATGCATCACAGTTTTCTTATTTAGAGTCCTTCTTAAAGATTATCATGATTTCGTGTAACAAGACAAGAGCTTTTACTCTTCCAATACATATTGGATTTCCATACTTTCAAATTTCTAAATTTTTGCCATTAAAGTTTTCACCTTTATTAAGATCTATGAAAAGATGTTTAGATATAGTAGTCATTTTCCTTAAACACATATATCCATAATGACACATTTAATATGTAATTGTTATTAATTTCAGTGAATTTGATGCAATCTTTTAAATAGAAACTTTAATTGTTTTTATAATAATTTATGGAATCAAAGGTCTCTACGTTTAGGTATATTTATTACAAATATCTTAAGTATGATATATATAACACATATATAAAATAATCAAAACCAAAAGGTTATGTTTGATTCAATTATTTTAATTCAATCAAAAACTCATTTCTAATTTATTATTCAATTTATGAACTTAATACCTTAAATTTAATTAGAAATTAATTTCCAATTAAGATTGACTAATCAATTTTAACTTTATAATTTGATTTAGAAATTTATTTCTAAGTATTATTCAACTCATTCATTTTTTTAATAAATTTAGAAATTCATTTCTAAAGAAATAAATTTATCATTTGATCTATAAGTCTTAACTTGTATTATTACTCATCATTCATTTAAATCCAAATGTTCACCCGTTTTAACCCATTTAAACCTAAATTTATGTAGCTCCGATAAAACATTAGAAAGACTTAACCTAGATATTATTCTTAGTGAACTGTTTAATTTTGTCTCTTCTAGCTCATCTTATATAAGCCTTAATGTGTGTAACCCTATACACTTTCAGCCTCAGCTGTCTACTCCAAATATAATTGTGGAACTAATGGTGTCGGCAGGAGAATGCAACGGCTCGTCCATCTTCTCCATGTGCTAGTCAATGGGAGAAAATATTTTTTCTCAAACTGTATGCCATTCACCTTATAACCAAAAGCAATTACGGTGTAAGCTTGGCAATGGTAGTAGTATGTTTCACTTTCTCAAGTGATGGTGACAAGAAGGAGTGGTACCAAACAGAGGGAAGATGCAACGGTAGCAAGTCGTCCCTTTATTCTAGGAGCTAACCTTAGTGTTAAAGATTGATTTAAATTTTGTTTGAACTTGGTCTTTATTTGTTCCTTACTTTTCGAGATTATGGGCTGTGGGAGTAGTAAAAATAAAATTTGTTATCTGTTAGGATTTATTTTTTATTTTTCTTATATTTAAAATTTTATTATAAAAGCCTATATAAAGGCATCAATTTCATAATTAAAATGTAGTGCATTATACAACATTTGTGTGAGTCTGTTTTACTTTGTTTCCTGTGCACTTTATATCTCTCTAGCATTTTTAGTATTATAATTGGTTCAGATTTATTTGGGCCTAGTGTGGAGAGTTAAAATCAAAGAGAAAGAGTGAAACACTATGACCTCAAATGGAAACTTCTTGAGTATTACCCAGCCATCCAGTCCCGTCTTCAAAGGAGAGAACTATGAGTTTTGGAGCATAAAATGAAGACTCTATTTAAGTCTTAAGACCTCTAGGACTTAGTAAAGAATGGGTTCACTGTTCCAAATGATGACAATCGATTGAAGGAGAATCTAAAGAAAGACTCCAAGGTACTATTCTTCATTCAACAAGTAGTGCATGATGATATTTTTTCAATAATTACAATAGCTACCACTGTAAGGCAAGCATGGGAAACATTTCAGATTGAGTTTCAGGGTTCATCTAAAGTAATTTCCATGAAGATCCAAACTCTTCAGCTTGAGTTTGAAACATTATCCATGAAAAGCAATGAATCAATGCAGGATCTCTTATTTAGAGTGGTGATGATCATCAGTCAAATCAGAGCATGTGGAAACCAAATAACTTATCAAAATTTTATTTCAAAAGTTCTACGTATTTTAAATCCCAAGATTGATCACATTGTAGCTGCAATTGAAGAATATAAAGATTTGTCAAAGTTCTCATTAGATGAATTGATGAGATTTTGCAATCTCACGAGGAAAGGATCAATCATACAGTGGAAAATCATTAAACTCAAAAGAATCTAATAAGGTAACAGAGGTCATGGTAGAGGCTCATTTCATGGAAGAGGTCGTGGCAGAGGCAGAGGTAGAGCTTTAAAATAATGGCAGCAACTTACTAGTGATCAAAAAGGCAACAAAAGCAACATTCAATGTTACAATTGTAAAAAGTATAGGCATATGAAAGAAGATTGTTGGTTTAAGGAGAAGCAATTGAACTTTACAAAAGAAGATGGTGAATAAAGTAAGTTATTTATCGCCCATTATGATACTAACGAAGTTCAAAGTAATGAGTGTGGTCCATAGATAATGGTTGTTCTAATTACATGATTAGCACAAAATAAATATTTAGAGAGCTTAATGAAACTCAGAAGATGAATGTCAAGCTTGGAGATGATAAAGATATTCAGGTTAAAGGAAAGACACCATTTCTATCACAACTAGCCAACGTAACACTATACATTTATACAATGTTTAATTTGTTCCTAGCTTAGCACATAATTTGTTAAGTTTAAGACAATTGATAAATAGTAAATATTCAATCCTATTTGATGATGAAGCATGTGTGATTGAGCATAAAAGTTCAAGTCAAATCATGGCTAAAATTCATATGACCATAAAAAGGATGTTTCCACTTGATATTTCAATTTTGAATAATTTTTCCTTGGTTACTAGAGCATCAAATGACTCAAAGTTATGACACTTGAGGTATGAACATCTTTATGTCAAAGGTTAACGTTGTTGGAGCATAAAGTTATGGTTTTTGGACTCCTAAAAATTAAGTCCCTTGATTTTTGTGAGAGTTGCATTTATAGAAAACAAAATAAAAAGTCATTTCCAATTATAAAGGATAGGAGAGCTTCATCTTGTCTTGAATTGATATATACTGACTTATGTGGGCCTATGAACAATGAATCATTAGGAGGAAGTCTTTATTTTTTACTTTTTACTAATGATTTTAGTAGCATAAACTAGGTTTACTTTTTGAAATTCAAATCAAAAGTATTTGAGAATTTCAAGAAATTCAAGATTTTAGTAGAGAAGCAAAGTGGCATAAAAGCTCTTCATATAAACAGAGGTGGTGAGTTTTGTCAAAAGAATTTACTCAATTTTGTGAAGAACATGGAATTCACAATGAATTAACAGCACCCAATACACCAAAGCAAAATGAGGTGGTAAAATGCAAGAATCGTACTGTTGTAGAGATGGTAAGAAGTTTATTGAAAGGCAAGGGACTTCCAAATCAGTTATGGGCAGAAGTAGTTTCTACCTTATTTTATTTGCTGAACATTTCTCCTACAAAAATTGTCGAGAATTAAACTCCCTATGAAGCTTAGAAAGGTATAAAACCTTCAGCAAGCCACTTGAAAGTTTTTAGTTTTATTACTTATGCTTTGGTAAATGCACAAACTCATAAAAATTGGATGAAAATCTAAAAAATGGATTTGTATTGGTTATTGTCTTGATTACAAACCTTATAAGCTATATAACTCTCTTAGTGGCAAGATCAATGTTAGCATAAATGTAACTTTTAATGAAGAAGTAAGCTGGAATTAGAGTGACAGTAGTCGTAAACATCAAGCTGCAGTTGTAGTTCCACTTCAAACAACTTCAAGTTGTCCCTTCTCTCTAATTGCAAGTAGAGATAGCCCACCAAGTTCACCTTACGCCCTGATTTCACCAGCTTTAACCACTACAAATAGTAATGGCAGCACCTCAACATCATCAGCTAAGTCTTATAGTGAAATATCTCCAAAAAAAATTCAGATCTTTAAAAGAGATCTATAAATCTAGTGCATTTTATTTACTTATATCAATTCCTACAACATATGAAGAAGTAATAAATAGAGAGGAGTGGCAAAACACAATGGAGGAACTCATAGCTATAAAAAGAAACAAAACTAAGAGTTGATTGATTTACCAGGAAGTGAAAATGCTACTGGCCTGAAATGGATATAAAAACAAAATACAATGCAGATGGAAGTGTACATAAGCACAAAACTCGTCTTGTAGTTAAAGATACGCACAATAGTAAGTTGTTGACTTTGTAGAAACATTTTTTCCAGTTGCACGGTTTGAAACAGTAAGAACTTTTCTGGCCTTGGCTACTTAATTGAAGTGGCATATTTATCAGTTTGATGTGAAATTAGCATTCTTAAATGGTGAGTTAGAAGAGGATGTGTATGTTAATCAACTTGAAGGTTTTGTAGTAAGAGGCAAAGAAGTAAAATTTTACAAACTGAAGAAGGCACTTTATAGGTTAAAGCAAGCTCTAAGGGCATGTTATAACAAGATTGACTCTTATGTTTTGCAAAATGGGTTTGTAAAAAGTGAAAACGAGCTCACGCTTTACTTAAAGAAGACAAATAACAATGATCTTCTTTTAGTATGTCTTTTTCTAGATGATATACTATATATAGGCTCTAATCACTCTCTTGTAGTTGACTTTATATCTAGTATGATGAGTAAATTTGAAATGTTAGATTTAGGTTTGTTGTATTATTTTATTGGCCTTAAAGTGATGCAAGAAGAAGAAGGAATATTTATTTCTTAGATGAAATAGGCAACATTTGACAAAAAAAGCACTTTAGGAAATGTTTTCACTCTTAGCTTAGGTGCAATTATATGGTGTTCAAATAAACAAGCAACAACAGCATTATAATCTTCAAAGGCAGAATATATGGCTACTACTTCCTCATCTTGCTAATGCATTTGGCTTAGAAAGCTTCTTACTGAGATGCAACAAAAGCAAAAAAGTGTTATTGAAATTTATTGTGATAATAAAGTTGAAATTGCAATGAACAAGAATCCTGTATTCTATTAAAGAACAAAGAAGATAGACATACGCCTACACTTCATTCGTGATTTGGTGGAAAATGGTGAAATAGTTACGAAGTTTTGTAAAAAAGAACAGGGTGTTGATATATTCACAAAGGCGATAACATTATAATCTCATAAGCATGTGATGTTTAGGTCATTGCTTGGTGTATGTAATTTTGAATCAACGGCAAGAGTTAAAGATTGATTTAAAAAATTTTGACTTGGTTTTTGTTTTTTTCACTTGCTTGTTCCTTACTTTTCAGGATTATGGGTAGTGGGAGTAGTAAAAATAAAATATGTTATCTGATAGGATTTATTTCTGATTTTTTTTATATTTAAAATGTCATTATAAACCCTATGCAAGGCATCCGTTTCAGAATAAATGCAGTGCATTATACAATATTTGTGTGACTCTTTTCTACTTTGTTTCTCATGCGCACTATATATCTCCAACACTCAGTATAGTCCCAAAGAGACTCTTCATTCCATTCTTTGTGTTGCCATTCACTAGTGCATGACCTGCCACTTCTGATTCCTGTTTTTAGTCTTAAAAACACCATAAACAATTTTGTAATATTATGGAATCTAAATAAGTTTCTATTTTCTTATTAGATTTTGTTTTCATCATCTCTATTATTAAGCGTGGGTTTCGGGTTTCCTCCAGTTTGTATTGTACATGTCTATATTATGCTGTCCATCGGTGATCTGTATTAGTTTTGGAAATTTAACTTTCAATTTGTCTTTCTTGGAAGAACAGGAATATTAATGGAGAAACAAGGATTACCAAAGGTGTGTTCTTGTTCTTTTGTTTATAACAAAATATGAGTTTTAAAAGGCTAGAACAGGAACGAGTCTTAATCTTATCTCGCACAATGATTCTAATTTGTCTGATGTTTAGGATTGTTATTTATGCCTAGAATTTCATTGGATATCAATCTGTACAGTGTTTGTTTTGTAATTTGTAGAGTGTTTGTATTATATGACTTTGCATTTGTTGTCATATCATATTACTTCATAATAAACAATATAGTTCCCATCCACGGTAGGAACTCGAGGAATAGGCGAAAACATTAGTCTAATATAAATTTGATTTTTATATATTTACAAGTTAATTATGCACAAATTTCTTAAACTGAGAACCACATCTCAAAAAAATTGAATTTTTCTAATTCAAGAAATGAATTATTGATAAATATATCACTAATTAATCAATGATTAATCAATACGAGGACTATCAAGAACTAAAAAAAAAGTATATTAAATGCAGGACGTAAGAGATAATATAAATTCAGCACAAGAAGTATCTATTATGAAGATTAATGTTTAGAATCCATTCATTATCTTCACTTTATTATCTAATAATTCATTAATGGAATCAATTTAAATTTTCAAAACGTAATAGATTATGAAAACGTTTATTCAAGATGCAAATACATATTAGCTTTGATATTAATTAAAGGAATATATAAGTGTGTGTGAGTGTGTGACATTTCATCTCATAACTATCCTTAATCAAATCATTTACTTGAATTTGATTGTTGTTCTACGATTAAGGGAATCTTAGCAAGAAACTCTTTTTTTTTCCTTTCAGAATATTATCATAATTCATTTCCAGCTGATAGTCATATATGAATTAACAGTTATTATTTAAAAGGTCACACCTTTTAAACTCATTTGGTGTATAATTTTATTATCAGTCACACACATATATTTACGTTACTTGCACTCTTTCAACATCAACATTTTGCGACTCTTTTCCTATGTATAGCAGCAGGGTTAGTGAACAAGAGGAGTGATGCATTCTTAACATTTTGGAGATCCAATCCTCAGATCGCCTGTCTGTATCATCTTTCGGGCTCCTTGTCGCCATGCTTAGCTGATGAAAAATGCTACGACCAAATGGAGTCATTTTGTTCCACCTGTTTTGAGCGTTTTAACTAAAGGAGAGATATTACCTCCTTGGAAACAAGAAAAATGGTGAACCTATATTGAGCTATGTATGAGAAGATTACCATTTAACATGTAATAGGTTCTTAATCTATGTGCGTTTTTTGTCACAATCTCGACTCGAACAATGCCAATTTGAAGTAACAATTTCTGTTCCGACATGAAAGAAGGGAGGTGCAGGTCATCCTGCCAATAAAAAATATGATGTTCTTCATGCAAAAGGTCCTTTTGCTTAAAAATTCCAAGTTTGAGAATGTTAAATCTACCCACATGGTATAGATGCAAATTTTGCCGTGCTTTCGTGAGAAAATTTGCTGAAGAGCTTACAATTTGTACTAACAATCAGTACAATAAGACAGGAAGATAAGCATCTCATCTTCTATTTGATCGAAAAGGTTGCTAATTTAAGTTTCGCTTTGTCCCTCTGTTCAGATAGCTTTTAGCTTACAGGCTAAACTGTTGTCAAGAAATACTTGCTGCTTTCCTGGGGGACGACTTGCCATTAAGAGTTTCTCGATGGTGGTACTTTGGTCTTTCCCACAACTTTCAGATGAAGTCAGGACCCTTTTACATTGATTTCTTAAAAGTCAGGGTTAGGGATTTGAATATTAGATTAATACAAGGATGTAACTTACACCCTATATTTTTGGTTGCAAATTTCTTCTACATTCGTACAGCCTACAGGATGGCAAAAACAACCTCATATAGGCTGTTCTAAGCCGATTTTGGACAGCCTTTCTATAAACAGATCGATGTTCTCATCTCTATCCAGCATGCTTATTCTCACATACTCAGGACTGACACCAAATTGCCTTCCACTCCTTGTTAAGATCTTGTGTTCCCGGAGAAATGCCTCACAATCCTCTATTGGCTCTTCACATTTCAACCATGCAAAAGCTGCACATCTCACCATGAATGTATGTAAGTGCATAATTATCAAAGTACAAACCTGCTGAATTATGAATTATGGGATTTGAGAGTGTATGTAATCAGTTATGTTTACCTGGTTGAGGCTCGAAGAGTCTGCCAGAGAACTTGCAAAAGTCTGGGGAAAACTCAGGCAAGCTGAAGAGGCCACTTTGTTCCACCGCTTCCCTCAGTAGTCTCCACCTCTCGTTCATTTTTCTGTAGCCAAAATCAAATAGGGTCTCTTCCACGCTCTTGGTATATTCGTAGCTGTCGGAAACAACTTCCAGTACTTTAGCTGCTCGTACTTGTGAATCCTTGGATACGCCTATGGTGCTAAGCTCGATGTACTTGACCATCTTCTTCGCTATCTCCAGATCTTTGACAACAGCCCAACTGAATGATGCAAATTTCAATAAAGAATCATCAAAAATAAGTTAATGATGAAATTATTACATAAAACAAGCTATATCTAATAAAAGGTGAAAGTAAATTGAGTTGCTTACCCAATGCGCATCCCTGCATGTCCAATGCTTTTGGAGATGGTGAACAACATAATATCATGATCAGCATGTGAAGTTATTGGTGTATACTGCGGCCAGTAGTAAGCCAAATCATGAACCAATAGCCCTCCTGTTCTGTTAACCACAGCCTGCCTGGAATAGCCATCAGGATTGTTGGGTGAAGTAACAAGTTCAATATATGGTCCGCCCTTAGTAAAACTACGAGCATCTCCAGCCCATTTGTAGAGATTTGACTTGACGCAGTCAGTAATAGCAGGATAAGACTGCAGCAAATCAGTTGAGAGTTACGTTAGACCAATAACTGTAACCATCAAGGCCAGACCAATTTGGCCATGGAGAAACTAGAACTATACACAGATTAAAGATGCAACAGACTACAGAGTAAATTTTCTTACAGCCAAAGCGTCCCATGGCCCTTCCATTGTGGTCTATTAATAACATCAAGGTCGGCATTGAAAGAATAAAACTCAACACAACGTAGGTTTTGGACTGACAGAGCAATCTGTCTTGATCTTTTGCTATCATTGCAAATTACGTCATTGAACATGTGCTAGTCCATTAACCGACACACCAGCATGTGCATGTCACACAGCTCATCAGGTTGCTTTGACTAGCATGCATTCCCATAGTTGAGGGTAATCAACTTCAATTTCATGTACACGTAGAGAATATCTTTCTTCTGCATAACCTATCTGACACTAGAATAAATTTTGATACTATTGTTCTAAATCCAAGTTATCTACAAATTTAGCAACATATATATTTATTGTATGAAGTCATTAACTCGGGGATTGATACTTGAGATGAAGTAAGTTATAGGCTGAAACTGTTATCAGCTACGATATATCAGAAACAGTCAACAGTTGGAACATCGATGCTGTGGATATAATATTTCTCATCATCAGCATACAACATAATTTTTATTTTTAATGAAAGCCACATAGTACCCAGTACTGATATAATATATTACTTGAACTTGATTATAGAATTATGCGGCAAAAAATTCAATTTGAGCTATTTCCAGAAAACTTACAGAGTAGTAAGGCGCAGCAGATACAACACTTACAGGTTCAATTGCATCTTGGGGACAGAGTGCATATAATACTGCTTGGAAAAGCTGTGTAGAACCGGTCCCAACGACAATATGCCGGCCCCGAGTGACAGCATTGCCGACAATCTGATGAAGCCTAAGTACCTGCTTGGCAAACTCAGGTTCTAGAAACCAGCAGGGGTTACCAATGTCAGAGAAGTAGCTCACTGATTGCCAACCAGGAATCACGATAGTAGATTTATCGCCAGCTTGCCGCCAATACCTCGTATACATTGTCGGATCGCCACTGCATTGAGCAAAACTGTAAAAATTAGCAAAACTGTAAAATAATCCGCATGAATGACGCACTAAATGTCAACGGCCCTCAATTTATTTACAAGTTATCATCTCAAATAAAAAATATATATGAGCAACTTTGCTCACTGTTGACTGACAAACTAGCAATAACATCTTTACCTTCACATGGGGTACAATTTTTTCTCGATTTCTTAAAGAACAGGGAACCAAGTTGGAAACTTGACAAGGGGAGAGCAATGACATTAACCTGATTTATATATTTGCCAATATGAGAGATGCAAATACACAGCTTAGTCTGATAAAAAGTAAGTGATTTTATCAAAGACGCCTGAGACTAAAATTTGCAAGATCGAACCTCTACTTTTCAACCCCACTTTCCTTTCTAGAACAAAAGAAGTAGCAGCAGCAGTGGAGTGGGATTCCAAAAGGTGTGGTAGGAATGGAAGTGCATAACTGGTAGGGCCATCACCATGACATGAATACATCAATGATTAGATTATGTAAATGTAATTGGTAGATATATAAAATCGTCTTTAGGGGGACCCACAAAATGGAAGATCCAACAAGCCCACTTCCTTTAATATAAACCAGAGAGGAGGATCATGAAAATGCCATATGCCAAAGTTACAGGGGCGGCAGTGGCACAACTTCACTTGTCAGATCTCAGACACTCTCACGCCTAAAATAAACTTTGTTGTTTAGATCTTCCGAAAGGCCAAAAACCGGGTTGCATGCATTCTGCAAAAAAGTTGACCCACGAGGACCCACAAACATGCACTTTGGTCTCTCAAACTTGAAGATGAAAATGGCTAAGTAAGATTTAACAAAGTAAAAAATGTTTAAAGATTGCTTTTTTAAGGATTTGTTTTAGCTGTTTGAGGTCCACAAGAGCACAAGAGTGGCAGTTAGTGAGGAGGGCAATGATGGTGTGGTCAAAGTGTAACAAGCACCAACCAAGGTAATAGATGATCATAAAATAGGATATTAGGATAGTCAACAAGAACAGTTGCTCCGAACCCAAAGTTGAGATCTTTTCAATTTGAGCACCACTTTGCAGTAGTATCAGTAGTAATTCATCCCTCAACTTGGGAGCTGGGAACAGAGAAACGACAAAAAAACCAGCTATCATCAGGGAGTACGACAAGACCGTGAATCACTCGCCACCACGCCCAAGTCTAGCATGAACGATAACAGTGTAGTTCCCCTACCCATTTTCACCTGTTCCTTTTTGACCTCAACGATTCAACAAGGGAATCTTTGGTTCCCAACAGTAAAACTGCTCCCAACAGTGTAACGTCTGAATACCCAAAGAAAAGGACCTGTCTTCATCAACTCTGCCAGAAGGCTTGGAAATAGCCGTTTAAAAGTAAACTCCCCGCTTTTCGGGTTCGAAGAGATGTACGCAACTTTTTTTTGAACTTTTAATTTTGTTATTCGAACTTCTGACTTCATAATAAAAAAACTTTACCAATTCCTCACAAAATCACCATTTAGAAATGGGAAAAAAAATTAAAGAAGAAAAGGCGAATGTAAATTTGAGAAGACAACACCAAACTCCTCCGACCAAAAACCACTAACAGTTTGAAGGGAATGGGCGAAACCAATAATGAACCCTTTTCAGAGGTAATTGATTGATATCAAACAAAAAATTAGGAGAAATGGAAATGACAAAGAGTGAGTTAGTCAGCACTTACTGGTCAAGATTGATGACTCTGTCCTTGGTGTAGTTGACCAGTGTAGCAGTGGAAGGCGAACTAGAAGAAGAAGATGAGGTAGCCTTGTGTGTCTGGCGATAAGCATGCAGTTCAGCCAGAACACCACCACCGACTACCTGCTTTAGCAGTGCTACACCATCAAGACGCTCAGTCCCAGTATCGAAAACTACCCTTAAAAGCAAGCTAACGTTCAGAGCTACAGAAACCACAAGCAAGTGCCTCATTGAGAACTTCCCCATCTGTCTGGCAAACTTTGACTAATTAGAGTTAAAAAAAAGAGTACTGAAAGAAACAGAGTTTGCCCTTCTTTCAAGACAATGTTCAAGAAGATGTGAGCAAAGGAGGAATAGAAGAGAAGGGTCAAGGGTTCTCAGAGCTTTTCCATTTCACGAAATACACTAAACTTTGCCGAGGAAAAAAAAGCATTGGATTTTTTATCTTCGCAGCAGAGAAGTAGTCAAGTTACTGGAAATAGTTTTTGAATTAGCAAGAAACCATTAGCTGAAAAAAAAATGGAGAAAAAACGAAAAATAACCAACATGTTAGTGAGTTCTTGAGACAAACAGTGGTATTTCTTGATCTTGGACTAAGCAACAATGATAAGGGAAGCTAAATACTGAGGCTCCAGAAACGGCCTGATGGGTGACGGTGTGATAGTTCTAAAATGCGCCAGGAGGGCGTAGACCAACCTAGGAAAGGCTTCCGACAAGAGATTTTCCTCAGGAACCAAGAAATCCTCCTGATATTTTCCCGGAAAATTTGCAGCTTTGCTATTTTAAATGCCAGATCTCGAAAAAGAATAACACACGATACCTATGATTAAGTGCAGATTCATTGTTTCCTATTGTTTCCTTCTTATTAAACATAAGAATAAAAAAAGGAAAAAAGATTTACGTGTTTAGTTAGTAGAAAGACAAGCAAACGGAGCTAAAAGGCAGCTCTCAAACAGGTAGGTTTTCTCATCTCCTTAATTTTTTAGCTTTTACATGCTTTGTGAATAACTGATGGATTGAACTTTGTACGCTGAACAGGGGATGCGCTTGGATGAAGACACTGATTGGTGCTGGAGATCTTTTTAAGTGCAGACTTACCGTGTAGATTAGATTACTTGTAAAACGTGTCATTTTTTCTATGTAACATGAGTTAAACCTAAATGAGTCAACTCGGGAAAATTCATCACTGCAACTTCCAAAAAGAGTTGACTCTTTGAAAGTTGCCGGCATTTCCATAAGAGAATTGACAGCGTATCTTTTTTCCCATAGTTTACTTTAGATGGGAAAACATGCTCTCTTTTATTTAAACTCATGGTTAAATGGATGCCTGATGTTTACGTTTTCTTATACTTGGATCATTTTCATAACAGAGTTTATATTAGAGATAATAGATTCCAAATTGCTTAATTTTTAATTAATTAATCAATTTTTTATAATCTTAGTTATTATTTTACTAATTTTGTTAACAAAATCTTCTTTATCTAGGCCTTCATGTCAAAATTTAATTATTAACTAAATATTTATGTGAATTAAAAATTTCAACTTATAATCGCTTTCTGACAATTAATTTTTTACTTATTTTCATAATTTATGAAAATTACAAAATATTATTAATAATATTAAAATAATTACATTATTAAGTAAAATATGTTTCTAAAATTTACTTAATATTTAGTTATTATCAGTAACATGAATATAATTATATTGATATTAAAATTAAATAATATTTTATTTTATTTAAAAACATAATTTAAAATTTATAATAAACTAAACTTTTAAATTTAAGTTTCCTGATAAAGTTTGATATTAAAAAATGATAATTATACTATAAAATTAAATATATTTTTATGTTTAGCCGTAGTATTTCTATTTTTCTGCCTTTATTTGTTGTGATCGTTTATGTTCAAACTAAACACTGAGGACGAAATTATAATACTTTGTATTTATATAAAATAAAAAATTTAAGAATTAAAATATTAACATAATCTTAATATATTGTTAAAATTTTCAGAAACTAAGTAATTGCATATTTATTGCTAACTTACTTAGTGTTCATGAATTAGCTTAAAAACATTAGAATATCTCATAATAGTTCAAAGGTCAAAAAATAGAAAATAAAACAAAAAGAATGAGGTGTTATACGCCAATTTGAAGAAAAATATAGTTAATATTGATTCAGTTGAAAAGGGAGAGTCTAAATAGAATTTTATATTAAAAATTTATTAAATCCATCAAATTTATGTGAAGATTGCATGGTTAAAATTAATGTTTTAAAAGCTAAATTGATATGATTGGTTTAACAGTAAAAACTTTAAATTGGTCAACTTTTCGATTTAATTTTTATTTTTTGCTTTGAATTAGTTTAGTAATTTTGTTATTAAAAATTGAAAAATTTATTAATTACTCAGGTAATTTTTTAGACTAATTATTTTTATAAACTAAAATAAACCAACTAATTTTTATTTAACATTTTCCTTTTTAATTAAAATTTAAAATTTTCAATAAATAAGAGCAATCTATTTCAATCATTTTTAAAAAATTTTAATTTTATTCAATCTTTAACTGTTTTGATAAAATTATAATATGGTCGAACAATTTAAAACTTAAATAAATTTTCTTATTTTACCAATTTAACTATTATTCCGATTTAAAAAATGTAGGTTAAAATCACCTAAAAAAGAGTTAGAGAAGATCTTCAATCCCAATACGAAAGGTTACTTCGAAAAAATTCATTCTGCTGGAAAATGAGATGTCTGAGGATTATTTAAGATCAGCACATGACCAAATATCTTTCCAAATATTGCTTTATAACTTCAACTCAGATTGATGCGCTCTTTTTATTCCTTTTTGGCTTTTTAACAATAGAAACAGCAGTGAGTGTCTGATAACCGTCCCATTTTTGCATCTTTTATGCCAACTTTTTCTTTAACAAAGCTTGTTGTATTAAATATATAGTATGAATATGGCTTTGTGCATGCCAAGGACTCGTGGGCAGCACCCATATCTAATGTTCCCTTCAGAAAAAGTGTTGAGACTTGAAACTTGGAAATATCACATTCTATAAAAATGATTCCAAAAACTCTTTCTTCTTTTAGTAAAATAATGTGATAATTGGAATAATTAGTAAGCTCTGTTGTGACTAGAAAATAACTGAGTTCGAACTATAGAAAAGTCTCTTTGTAAAATGCAAAGGAAAGATTACATACAGGAATAACTTTCTCCCAACACTCACATAATAGAGAACCTTGTGTATTAGGGTATGTCCAAGTGTGATAATTATTTTCATAACCTAAACCAGAACGATAATAAAGATGATAGTGATCAAACAACTAAATTCCATTTTACAAGTCAGACTGGACCTCTTTTTTAATTTTCTGTCTGTCTTTTCCCTCTCCAGGTCCACAAAATCAGAGGACTATGGAAAAAGCAGACCGCTGCAGCGTTGAAATCCGATCAGATTGGGACCATATAACTTTTTTTGAAAAATTTGGGACCATATAACTTAAATGTTACCGAGAGCTCAGTCATGGCAATCTCTTATCTGCCGTAGAACTTGAAGAATAGAAGTTCAGAGCCAGGAAAAAAAAACAAAAATACATTGGTCCTCCTCCTCCATCTACGTTGTGGACTTCCCATGTCCAGTCACAACAATGGTCCTTCTCGTTCTTTCATCATACCTAAGCCGAAGATGACATATCGTCCAAGCGTCAGCTGATAAGAAAGATTCCTACTTCGGAATTCGATTAGAATCAAACTGAGCTGCAACATGTAATCCGTTGATAGGACCACTTCTGCTACACAAATTCACTTCCCAAGATTGCTTTTGGAGAAGGAGAACAAATATTCTGTTGCATATCATCTCATTCGCACGTCTCTGCGAGACTCACGGTTATTTGGAAACATTCAAATTAAATTTATTAATAAATTAGATTTAATTATATTAATGATATTAAATTTAATTTAATTTATACTGTTTAGAAGAAACTCATTATATTAGAATTGAATTCAATTATACTGTTTGAAATATAATTAAAATAAATTCTGGTCGGGTCGGTCGTGCTGGGCCCGAGCCCAGTCGTAATGACCCACAGGCCGATCGGTCCAATCTTCAAAGATCA
>JANIIA010000007.1:492843-508693 GCA_027478495.1 Erythroxylum alaternifolium | reverse complement strand
CAGAATTCTCGTGTTCAACAATTGTCTCCATGGATCCAAACGGCAACGTGCAACCTCGTCAGAATCCGGCTGAACCAAATTCAATTATATTGTTTGAAATATAATTAAAATAAATTCAATTATTTCATATGACATTTTTATCGTTGACTAAAAAATAATTTTATTAAATAATAAGATTATTTTCTTTATTCCAATTAATTATATTTTTGGTGACCATAATAGATGTTAATTACATCAAATGTAAAGAAAGTATTCTTAAGTAGAAAACTAAATAAAAATAATATATGAAATAATCAAATGTACTTTGTTCAGAATAATCAAGAATATAAAATGTGCAAATTATTACAATAAATATATAGTTTAAAGTAGTACTCAAGGTAGTATTATATTAACTTCCACAATGCAATTATATCATATGATTTTCGATTGAATGATGAGGATTATTATATATAAGTAAAAAGATTCATTCATAATTATAAATCATTAATTAATATATTATTAATTATTATTATAATATTATAATTATAGGTAAAATTAATTAGCATTATATGTTAAAATTATTTATTTTTATAATTAATAAAATGTAGTATAGTAACTCGATAAAATAATAAGAATAATTTTATTTATTAATATAAAAATCAATAACACATATTTTTATTAGATTTTAATAGAATTAAAATTATAAAATAGCTAATTTTAACATTAGAATTTTTTAAGTGAGTTAAATGTTTATATAAAAATAGATAATTTAATGTAATTTTTCATATTCATAAATTATAAAAATTAGAAAAATTATAACTAAAAATAAAAAATACAAATTTAATTAAACATATTTTTATTAAAAGTTAAAACTCACGAGTCACAATACGCTACAGCTGAACCCACGAAAAAGATCAAGTAGGGTACAACTAAAAATTATATCATTATATTATAGAGAATAAAGCAGGTAGAAAGAAAAAGTTTCCAACTAGTTTACAATCAAACATAAATTAAAAGTTTAGTAATGAAGATCATAATGTAGGGTTTGCAGTTGGTAAATAGAGAAGAGAAGAGAGGGGAGATAGGGCGTAGAGCTTGGAGGAGTGAATTCAATTCCGATGCTTAGAGGAGTGAATTCAATTTATAAAGGGGATGAGTTTCAATTACATACATGAATTGAACTCATCTCTTTTTTGTGTTTCAAACACCTTAATTGAATTCAATACTGTAATTGAATTCAATTCAGACCATTTTAAACAATCTGTCAATAAAAAAATAAATGAGATGGTATAAAACAAAGTAAGAATAGGTTAATCGGAATAGAAAATCTTATCCTTTAGAAAAACACCAAAAAGAAGGTGTTTTTCGGCGCTTTAAATTCATATGGCTATTATTCTATTTTTATTTCAAGATTTGTGCCTTCCAATTCCTCTCTTTAAATTATTAAAAAAAATTATAATAGTGTTAAACTAAATATATGATAAATTTAAAATGGCATCAATAACATCTAAACTCATGATATTATTTAGTAAACAATTATTAGGTTATTAGTTGAAATTTTTAAATAAAAATGTTAAGTTTTGGACATTATAAGCGATACTAGGGTGTTAATTTCTTAATTAGTTATTAAGGAATCAATTCTAAGCTGTAAATTAGACTCTTTAAATTGAATATAAATCCTTTGGGTTTTGAATATTGTAAGGAAACTTATGGTTTATCATATAGAAAGCAATAAAATTTAAAGAAGTGTTCATACTAATTTCTAACATAATGGATTTTGAGGTCCAGAATCAAGTTGATAAAGCCAAATTTGGGGTGTGATCTTCCACGGGTATGGTTAAATTTGCTGGGGATGGGAACAGAGTGCTGCACAGGGTATTAGGGGCCATCCTGACCTTGTGTTCAATCAGAAACCTGCCAAATTTTGCTTGAATCTATTATATTTGTCCACTTGCTATTAAATTTGTTCAACCTTCCTATCGAACTCGTTGGACCTTCTAGTCAAAACTGACAGAAAGAGACTTCTTTTCGAAATCATTCACAACATGAACATATGTAGGGGTAAATAAAACATATGAGTTTCGTTAGAGAAGAAAGAACAGAAGACTTCGTGGCTTCAACAACGAAAGGCTACCAAACTTGGCAAACAGAAGTGTTCAGACAATAAACAGAATTATTTTAATATGGAGAAACCCATGTTCCTAGCTAGAAAAAGGTATCTTCCAAGCAATCATTGAGGCAAGATTCCTCAACACTTCCATGTCAGTTTCATAAGAATTGGACGGTGGTTCTTAAAAAGGGAACATATGGTGCAGAAAGACTAGCATTATTTGCTTTCCTTTTCTGTTGATGAAATCCTTCTACAAACACACATTGGCCCACTTTTCGTTAACACTAGAATCCTCACCAAATCTTTGGTACAATAGGTGTAACTTAATGAAACTGTAGAACTTTTAAGGGTTGTAAAGAAAAGTTTCATTCTTTGATTTAGTCACGTCTGAAAGAAGGAACAGAGAGAGCTTGATGCATCTTATAAGATGTGCCACGTAAGTAATACCA
Organism: Erythroxylum alaternifolium; assembly: GCA_027478495.1. NCBI lineage: Eukaryota > Viridiplantae > Streptophyta > Magnoliopsida > Malpighiales > Erythroxylaceae > Erythroxylum > Erythroxylum alaternifolium. The sequence continues at coordinate 506,155 of JANIIA010000007.1, read as the reverse complement.
TCTTATGACCTTCTACGCATTGCCAAACTTAGAGCTGGTAGGGCATCAATTTAAAGTAGTGAATTAATACATATTATGGAATAAAAAGTAATCTGGTGATCCTGAAAGCAACAGGAACAAAGATTCTTCTCTTGATAGTAAAGCAGTGGTCAGAAGGAAACATGGTTATACTGAAAGATGCCTGTTACTGTAAGAAACCAAAGCTACTCCATAAATAGAAAGGGGTTGCAGTCCAGAATTGCAGAATGGGAATGGGATATTCATATACAACCATCACAAATATTATGCATAACCACCAAATGAACGCAATCACAAGCCATGCAAACGGCCTTTCCTTACTTCAACTTAAATAGCAACCATAAGAAAGTAAGGCAAGACATCTTGATTCTAAAACATGTATATATATACATAGCTGGCCAGCTGAACAGTACTATTATCCGGAAATTCCAAGCCAAGCATTTGAAGAGCCAAACCACCTCAATGCAGAAACCTACAATTAGGTTGCTGAAGTTAGCCATTGTTCATCATCTTATCTAGTACCACGTTCAGGTCCACCGACTGTCCATTCTCTGTCAGTTTTTTCACTGTTGCTCTCACCAAGTCTCTGCGGAATCCCATAGCAACAACATTGTCAACAAGGTCATCAACCTTTTCCCCGTTTTCATTCCCACCAGTGTCTGATTCATCATCCAAAGTTGACGCAGTTGGAATTGCATGTGGTATCATATGGGCAGTCGGGACTTGGGAGAAACTGCTTCCACTCCTTAATTCTGAGGTGGATGACAAGGATTGGAAAAGCTTCCCACTAGAACTGCCATCGTGGGTAGGGAAAGCATTGGAATGGTTAAAATCGGCACTATGAGCTTGCCTCTGCTGTTGCAACCAAGCTAGTTCTTGTGAACTTAATGGAATGGATTCTGAGTATGGTCTAAATGAGGGCGGATCAATGAATTTTGATGGAGTATCCATGTTAAATTGATGGGAAGCAGGACGCATGCTAGGTAGCTGAGAGAAATTAACGCTTTTTGGAGATGCAAAACAATAATTTTCATCAGGATGGTGGTTCAGTGAGCCGTAGAATTCAGGTTTAACAGCCGGGAAAGGTGGCTGCACTTGAGGCACTTGGGTTACTGACGTATTTACAGGACAATGTTGTGGTGACTGATAAGGTTGATACATATATGGTGATGGTTGCGACTGCTGTGTTGAAGGCATATGATACTGCTGCTGGGCAGTTTTCTCGACCCCACCAGCTGCTGAATGGTAAGATTCTTGATTTGGAACGGAGGATGCCACGGTCTGAGGAAATGGACTAAAAGGCTGTAGAGATCCTCCTGTAATAGGAGGCTGTGGTGCTGTTGTTGCAGGTACTATCATAGTAGGACTCTCATGAGGCAGATTTGCAGCATTTGAAGAGAGATTAGGAGCTTGTTGAAAAGCAGTAGGAACTGGAAGTGGTACGCCAGGTTGCTGAGAGGCTGATGACGATGAATCCATGGTGGTGGACTTTAACTGATCAGTTCTGCCTTGCTTTTCCAACTGAAAATCATTCTTGAACAGTTGAAGCTTTGTAAGCTGGAGCTGAACCTCGGCTATCTCTTGTTTGTCCTTCAAATCCTTGACTCCACCTTGAACCTGCAAGAAACCATTTATATTAGGTATCATTGCAGTGAGTCACTGTGTTGATATAGCTCTATATAGGTTTTAGATCTATATAATTCCTAAAGGCCGAAGTCTTCAGAGCTTGAAAAAAGATACACACTCACGAAATCTTTTAAACCTTAATAAACCCAGACAGAGCAATTAAGTTAAAGATTTGATGCTTAGGTATCACTATAAACATAAGCCTCAAAAGGACAAGCTATTAAAGCATAAAAAATGAGAATGAAGCTTGAAGCAAGAGATTTGGTTCCGCTCAGAGCATAGCATAACTCATGACTACAGCTAAAATCAACAGAAAAGGAAACTAAAAAACTATGAAGACGAGCCAAAAAAAAAAAAAAACTGTAACAGATTGTAGATGAGTAAACAGAAAACTACAAGCATTGATGATGTATAAAATAAAATAATAAGAAATGGAATAAAGTGAGAGAAAGAGGAAGGCAAGAAATTTAGGTGGCTCCAATGGGTAAATATTGGATTGGGGTAATCGTATTACCCTAACCTCTAACATTATCTAAATCCTCATTTCACCAGGATTCTTAAGAAACGATACTGTTAAGTTTATCATGTCAGTCTCTGAAACCATAACTGCTCATCGTTTTGTTCTTTTTGGCTCCTCTACTAAATATCTTATACGGTGTCTCAAACATCATTCATAAATATTGGTGTCATATATCTGAGAACAGGATCAAGTTACCGGACGATTGATTGGGAAGTCGATTTCAACTCTCTTCCCTTTATTGCAATTTCTTTGTCGAGCTATTTTGGATAAAAATTCAGACTCATTCAAGGGAGACTGAAACCTTAGAGTTCGATAAGAGAGAACTCCAATCTCTTGGTTTTGATTAAATTCTGACTGCCGTTTTATTTTATCTTCTGTCCTTTTAAATAAGGATCAGTCAGATTACAAATATAGAAGTCTTATATCTATAGACTTCCTAACTGTTCCTTTAACTAAGGATAAGTCTTATTATAATTATAGAAGTCCTATCTCTCTAAACTTCCTACGGAATAAGAATAGGAAAATAATTATAGAAGTCCTATATCTCTAAACTCCCTACAGAATAAGAATAGGAAACAATAAACTGAAAATAAAGGAGAATATCAATTCTGAAGCTTTCCTTTTCTGGTATAAGATTTCCCAACGAAGGAATCCACAACATTACCCCCGTCCCGCAGAAGAAGCTTGTCCTCAAGCGCAAAATCTGGATAAGTATGTCGGAAATGTTCCATATCCTCCCAAGTGGCATCAGAAATAGGCATACCAGTCCACTGAACTAGAAGTTCAAATCTGCCATGGTTGAGACGTGCTCGAAGAACCGACTAAGGAGTATGGAGCACACGCCCATCCACTAAGCGTGGAAGTGAAGGAGAAATAGCAGGGCTGTCCCCTTTGAATGCTTTTAATAAAGAAACATGGAAAACATTGTGAATGATGCCGTCTGGGGGAAGACGAAGCTCATACGCCACCGAACCAATCATGCAAGTGATTGGAAAAGGGTCGTAGAAACGGCGAGACAACTTGTTAAATCCTGTAGTTCCTAATGAATGTTGTCGATGGGCATGTAGACGAACTCAAACCAAGTCACCAAGAGAAAACTCCACCTCCCTATGCCCCTTGTCATAATAAGTCTTCATTCGCTGTTGTGCTTGGGATAATCGATTCCGAATTTCCTGTAAAGCCTTGTCCCTGTCCACCAAAGCATTGTCAACCGCGTCAACCCGAAAAGAACCTGCTACGTAAGACAGCAAATGAGGTGGATCACAGCCGTATACCACCTTAAAGGGAGTGGTCTGAAGAGCGGAGTGAAAAGAAGTATTATAACAATACTCCACCCATGATATCCAACAACCATTTTTTTGGAAAATCTCCCACAAAACAGCAAAGATACATTTCGACAGTACGATTGACGACCTCGGTTTGCCCATCGGTCTAAGGGTGGTAAGCTGTAGAAAATTGAAGTTTCGTACCTTGCAAACGGCAGAGATCCTTCCAAAATGCGCTCGTGAAGATGACATCTCTATCATAAGTAATAGTTTCCAGTAAGCCATGTAAACGAACAATTTCCTCATTAAACACTTGGACCACACGAACGGCTGTCTAAGGGTGAGCTAGAGGAATGAAATGAGCGTATTTAGAAAAGCGATCCACCAAAACCATCAAGACTGATTTACCCCATGATTTCGGTAAACCATCCACAAAATCCATCGATATATCGAACCATATCTGCACAGGAAGCTGCAACGGTTGAAGCAATCCAGTAGGGCTTAAATGCTCGGTCTTATTACGTTTACAAGTGGGACAAACAGACACGTATGCAGCCACATCCGTCTGCATACCTTTCCAATAAAAATCCCCACGTATTCTGTGCAAGGTTTTATGAATACCTTCATGTGTACCATCATGGTAAACAAACAAAATGGTGGAAATCACAACAAATGTTGGTAGAAGATAAATTTGGCCCTTGTATAACAACAGCCCATCTGACACAGCCCATTCGAATCCTAACTCTCCTCTTTTAGCTTGCGCATAAAGCTCCTTTAATGCTTCAGCCCCTTTTGCTTCATCCCAAATGTTCTCAAGTAATAAAACCCTTGGTTGACTGATGGCACAAATTGTCATATTTGTTGTCGATTGTCGGGATAAGGCATCTGCTACTTTGTTGAGATGGCCTGCACGGTATTCCACTATAAAATCAAACCCCATCAGTTTACTGAGCCAATGTTGCTGTGGTGGTGTAATCAGTTGCTGTTCAAGCAGATACTTTAAACTATAATGATCTGTCCGAATGAGAAAAGACTGTCCCCATAGATACGGCCTCCAATGTTGGACCAGTTTAGCTAGGCCAATAAGCTCCCTCTCATACGCAGCCAACTTTTTGTGACGGACAACCAATGGACGACTGAAAAAAGTTATGGGGTGTCCCTCTTGATGTAAAACAGCCCCAATACCCTTGCCAGAAGCATCACATTCTATAACAAATTCGATGTCGAACTTAGGCAATTGTAACACGGGGGCTGTTGACAAAGCTCGTTTGAGGTTCTCAAAGGCTGTTAAAGCCAAGTCATTCCACTGGAAAGAAATTTTTTTAAGTAAACTGGTTAAAGGTACAACCAATACACCATAATCCTGAATAAATTTACGGTAATATCTTGCTAGTCCTAAAAATCCACAGAGAGAAGTAATAGACTGCAGCTGTGGCCAGTCTAAAATAGCTTGAACTTTGCTCCTATCCACTTCCACACCTGCGGCTGAGATTACATGCCCTAAATACACCACTTGTTCAGATGCAAAGGAGCACTTAGAGCGCTTTAAGTACAGTTGATGAGCTCGAAGTAATTCAAAGATAGTTCGCAAATGGAATAAATGATCCTTCAAAGTGCGGCTGTAAATGAGAATGTCATCAAAGAAGATGAGCACAAAGTGGTGTAATTGGGTGTGAAATACCTCGTTCATGAGGGCTTGAAAAGTGGATGGCGATTTTGTCAATCCAAACGGCATAACGAGGAACTCAAAGTGGCCATGATGGGTGCGGAAGGCCGTTTTCGCTACATCTGAAAGAAACATGCGTACTTAGTAATAACCCGACCGCAAATCCAACTTAGTGAAGTATTGCGCACCATGGAGTTTATCAAGAAGTTCGTCGACTACTAGAATGGGAAATTTATCCTTGATAGTGTTGGCGTTCAATTCTCTATAGTCAACACAAAGACGCCAAGTTCCATCTTGCTTGGGAACTAGCAAAACTAGTGAAGAGAAGGGCGACTTGCTAGGCCTAATGATCCCCTGTTGAAGTATCTGAGAACATTACCGTTCAATATCATCCTTTTGTAAATGAGGATACCTGTAAGGCCTTACCACTACTGGAGTGGACCCAAGCAGCAAACAAATTCGATGATCACATTGACAAAGGGGCGGTAAACCCATAGGTTCTTGAAACAAATCATCAAATTCTAGCAAGAGTTGTGCTAAAGGATTCTCGACTGTTGAGGGTTCACCTAGCGAATGTAAATTTTTCCCAGCATACATAACCGACCTCCCCTCCACTGTGAATTTCATTGTGAGCGTCGCAAAATCCCAAACAATAGGTCCCAATTCTTGTAATAATTTAATTCCCAATACAATATCAAACCCATCCAATGGTATAACATAAAAATTAGCCAAAAATTCGTGTGCATCAATATAAAAGGTGAGATGAGAACAAACCCCTTTACTCTGGACTTTCTCTTCGTTAGCAACTGACACACTAGTATTAGGTAAATGTTTTACCCGAAGGGCTAGACATCGAACTGCTGTCTCACTAACGAAATTATAAGTACTTCCTGAATCTACCAAACTCAGCAAGGGCTGTCCACTCATTATGGCTTGTAGTCGCATAGTCCTAGCATGTGTCTGGTCTATAATAGCATGTAACGAAATTTCAGGTTCTCCTCCAGGTTCTTCATCAATTTTTGTAGTCGCTTCCTCTGCAATATCACTCAGCTCTAACCAGAATAGTTTCGTGCATTGATGAGTCGTTGAATAGGGTTCATCACAATTATAACATAAACCCTTTGAGCGACGTTCTGCCATCTCAGCTTTGCTTAAACGCCTGATAAAAGGAGTGTGTTTTGGGGTTGTTGAGGAACCCGTAGCTGCGGAGGTTATGGGATTTTTCTGGGCGTTTAATGATTGTGAATTCGAGGATCCAAACCCCACTCGACTATTTTGCCCTTGCCATCTTCGGTTATTTCCAACCTGTAACAGTTGTTGCTTTTGTTCAAAGGCTCGAGCAGACTCATGGCTGTGGCTAAATCTATAGGCTTGTGTAATTGGACGTCCAGTCAAATGGAGACATCCAGACCAGCCATGAATAAGCCAACGTGTTGATCTACCCAAACATATTCACTAACCCTTGCCAATTTCTCTTGAAACTGCCGCTGATATAGCTCTATGCTTCTAGTTTGTCCCAAACTGACTAAGTCGCCTAACAGATTGCTACCTTCTGGTAGGCCAAATCGCAGTGAACAATGATTACGGAATTCCTGCCAACGTGATATGCACCCTTTCAATTTTAATTGATAGTAAAAAAATTGTGCTTCACCCAACATGTGAAAGGCTGCCAAACTCACCTTGTCTGCATCGCTGGTGTGTTGATTTTCAAAAAACTGCTCACAACAATGGAGCCAGATTAATGGGTCCTCTGTTCCATCAAAAGTAGGGAAATCCAATTTTGTGAATCTTGGAACAGCTCCTCCATTTGTGAAAAATAATCCTCTTTTTGGTGGCCTTGTGCTTGTCCCCGCAATCGTTGGTGTAGGCATGGGACTCGGTTGAACCGTATTACTGCAAGCCTCAGCATCCCCCATCATGGTCTTGCTCAAATCCGAAATCAGGTTTTTCATCTGTTCCTGAAATTGGTGAGTGATATGATTTAAGTGACTATCCAACCGATCCTTCAAATCCAAAAATTTTGCCTCCACGATTGATTCCATAACAGTCCGCTCTTCTTGTAGCAATGCTCGTATCTCATCGCCCATGGTGATTGGCTCTGATACCAAATTGTTATATATCTGAGAACAGGATCGAGTTACCGGACGATTGATCGGGAAGTCGATTTCAACTCTCTTCCCTTTATTGCGATTTCTTTGTCGAGCTATTTTGGATAAAAATTTTAATCAACTGCCATTTTATTTTATCTTCTGTCCTTTTAAATAAGGATCAGTCAGATTACAAATATAGAAGTCTTATATCTATAGACTTCTTCACTGTTCCTTTAAATAAGGATCAGTCTTATTATAATTATAGAAGTCCTATCTCTCTAACTTCCTACGGAATGAGAATAGGACAATAATTATAGAAGTCCTATAAACTCCCTACGGAATAAGAATAGGAAACAATAAACTGAAAATAAAGGAGAATATCAATTCTGAATCTTTCCTTTTCTGGTATAAGATTTCCCAATGAAGGCATCCACAACAATTGGATAGATTAACCAATCTTTTGATCACAACATATTCTATAACCCAAATTCTGGCCATCAATTCACTGATCAAATTCTAAAAAATTTGTCTCAAACAAGCTTTGAAAACTTAACCTTACCCTACTGCAGGGAAGCCTAAAACTTGTTCCTGGAATTCCTGCCAAGGAAAAGTCTTATCCCAAATCAAAATTTCAACTCAGTTCTGGAATCTCAAGTTCTTCCAACTTGGACCCAAATTCACAATTTTCCTGAGCTCTGCCTTAAAAATTTAACTATGAATTCATGAAAATAAGTGATGAATCTGTGTTCTTGCATGCATCTTAAGCAGCAATGAACCTACCATGTATTAGCACATATGTCTATATACAAGGCATTAAGGCCCAATAATTAAGAAGCTAAACTTGCGAGCGGAGATATTTATACTGGAAGATTACCAGTTTTCTCAATTATATCTGTTTTGATTTCATTCTTCACACCCTCTCCACCACCACAAACCACAAAAGAACGGAAAGAAATATCAAAACCAACCACAATCAAGATGGAGAAGACTGAAGAGACACCTCTCTTATACGGGTTTAGCTCCTTTCTAGATCAAACTAGTGCAAATAATATTATAGCTAACCAAAACCTTCAAAAGTCAAATGTACCTCATTTAGAATATTTTCCAGCTCCTTCTGTTTTCTCTCTGTCTTCCTATGGTAAAATTCGATTGCTTCCTTTAAATCATCAAAGGCATTTTCCAATTTGTATGCTCGACTTTCCATCTGAGACACTCGTGCACTAAGACACTCAACTGAATGCAAGATAACATCAGAGTGTTCCTTCATCTTTCTATCAATCTCTGAAATCACTGCCACATCACTTGAAATTCCAATTGTCTCGCCTCTGATTTTTGTAGAGTTGGTTCGACCCATAGAGGTCCAACCCTGTAAGAACACCATCCAAGCAAAATTTAAAAATCTAAGAATACCAATACAAGTGCAATTTGATCATAGGAAGTAATTTATGCATGAAATAGTGAGAATCGAGAAATTAATCTTGAAAGTAGTTGTTCATATAGTAGCAACTGTGGACCAGAAAAACTGGACAACTATGAGCTTTTGAAACAACCTCTCCATTCCACATTAGTAGAATTTTCTTGAGCACCTGGAGCGCCACCATACGAGTAAACGTACTGAAACTTGATGCGCAAAACATATATGACACTCCATAATTCAGTGAATAAAGAACCCAAGTTCAACAAGAAATAACACAAATAACCCGCCAAGAGCTGATTCTACAAACAAAAACTTAACAGAGGTTTGCAGTAACCGAAAACAAGAAAAGCTCTGATCTTTTACAAAATTTTCAATCAGGAAAGTTCAACAGATCAAAATTCTGTACTTGGGTAGCCATATAACCATTGTCATTTCTCAAGAAATCGACGTTTATGTGGTAATCCAAAAAGCCAAAACCAAAAAGATAGAAGCAAAAAGGAAAGAAGAGAAGATAAATACGCTTAAATCAGTCTCACGCAAAACTTGGTTTCTGGCCTGAGAAGAGCGTATCAGATGGAAATCGTCGTCGTCACCATCATCAACATCGTCATCTAGAAAATTGAGTGTCTGGGACTTGGAGAGTTCTGTAACCTGCTTATCCATAAATCTGGAGGGATGCATTTCAGAATAATTAACAATATCTCCGATCTTCGACTGATCGAAAGAACAATACAAGACCTCAACTTAGAGCGAAGTTTACCAGAACTTCTCGGGTTTACTCATGAGACAAGCTCGGTCCGCTTCTATTTTCTGCTTAAATTTTTGTATAGAAAAAACCGGGTTTACCTGGGAATATCCAAGCCGACTAGACGTCTAGACCGACCTTCGTTTGCTTATTTTGCAAGTTGTAGTCTAGTACTAATATTAAGTTTAGGAAGAAAATTTTGGTTACTCTAATAAATTTGAGACTATGGTTATGAAATTCTAATTCATTTAAGAATTTAATATTTTAACTTTATTGACTAATAATTAAAACTTGATCAGTCGTTTTTCAGGTGGTGAGCTAAATTGGCTTGGTCCAGGCTTTACCAACTTGCTGCTGCAGGTGATTTAAGTGGCTAAATACCTGTTTTTTTTTTTTATTTTCGTTAAGTTTTTGTTTTTCAAAATAAAAATAAAAATTTATTTGATTGATAATGTTAATGTAGCTAATAATTATTATATATTAGATAAAAACTTAAAGATAAATTAGCTTTAATTAATTATATTTATTTTAATTTCTTATATAATATTTATTAATAAATTGTCAATAAAATTTATTTTAATTTATTAAAATAAATATTTTTAATTTTTAATTAATATTTATTTTAATATATTTTAATTATAAATCAAAATTTTATTTAAACTTTAATATTTTAAAGGTATTTTAAATTTAATTATATTTGTTAAAAATTATTAATTTAGTTTCTTTTAATTACAAAAATTAAATTAAATTATTCATAATTAATTAAATATACATAATTCTTATTAATAATTAATATATTAAATAATTAAATAATATATATTTAGTTGATAATAAATCAGATTATAAAAATATACACCGAAAGCAAAAACTATTTGTTGAATTTCATAAATTTTGAAAATTGAAAGCAGTTATGACGGAAAATAAAAACTAAAAACTTAAACAAATAGTTTCTTTTACTAAATTTGAAGATAAAAACAGAAAATCAAAAATATAAATAAAAACAAACAAGTCCTTAATATTTCATGACCTTCAATTATAAGAAACTTTGTTTAAATTGAGATCTTATTTAATTAGGCCAGATTCATTAATTTGTTAAATCATTCATCACATAATTTAAATTTATTAATTTATCAAACTATTTACTTAAATATATATATTTTATAGATCGAGTACTTATAGGCTTGACCCTTTTGTTTGGACCTGACTCAAAGTTAAATCATGTGAGTTCTTTTTAAGCAGCAATTTTTGATCACTTCTTTGAACTTATTCATACCATGAATAATTACGTGATCCGACACATGCCATTCTTTATTTCTAGGTTTTACTCTATGCATCTTCCTTTCTATTTTTGGTCTTTGAACTTTTGAAAAAATAAAATCTACTTAAAAACTTATAATTAGCAACCATCTACTGGAACAGATTGTCTATTCCCGCTATCATAATCCAACTCTGTTCCAAGCCCTTACATCCATCCATTGCAATAAATAAATGAGAATTGGATGGATGGGGTAACTTGGGCACAGAGTTGAACAGAATAGAGGGAACAAAAGATTTGTTTCCCCATCTACTGAGGAAGCATAAAACTCACATCTCTAAATCAGTTACCTTTTTAAAGTAGAAGCCCAAGATGTTTTATGTCCTACATTTGAAGATAAAAATAGTTATTCACTAGATGATATAATTTAAACTGTGTTTAAGCTCAAGGTTGAATCATATATACTTTATAAAGTCCCAGTTATAATTGGCACTTGGTGTATTATATAAATCAAGTAAATAGTTATTAAACTATTTACTTAAAAATACATAATATATAGATCAAGTACTTATAGGCTTGACATTTTTGTTTGGACTCGACTCAAAGTTATATCAGTGAGTTCTTTTCAAGGAGCATTTTCTAATCACTTCTTTAAACTTATTTACATCATAAATAATTAAGCGATCTGACATATGCCATTCTTTGTTTATAGGTTTTACTCTGCATTTCTCCTTTTGTTTTTGGTCTTTGAACTTGTCTAAGAACAACATCTACTTTAAAACCTATAATTAGCATCCATCTGTTCAGGAAGCATGAGACTCGCATCTCTGGATCAGTTACCTTTTCAAAGTAGGAGCTCTGGATGTTTTATGTCATACATTTGAAAATAAAAATAGTTAGTCACTAAGATGATACAATGTAAACTTTGTTTAAGCCCAATGTTAAATCATTTACACTTTATATAATCTAAGTTATAATTGGCATTTGGTGTAGGCATTGAAATATCTCAAGTACTAGTAGAAATCTAATGTAAAATGAGGTAGGTTTTAGGTTATATCTTAATATAACCTCTAATGCCCTAGCCTAGTAGGATTTTAGTTTCTTGAAATGCCTAAAAGTTTTAAAGGAAGGCATATGATGGTATTGTGAGGGAATGAGTTCTTGATGGGCAAATCGTAGTCCTATAGTTTCTATTTTTCGTCTATTAAGGGATTTGATATTTTTAAATTTCTCATCTTTTATATTAGCAAACTATTGTCTTGTGTTAGATTAGAAGAAAATTGAAACGTAAGATTATTCTTGTTTGTATCATTATGTAATTTTAGTTATGTTGATCATTAGCCATTGTTTTTAGTAATAAAGTTGTTTTGTGACCATTATTGTTCCAATTACTTATTCATTTGAATTTTCATTTAACAATTCTCATATGTAGCCTATTAAAAATGGAGATATATGTACTTGCTTGCTTTAACAAGTGTATGTTGAAATATAAGTGGGAGTTTGTCCCACATAGAAAGAATATATGACCTTGAGCATGCATATAAGCCTAGTGAGTTACTCCTCCTATCACTAATTGATTTTAGGGTGTAACCTCAGTTAGACTTGTATATGCTCAGTCTATTTAGGCTCAATATTATAAAATTTAACATGGTACCATAATAGGTTGCTCTTGGGTTAGTCGTCACCACCTCGATACAATAGACTATGTTACTTATTGGGCCTTAAATTAGCCCACACGTGAGAGGGTCATTTTGAAATATAAGTGGGAGTTTGTCCCACATAGAAAGAATATATGACCTTGAGTATGCATATAAGCTTAGTGAGTTACTCCTCCTATCACTAATTAGTTTTACGATGGAACCTCATTTGGACTTGTATGTGCTCAACCTATTTGGGCTCAATATTACAAAATTTAATACTACATACTTGTAAGCAGTCATATATATACATGTAAACGTTTATTTAAAGTGTATATATATGTAAATGTTTATTAAAGTGTATGTATACATATAGATGTTTATGAATAATATTATATGCTCATTAAAGTTAGTATATATACATGTAAATATTTACTAAAGTGATGTACACATATAAATGTCCATGAATAACTTCTATGCTTATTAAATTTAGTATGTAAGCATGTAAATGTTTATTAAAGTGTAAAGTATATGAACATATAATACATCATATATTTTAATTATTTCAGATGCATGAGCATATTCCTTCAACAAAGAGTTTTAATATAATATCTGACAATATACCAACAAATAGTTCTAATTCAGTACCTAGTAGAAATATACCAAGTGAAGAAATGATTCAATATAATGGAACAAATTCATTGAGAAGTGATGTTTGGAATTATTTCACAAAGACTAGTGATCAAGGGATGAAGCTGAAAACGTTGAATGCAAGTATTGTCCATTGACAAGGAGTTTTTAATGTGGAAACTCTCATTTGAAGAGAATAGTAGTGTCGTGCAACAAAAAGAAGATGGTATTAGGAGATCAAGCATTTTTAACTCCTAATTTAATGAGAGGGAAAAATGAAATAACTGTCATAAGTTATGACAATAATAAATTAAAGTTTTTGCTAGCTATTATGATAATTGGTAATGAATAACTACTCTCCATTATTAATGGTAAAAACTTTAAGATGTTGCCTACCTCACTCCAACTAAACTTCAAGATCCCAACTGAGAATATCGTGAAGT
>JANIIA010000007.1:419188-444078 GCA_027478495.1 Erythroxylum alaternifolium | reverse complement strand
CTAAAAATTAGAGAATCACTATGTACCTCTCCAATTCAATTTATCACTCACAATTCCTATTTCTCAAGAATCACACTCCTTCACACTTATACCAGGACAATTGTCATGAATGCACGTACAATAAATTCTTATATGCACATAACTCACTGTTTACTCCTGCATGAGCATGAGATGTGTTAATTTACCACACCTAGACCCGTTTCTTTGGTCCGACTCGTTCTCTGGAAACGGGATGTTACATCCCATCCAGTTTGCCCCCAAATCAATTCATCTTTCTTAAAGTTTGAATGTGCAGATTCTAGTACTTTAGCTACTCCATATCCTTTTAAAGGTCGTATGTTCATTTATCAACATAAATTAGCCCCATTAGTTCTACATTCATGGCATGCAAAAGTGTATCATTTTATTAACTCAGAACAGTTATGAGAATCATTATCAAGTACTTCAATGAAGAATCAATTTCTTCGACGGATGAAACTGACCAATCTAAGCATGAATGACATCCAAATAAAATCCCTGAAATTCTTGAAAACAACCCTTTTTGTAACTATTGGGACCTTAATTTTGATAGAACCAGTGGTCACAGAAGATAAGTTTCCACCATTGTTGTCGTCTGTTGAGTTTTTGCTCCTTTGTTTGTCCCATATTAGTTGGGGAAAATAATTAGGGAAAGGCTCTTGCCTATATAAAGAAGGTACTACCTCCTTGGTTAATGCACCAATCTAAAGTCAAAGATTTGTATGACAAATTTGACTCTAGTTAAATTCCTCTTTTGATGTGAGAGTTGGATGATTTGTTTTGGGTATTTATTTGTGGGTGTATTAGTGTATTGGGATATTGGGTGAGAGGATAAATTGTGTGATTGTAAGAATTTTTTACATAGTAGATTTTCTTTTCGGTGCCCATGGTTTTTCTCTAGTTTGGGAGTTTTCACGTAAATTTTCTTATGTTGTTATTATTTCTCTATTTTCTACTATTTTTGTCTATAAAATATCCTTGGGTGTGGATTTCGGAGATCTAAATTCCCAACAATTGGTATCAGAGCCAAGGTGTGTTTTTCTTGAAAATTTTGAGTATACTTTGTGGCCGCTATTTTGACTGATCTTCCACATCAGAAAGATTTTCTTGAAAAAGATTTATTTGGTACGGTGGAGCTTTGGTGTGGTAGTATGGAAGTGCATATTTAGGAAAGTTCTAGCTAAGGAAAGATTTGGTACTTAAGTGTGTCCTTTGTGACCTACCTGTCTTTTCTGGAAACTTACTTGGTGTACTATTTATTTCTATAGTAAAATTCATCAAGGCAAAAGAGCACAGGAAAAAATGTCAAGAAATAGGGATTTGAATCTTATCAGATTTGAGGTGGAGAAATTCAACGGAAGAATCAATTTTGTCTTGTAGCAAGTGCAAGTCAGGGACATTTTGATTCAGTTAGGGTTATACAAGGCATTGAAAGGCAGACAAATTCCTGATATTAGCACTACTATTAGTGATACTGGCAAAAGAGCTAGTACGGACAGATCTAGTATGAGCGATGAAGATTGAGAGGATTTAGATTTGAGAGTGGCAAGTGGGATACGACTCTGTTTGGCCAAGAATATCCTTGCGAATGTGCATAGAATATCTGCGGCAAAGGAGCTTTGGAAAAAGCTCGATGAGTTGTAACAAACAAAGGGCGTCTCAAATCAGGTGTACTTGAAGGAGCAGTTTCATGCACTACGGATGAGAGAAAATACTACAATTTCAGATCATTTAAGTGTTCTCAATGAGATCGTCTCTGAACTGGAGGCAATTGGAGTTCATATAGATGATGGTGATCAAGCTTTGAGACTCATTTGGTCTCTTTGACCTTCCTATGAACATATGAAACCTATTTTGATTCATGGGAAGGAGAAGATAGTTCTTTCTGAAGTTATCGGAAAACTTTTTTCCGAAAAGAGAATATTGGGTGGTAGAAGAAATGTTCCTCCTGAAGACTCAGCTCTAGTGGTAGCTGGATATAGGAAGAAGAACTCCATGAAGAAAAATATAGTATGCCGGACGTGTGGACAATTTGGGCACTTGAAGAAAAATTGTCCGAGAGGTAGAGCGGGTTCGGCAAGAGGCTCTGGGTCAGTTAATGGAAAGACTGACAATGTCGCTAACATTGTCTCCATGGATGATTTTGTTTTCTAAAAGAGGGCATGTACATCCTCATGGCATGCCGCTAATCCCAAAGTTGTCATGATAGAGGATGTGTTATTGTTAGCGGATCCACAAGTTTGCACACGAGCATTGGTTTGGCATTGATGCAAGGTATGGTGGAATTTATGTCGATGGCTGATGAACTTCTAGGAAAGCCAAACATGGGAGTGTCATCATAATTTTTTCAGCAAGGTTATTTTCGATATGAGTCGAAGTGAAAGACTTGGAATTGGTTTATTCTGAGTCGGTATGCTTTTATGGTGGAGCATGATGCTGTGAAGCATGATAATTTTCTACATTGGGAGTTAAGTTATTTTCAGGAGATCTTCATTGAGGTGGAGTGTGGTTGTGGGATCAGCCAAAGTCGCCAAGGTGGAGATTGTTAAATTTTGGCTCCTTTGTTTATCCCATATTAGTTAGGGAAATAATTGGGGCAAAGCTCTTGCCTATATAAAGAGGGTTCTACCTCTTTAGTTAGTGCACCAATCCACAGTTAAAGATTTATATAACAAATTTGACTTTAATTAAATTTCTCTTTTGAGGAAAGAGTTGGAAGATTTGTTTTGGGTATTTCTTTGTGGATGTATTGGTGTATCGAGATATTGAATGAGAGAAAAAATTGCGTGATTGTAAGAATTTTTCACATAGTAAATTTGCTTCTCAGTGCCCGTAATTTTTCTCCGATTTCGAAGTTTTTACATAAATTTCTTGTGTTGTTATTATTTCTCTATTTTCTGTTATTTTTTACTATAAAATATCTTTAGGTGTAAATTTGAGAGGTCTAAATTTTCAAGAGCAACTAGCAACTAGCAACTAGCTACCAAGTGTAACATCTGACTTAGTTGCCTGGCACAAGCCAGCCAACTTCATTCTTATTCCCATTTGCATTTTGCTTCAACAGCCGTGACTCGTCACCCATACTCGGACACTGGGCTTTTGCTTTTGCCACGTCTCATCTCTTCGCCAAGTTTTCTGTTCGTACGAAGTTTCCTCTCTATACAGTATACAGTCGACCAGTGTCGATCTCCATTGTCCAAATGCATACGACAATCATGCGTGGTGTGGAAAGCTGATAATGTTTGCATTAAATAAAATTCAAATCGTTAGAAACCATCTCATTAAATAATTAGCGTACTTCATATGAGTTGAAGCATAGTTCAACTGGGACGAGATCCTCCTCGGTATCATTTAATCAGTTCCTACCTTATGCCATGACCTTTTATCCAAAGATAAATCAATTCAATTTGTGGATGAAAGGTCATATCATAGAGTAAGAACTGATTAGATAACTCAGAAGATCTCATCCAATTCAACTCTGTTTTCTTTGTCAGTATCACAACTTGGTCGTTCATAGTTTCACTTTTATTAGCAGTAGAATCCGTTTTTCCATCCTTCACTCGGCTCTTCCGTTGCACCTCCTGCCTTTGTTGAGCTTACCATCCTTCTCTTCCAGCTTTTTTTCGTAACATAAGCACCTGCCAAAACATTTACATTCACAAATTAAAATATTAATGAAAAGATGCCAAAATTTAGGTGACATAAAACAGATAAATGTTGGTGGGACGATTGCGACGTCTGATCAGCTACATTGCACAGAAAAGACCATCTTATATATAAAATGACAAGGAGTACCTGCAACCTACGCATCATTCTCTGAATAAGATCCAGCAACTCAAAGAAAGTTAGAAAATAACCAACTCATTGGATTTCTCCACATCGCTTGTGAAAAAAAAAACAAAAGAGTCGTGATGGTGATGTAGAACGATTTGCTCAAACAATTGATCATCTGCCAACCGTCCTCCATCCTCATGCACACGCCGTAACAGATACATCTAATAGGAAAGAAATACCTTTCCCCCAGCTGCTTGATTTCCAATCTCTTCATTCCCCTCCTGTAGGGTCCTGCATTTGGCCTTTCCCATGTTAATTTGTGGAGTCAATTGACAGCCGCAATATTATACTGCAGCTCTTTCACCTTCTTGTCCTTTTCCTGAACCAAATTCTATAGTAAAAGTAAAGAAAACAGCAAACAGTTATGCAGAAAGGCACTTCTGATCATTTGATCATTGTTTCCAATAACCACACGTATCAAGAGGAAAGGTAAGGGACAAAGAAAGAAACAAACCGCATTTTCAAGAGATATAATCGTTGTTTTATGCCAAGACTAAATATGTAAACTGATTTCAGATTGGCATGCCTAGGGACTATGTTAAGCAAACCTTTAAGCGCGTGAATTCCTCATGTATTGCTGGATCCAACAGTAGCCTCCTTGCCTGTCAGGTCAAGCAAAACCAGATAAAGCCATTAGAAAAGTTGAACAAACTAAGAAAATTATATTATTTATGAAAACCAGGCTATGCTATTTCAAGAAAAAGGTACTAATTTAAGTGCAAGACCTCTCCATGAATCCAAGATATTTGAGCGAATTCTATTATGGAATCTAGTGTGACATACAAGTAATAAAGGGAAGTGGAGTAAAACTGTAAAAGTTGAAATCCACTAGCAGATATGAGATGCTTCCCAATCACCACCAAGTGAACACATGGCAATTACTTGTTTCAATTTTTAAACCATACAATAACAATACCTTTCCTAATAAAACCACAACCAACATTGAAAAATGCCTACTTCAACAATATTACGTTCAATTCAAGAAAGAAGATTCTGACATTTGTTCATACCTGCACTGATGGAGGTATTGAGTTGTGATTTAAGATCCCGTAATGCAGACTGTAAAATTAGGAGTTAAACTTAGTATAACATGGTTACAAAGTTTAGAATATTGCACGAAAGAAGCATAATCATAAATGAAAAAGCTTCTCCTTTTACGTAAGATTTAGAAAAATTTATAAGAAAAATAAATTTAGTTTAAGTTGGCATAAAAATTTGTGGACAGTGCTCCAGAAACTTTCCCTTTCATCCACCAATAAAAACTTATAAGCTGATACAGATACACATACAGACACAAACATACATAGATAGAGAGAGAATTTCACCTTCAACTCTTCTATCCACTGCTATGGTTTAGCAAATGCAAAAATGAAGGCGGCTTCTTTTTTCTTTGCTTTTTCCAGCTGTAATGATGAACAAGACAAAAGGTTAAATCCTAGATAGCAAATAATGACTTGCTGTGATTCCACAGTAAAGAAAGATCAATGCCCTGTTCTTTCAAAGATTCCTCTGAGGATCTCAAGTTCTGGATATGATTGATCACAAGTTCAGGATTTGCAAAGAAGAAAAAGGTTTATAAAATGATCATAAACAAAAAAACATCACAAACACGTGGTAACACAACACTTTAGTATTGTGCTAACCAGGAGACACACTAGCCCATATGAAGGACTCATTCCCAAATGCGGATTCCCACTTTTGAATTTCAAATTTTGCAGCTTCAAGTACCGTCTGAAACAAATAATCCATATCAACTGTAATGCCAGTCTAACATGAAACTTTTAAAGAAGTTAGACAAGTATGTTAGTTTGATTACTTACAAAAAGCAATCAAGAAACAATTTATGACCCAAACTAGCTAACTTCACAAATTTGAAATCAATTTAGCAGGCCAAATGGTAGTAAGAATATGGATAACACTTCATGTTAAAAAAAATGAAGTAAATAGTATAAGACATTCACGTGACGAAACTCAGGGAAACTAACAATAACAGACATATAGGAGTATCAAACAATCTCATTAATTTAAAGGAACCAAGGACCTTAACTCAGGCATGCATCATCAATGATCAGAATAAACATTAAAAAATAAAGAGATCCGAAAGTGTCAATCACAAACCATGAATGTCATCTTAGACCGAAATCCACAAGCACTTCTTCAAGCGTCATTATGGATGAAAAATACTGTACAAAATCAAAATCATCAATGCTCTTCCACTGCACATGGTTTAGTACAAAATACTATTCGTATAATTCAACTGTGAAGGAAGCACATCAAAGTTTCAGTTCTTTGAAAGCAGTGCAGCGTCAACCAACCAAGAGAAACAGCAAACTATTTTTAAAAGCTTAAAACTATAATATTACACTAAAACCTATTGTTTTCTTATGCATTCCAATTGCTTGCCATCATGCTAGGCTCTGCAAGCCATTCCACCCAAAATGTTCTTATCAAAATTGCAGTTGTATATACCCTTTATTGCAACTACTGATAACTTTTCCACTTCAAAAATGTAAAGTTTGCAGAAAAATAAAGATCTCATCCTTAAACCATAGAGATAATGAAGTAGTGAGAAGAATATATACTTGGCATGTTGCAAGGGTATTTCTACAATTATCAAGACTGCAAAAGAAATCCCACCACATAAAATGTATAAGCTCCAAATTATTTGCATCTAAACTAGCAAAAGCACGAAACATAAATTCCTTTTAAGACTCGAAAAGTAAAAACAAATAGTTCTAGCAGTACCGCTCACGAAGAGATAGAATCATTGCAGTTTCTTCAACCTTTGTCCTGCATAATTGAACAAACAATATATTATCCTACATAACACATGCATGCTTCAGCAACTTACTGACACCACCCAATGACAAACTTTCACCTTCAGAATTCAAAAGAGGGAATATTAAATAAACTCAAGTACTGAAGCATCACAAGGACAAAGCCTTGATTTCTTGCAGAATCCATTCACTATCGCTCGAAAATGTGTGAACTTGAATCATACACTGAATGCATTAGCAATGCTCCCAAGCTCTTGTATTACAACGGTTTACTCTCCCTTACACCCATTTTTGTACATTTCAGCTTAATTGTACCGACAAATCCTACTGCTACAATAAAATCGCAGACTTAATAATGCTTCTGCTTTTATACAAGTCAACAAATTTAGCACCTTTTTAGGGCCAAAGATGTCATCTTCGTCATCCTCAAGATCTCTAAAGCTCCGCTTAACACCTAAAATTTGCAAGCAAATCCACACCAAAAACAAAAAGTATGAAAATAAATCAAGAAATAGCAGAATTAAAAAATAAGACAGAATTGACATAGTCATTCATAAAACAGTGAATAGAGAAAAAAACTGCACGCTTTGAACTGTGACCACCTGAAAAATCACCCCAAAATCATCATCATCCTTGAATTGCCAAAATTCGCAATCAAAAACCGTAAAACCGCAACACGGGAAAACTGAAAATGAGTCTGGGAAAAGTTACTTACATCGTCGAGATGGTTGTGAGAGGTCATTAGGAAAAACCCTAACAAGAAAAGATTGGAAATTTTTAATCAAAATTTGGACTTCTTGAGATTTTGTGAGGAGAGCGACAGGGTCTTTCTTCTTCCTCTCGTGTGACGCGGCAATTCTGAAACGAAGAGGAAGAAATTTCTGTGCGGATGGCTCCATGGAATCCAACTTAGAGACTCTGACGTGTCGGATGGTGGTTGGTGAAGTAGGAACACGGAGTAGTGTGGAGGACCAAGATGGACTCTATCTTAAGGGCCACGAGTTCTTGAGATCATGGTTCAGAAGAAATTATCATCACATTGTAACGATTGTGCTTGTAAAGATCAATTTCTCGACAAATGAGGCTCACCTCTATTTAACGATTATACAAATCCTTTATAAATTTTATTTTTGGTATTTTTTAAACATCAATCGGCTATTAAAAATTTCAATTATAATTTTTAACATTAATGATTCTCTTGTATGTATAAGAAGTTATGAGTTTTTATAAAAGATTCATTTGTTTAAGGTAAATAATTTTTCTATTTTAAACTTTTAAGATAATTAATTAATTTAACCTTTATTAAGCAGCAAGTTCTCTTAAAATAAATAGATTAAATAAGAATTTTTATAATCTTTCAGATGAAATGTTAAATTTACCTAACAAATAAATACGAGAAATATAACTTATTAGATTGTTGATAAATATACGAGAGTAAATATAATCTTTAGATTGAATAATCATAAGAGTTTGTTAAAGTTTTTCTTAAAATATAGTTATATCTAAAGTGTAATTGCATCTTTATATATTGCCATCTTTACAAAAATTTCATCAGTTGCATTTTTAATATTTAAATTAATAAGAGAAAAGGTCAATTACACATTATATTCTAATTCACTAATTTGCATAGATTAAAAGAAGCAAGTTCTAGCAAGGAAGATTGACTTTTAAAATTATTATAATCCCAAAATAGAACTGGATCAATGATTGAATCTGACAAACTTGTTCATTTTGAATGGGAACAACAGAGGAGGAAGAATTTTTTGAAATCCTTTTGGCAGTCCAAGTTTGAAGCAAGACTTTGATTAGAATATTGGATACTCGTGGGATATCTTCTGAAATTAAAAAAGAAAAAACTAGTCAGACATGGCAACGTGGAACTTTTTTTATTAAATTATTTTATATAAAAATGTTAGAAAATACTAGGAAATGGGGCTGCACTGCAGTGGATCTTTTAGGGTTGCGAAGATGACGATGAAGACAAACAACCTTTTATGAAAATCTTTGATCTTGAAGCACCTAATGCACAAAAGAAAGATTAGCAATCTATTGCTGTTTAGTACTTGACATGGATAATCATGCTAATGATGTAATAGCTAATCCAATAGTCTATGCATTAGGTAAGGCATCACAAAATGCAAACACTACACCAGCCTACATAATCCAATACATGCGATGAAACTGCCCTATTGCCGTGTCCCACTCTCCCGCAATTGCCTCCTAGTTTATGGGGCCCTTTTCAACTCCCAATTGATGGATGACACGTGAAGTGACGCTAATTAATTACCCTCATTAAAATGTAATCCAATGAATCCTTTGAGCTTGATCATCACATCATTGATGATAAAAGGTAGTTAATTTGTCATAATGATCGGTAGTTAAGTGTTCATAGTTTGTGTCGGCAATTGTTTTTTTTTTCCCCTTTATTAGCAACCCTTTATCCTTTCACATTCTTCCATTTAACAAAAGTATTTGATGCTTTGACTTTCTAATAATAAAAAATAAATATTTAATCCCATCAAAAGAAGAAAATAACAAGTGAATTCCACTCGATACATCCCTTGAGATTTGATGTCGTTTCATCCTCATAATCATAAATGGAGAAAAGGGTTGTTGAGATATTTGGAAAAACAACAATTGCAGTGACTAGTGGTTAATTTTCATTGGTTAGGTAGCTCGATGGACTTGCTTAATGTCTAAAAAAAACCAAGTCTTACGGTGATAGAGTGGAGTTGTTGTGGACTTGGTAACTTTAATTCATTTAAGACTATAATTAACTTTATTGATTTCTCAACTAAGAAAATAAGATGGGATGTAAAGAATAATGATTAATGCCTTTGTCTCAAATTCAAAAACCCAATGAGAATGTCCTTTTTGTTCTTGATGCAATGCAAATTTATCTTGAAAGTAAGTATATGGACAAGATTGAGTAGTTAGCTAAAAGATCAATCGAAACAAACATGTGATCTAGTATTCTAAACACTAGCTTAAGATACAAGTTAAAACCCTTAGCTTTTTGCATCATGAAAGGGTAAAATTTTTCCAACAAACAATATTAATGGTCGGTAAAAAAAGTGCTTTTCATTAATATATAGACTATGCTTATTAACATTAATCTAATTTAGAATTAAAAGAAATTAATTGTAACAAATTAAAATATTTATAAATGAAATCAGGTTGAGAACATTTAAAATCTATTAATTAATTGATAAATAATTTGATCTATTAGTATAAATGCATTATGTTAAATAGAATATGAAACTTAGTTATTCAACTTTCAATCATCAAGTTTATCACATCACAATTGTGATGATCTTGAATTAGTTTTTATTTTTTTCCCACACAACAACTTTTGTAAGATTTCTTGATATTATATATATTAACTTAGTATTAAAAAACAGAAGAAAGAGATTTATTGAAGTGTCAACAAATTGATTCACACTCTAATTTAGAGTTAAAAAAATAGGCTGTACACTATAGTTTCTGCAACTATACGGTTAATGAGAGAAAGAAGGCAAAGTGAGGAAGATCACATGTGAAACAAGTAAGGGAAGTGTCTCACCAAGTTGTGGCAAATCGATGAGTAGTGCTGGCAAGGTTGGAGACCGAGGCGGGGTCCCTAATGCATAGGTAGCCAGTTCATACCATTTACCTCCATGGTGGAGGAGTCAACGTCAGTGCTCTCTTTTAGTCCATCAATCCTCCGACAATGGCTATCCTTTTTCTCAAAGTGAAAGGATTGAATTTCTTGGCCATGTCGACCAAAACGAATTTGTGATCAATGACACGGCAAAAAGCACCCTTGTCTCCCAGCTCTTACCTCCTCCCTACATCATTTTTTGATCTTTGTTTTCTCATCATATTACATGTAATTATCACTTCTTCTTTTTTCTGTTTTCATTATATAAATGCATTCGTGTGGCTACTACATGGAGACATGATCAATTTGTTGTTGGATGATTTTCCTTTTGGGTGATTTTATGAGTTTGAAATGCTTATACTAAAAGCAAAAATGATGATTTTCCTCTTCTTTTTTTGGCATTTTATGCTTTATTCCAAAATCTTAAATTCAAATTCTCACAAAAAATTAATTTTATTAGACCCTTTGATACCTTTCTAATGAAACAAAGTAAAATTTTGAATTATTTTTACTAGTTTCTGATTAATACCTAATGGCATCACTAATTTGTGGAGAGAAAAAAGTGAGAAGCACACCAGTCAAGTTCAATTTTGTAACTCAGATAGATGTTACATGGTAAAGTATATATCAAAGCAATTGCAATAGCAATTACTTTTTCATATCAATAATTAGAGATGGGGTTTAGGTTATCATTAATTAAGATTTTCGCCACTTTAGTTTTATAGAGAATAGAGATAATAATCATTTCAACTCAAACGTCTAGTTAACAACCATGAGGATTCAATTCCAAGCCTCATGGCTGGGAGGACACGAACCTCGTGCAGTTAAATTAATGAATAGTATTGTATAATATGGGAGTAAAATACGGGCAGGAGTAAGACTAAGTCGCAAGTTTAGGAATTGATTATCTGAATTCCTCTGAGAATTTTATGTCTTGACTGTGTAGGTTCCAAACTTCTGATTCAAGTCTCACTGCAGTTCCTCTTCTTTCTTGTCTTGAGAATTCTGAAAATGGTGTGCGGCAGGAACATGTTGTCCCTTTCCTTTGAAGATGGAAATAATTAATGTCTCAAGAGATGATTACCTAACTATTATAGAGTGACATGATGGATTAATCGTGGCCATGTCAAACAGTCCAAACCACCAAGCATATCAGAAGAAATTGTATGCCTGTAATGAGATGCTACCATTTTCACAGGTCAAAAATTTCCTACCCGAAATAACAATCATCCATTGATGTGATCTTACCACAATTGCATTAAAGACTTAATGAGATCATACCATTTTCACAGGTCAAAATTTTCCTACTTGAAAGAACAATCTTCCATTGATGTGATCTCACCACAATTGCATTTAAAGATTTAAAATTCAAAAATAGATATCCGGTTTTCTTTCCATTTCTCCTGAAAATATATCATAATCTCTTCTCAGCTTCCACAACAATAGAATTGAAGTCACTCAAAGTGGAGAGAATCATAATTAATGAGAAAAGGGATACAGACAAACGGATGGTTCATTTCCTACAATCACAGAATATTAT
Organism: Erythroxylum alaternifolium; assembly: GCA_027478495.1. Taxonomy (NCBI): domain Eukaryota; kingdom Viridiplantae; phylum Streptophyta; class Magnoliopsida; order Malpighiales; family Erythroxylaceae; genus Erythroxylum; species Erythroxylum alaternifolium. The sequence goes on along the minus strand of JANIIA010000007.1, from coordinate 432,269 downwards.
TATGAGAAATAAAACGCCAAAAAGAAAATGGTGTATTCCATAGTCACCAAGCTTAAAGAATGTGCTAGTCACTGGACCACATTTAGAAGGTGGTCTCAGCCAATCATTTCACCTTTTGTATAATAGGGTGCTGACATTCTGACATGTGATTAGTGTAATTACTAATTAGTCAAGATTGCTTGCCTAATGCAATCTTTCCACAACAACTATGAATCTCTTGCTTCTTCTAGTAATATAAATTTTCGTAAAGCGTCCAAGAATTGATATCTCAAAATCTTGTTGAACAAGTAAGATTTGAGCATTTCAAGGGTTTCCTATAATTCAATGTAAGACAATCCTTACAAATTATAAAGTTTAAATGACATGTGTATCTGTAATTTACAAACTATTCTTCATTTTAATATATATTGCTTTTTGCTTAGTGGTAATTAACTAATTATTTTTGACTAACTTGAAATAGGACCATGTCACGCATTTCAATATAAATGGAGTCCAGAGTAATCGATCATATAATATGGATAGTCCACCATATCAACATGTTGAATTGACAAAAACATATTAGTAAATATACTGTTGATATTAACCTAAAAATGGCAGAAGCAATTCTTGTACATGAAGGTAAAATAAAAAGAAATCGTACCATTTTTACAGGGTTCGGAAAGACTTTGCTTGTTAAATTGGTATGAGGAAGTGAACGAAAAGTTGAGAGATACCAATTTCCATATCCCAAGAATTCTTCTTCCTAATCACACACGCACATTTATATATATATATATGTACTACGTTCGTAGTCTCTGCGGTAAGCTGCTTCTCTTGTTGTCCAAGATTATAGACATCAACAACACCATCATGAAGGGAACTTTAAAGTACTTGGCAGGCATTGCAGGGCCAAGTGGTTATGGCTCCAATGCAACCGCTGAGCAAGTTACTGAAGGCCATGCTTTATCAGTCCCTCCCCATCTCACTGCTATTATCACTGGTTAGTTGCTAATTATCTCCACCATCAACTAAGATTGTACTGTAATCCAATGATATTATCTTTTCCTCTTGACCTTCAAAGCAGGTCTGGTGCATGCAAATGCCCTACCATGTCGTTTTTGCGTCTCAGATTTGAGTTACTTATTTCTTTGTTTCCTTCTTCTTCTTCTTCTGAGTGAATCGGATGAAAATTGTAGTGTTATGAATCAAGATACGGGTTTTATACCCAGACGATACACTCTTCTGCCTCCTATGGAGTTTCACAATTTAAATATGGTGTTTAGTTTTAGTTTTTGGCATCTCCAACATCATTTCAGTCTCGATATACTCTTCTGCCTCCTATATGGAGTTTCACAAATATGGTGTTTACTTTTAGTTTTTGGCATCTCCAACATCATTTCAGTCTGTTCTCCTCACTTTCTTAAAAGCATAAGAGTCTAAGGTAGGTTAATCAAGACATCTCTTCACTCTCTGGTTCATTCTCCCAAAAAAAAAAAAATCTGATGGGTTCATGATAATCAAACATTAAGATCCTACTTTAGCCAAGTAGAAACAACATCGGTACCCGTCTGCCTACAATCTGCATATTCCACAGAATGCTTATTTTATTCGTGTCTCTTTTTGGTTTTGTTAAGGTATGGTAGATTTGTCTCTTCTGAGCACCATATCCTCCCACAAACTCATCGCTTGTTTCTGGGCCACATTTCGAAACTTACCATACTGTGCAAATTTATTACTATAAAACTCATCAAAATTACCACCAACACTTACGATTCAAGATGAGAATTAAAATTCTTGCAACATCTTTTACTCGTTAAAAAGGAAAAGCAGAAGTCTTTCCGTGGACAAGCTAAATACTTGTGGATTGTTACATGAACTAATAAAAAGGGATTCATATATATTGTTTTTCCGTAAATTATATACAAGTGAAGAAGTTTCGTCCTAATCCCTTGAAGGTGCTACATCGGGCATTGGAGCTGAAACTGCAAGGGTATTAGTTAAGAGAGGAGTTAGAATAGTTATGCCTGCAAGGGATTTGAAGAAGGCAAGTGAAGTAAAGGAGATGATACAAAAGGAGAATCCAAACGCAGAGATCATAACAATGGAAATTGATATGAGTTCACTTGCGTCAGTCAAGAGATTTTGTTCCGACTTTCTTGCTCTTGGACAGCCACTTAACATCCTCATGTGAGTATACATAATTTATGACATTGAACTTCATTTCCCTCTTCACCAACAAGTTGATGTACAATGTTTGTTTAGATATTGATAGTAGAAATTGGTTTCTCTTTTTCAGAAATAATGCTGGTATATACTCTAAGAATTTAGAATTCTCTGAAGACAAGATTGAGTTGACATTTGCTACGAATTATTTAGGTATGTCTTAATTTTATTTTTTAATTTATAAAATTTCCCAAAATTAGGAAAATATTATTCCAACTCTATTTCTTCCCTTTTGAATATTCATAAATCAAAACGACACCCAAAAATCAAGGTAGGGAAAGCCATGATTTTGGTGACAATGACAAGAAGAAAAGTTCGCTATTCACTTTGTTGCTTTCCCACCATAGTACACAGAGATACATGCATGTGGTGCATAATTGCAAATAAAACTTGTCATCATAGTCTTTAGCTGAATAAAAAAGGGATATAGATTGCGGAGAACTTAATTTTGATGATTGTGAAAACATAAATTAGTAAAATCAGACACTATCTATTCTACATGATAAAACGAGAGTCTATAAGGCTTTTATAGAGGATAGACCACCGTAAAGATGATGGCCTAATTTGCACAAGTCTTGGAATTCTGCGTGCAATAAGAGAAAACAACATTTTTATCTTTTTATTTGTTCTTTAATTATAGCGGCAAGGTGATATTTTGCTTCTAGAAAAGCAAAGGGAAAGTATTATGTTCAAATTTGTTAAGTGTTGTCGGTCATGAATATTGCAGGGCACTTTTTGCTGACAGACTTGCTAATAGAGAAAATGATGGACACAGCAACAAGGACAGGGATTCAGGGAAGAATAATAAATCTATCTTCTGTGGTTCACAAATGGGTGAAGAGGGATGCGTTTTCATTCAACGAGATGCTAAGTCCAACCAAGTATGACTAATCTCTTTCCTTAATTTGTCCACCTTCCACTGCTGTTTTAAGACATTAATGAGTTGCAGCTTTACTTTTTCAGATACAATGGAACAAGTGCATATGCTCAATCCAAATTGGCCACCATATTGCATGCCAAGGAAGTTGCAAGGCAGCTGAAGGTGAAATTTCACAATGTTTTCACTTTAGAATTCTAAATTCCGTATGCCATCACATCAACTGTAGTCAGATATAATTAACTGCAAAAATCTTCCGTGTATTACATTGTTGCTTTTATTTTTCTCTTTCTCGAAAACTCTCATGTTTTGTTCTTCTGACAACATTTGCAACGTGAATGAAAAAAATAGAAAAGAAAAGTTCTGCAGATGACAATCATTTGGTTGCCTGACAAGGAAAATATTGCAGGCAAGGAATGCAAGAGTGACGATAAATGCTGTCCACCCAGGCATTGTAAAGACAGGAATCATCAGGGCTCACAATAGTTTTGTCACAGGTACAATTCTTTTTTCCCGCTTCGGAACATTAATTACTACAAACTACCAGTGACCGTGTGTATCAATTCCGTCTTTTATTTCTTCTGGACATTTATCTTCAAGAAACTTTTGTATGCAGACTCTTTGTACTTCATTGCTTCCAAGTTACTGAAGACTACATCACAGGTCTGTCTACATTTCCCTTGTCACTTCTTTAAACCAAGAGATTCACATTAGGAGAGAAAAGAGACAGGACTTGCCTAGTTATTTGGACTGTAGTGTTGTAGTACTTAACAGTGCATGAAATGTGCGTCCTTGCAGGGTGCTTCCACCACTTGTTACGTTGCCATGAGTCCTCAAGTTGAAGGCACCAGCGGCAAATACTTTGCAGACTGTAACGAAAGCAACTGTTCATCCTTGGCAAATGATGAAACTGAGGCATACAAACTTTGGAGGCAGACCCGTGCTTTGATCCACAGAAGGTTTCATTCACCACCAGCTTGAATTATGTTAACCAAAGTACAAATCTAGGAATCATGTATATATGCAGGTTATAAACCTTTCCTTTTTGTCTTATATGGGTGTAAGGCATTTTACGATAAAATATCTTAACTCACAAAGATAGGATTCACATGTAAAATAAAAAGGGTCCTTTCCCTTTTGGCCTTTTCACGCTGTTCCTTACAAACATTGATCTTACTAAAATGAAAATCTTTCAAATCTCTAATGACGTCTCAATTCAACGTTGTTGTTTCCGAGTCCACTGATCAAGGAAAGACAACCAAAATCGACCTGTTTTAATGGTAATACTAGCAAATAGGAGTGATAATGTTGAATAATTTCGACTTTTCAGCAGATTTTACGGTAAAGCTCTTAGTTTATGTTTTTTAATATATGTTTATTTGAATTTGAAAGTATTTCTTGAAATTTTAGATAATGTTTGTTGTTTGTTGAATTAAGGAATAATTATGTAATTAGTAGTTAAAATTTTTATGTTTAAACGTGTCTCTCATGTCTTGCATTTAATTAGATTGATGAAATGAAATTCAATATGTTGAGGGGAAACTTCATTCTTCAATTCTCTTCCTGTTATGCTATCAGAGCATTCCTTTTAAGAAAATGTGAGCTTTATTTCTGAGTACATTCGTCAGCTTAAACACTTGAAATTAATTAAGAGTATAAATACTTGATAATTTAAATACAGGTGAGTTTATGAGTTAGTTCAAAATGGTATCAAGCAAATTTTGTGCCTACCTTCGTCTATTCTTATAGAAAAAAATTATCTATTGTAGATTGTTAAGATGAAATCATACATATGAGCATTGGGTTTGTTTGAGATTATTGAAAGTGAAGCTCATCTAACTTCCTTTCCGCAAAATTCAATATTAGCACAAATCAAGAAACATGAAGAATATGTGATTAATGACTTAAAGCATTCACTTGCATACAATTACTAGGGCAAATCAAAAAATATGAAGAATATTTGATTAAAGACCTAGATCATTCATTTGCATACAATGCAAATCAAGCATGAGATAAATTAAAGGAAGAATTTGAAGGTAATGGAAAAGTAAAAATTTGTAAAGATGCCCTCTCTTAAAAGAGAATTTGAGATATGGAAGATAAAAGATAGGGAGACAGTTAAGGAGTATTCTCTGAGACTCAAGCAATTTGTGAATCAAATTCAACTTTATGGTGAAACATTTAAAGACTTAAACGTGATGAAAAAAATGTTGACTAGTTTACCTAACATATTTAAGCCTAAGATTTTGACAATCAAAGAATCTTATGACTTAAAATTTTGTTAATTGCATAATTAACTAATTAGTAAAATATATGCACAAGAGCAAAAGATCTCTATGAGGCATAAAGAGAATATTGAAGGAGCACTCACAGTGACATGAAAAAGCAAGAAAATAAAGTCAAATATGGAAAAAGGGTACTAATGATTAGTATAGTAAAGGCAGAAATTTATCATAAAATTTAAAATAATTTCATAAAGGGTAAATTTTCACCCTATGGAACATGTAGTAGAACAAACCACATCAAGAAGCATCATTGGTACAAAGGCAAATCTTAATACTAGTGTTCGTAGCGCAAAAGATTTGTACATATCGAAATATTTTGTAAAAGGAAGATGGAGTCAGCAGAGAAGCAACTTTTAGAATAAGCAAATCATATTAGAGATCAACCACAATCTAGGGAATGTTTGTTTATAGTCACGAAGTCCTTTCTTTTAAATGAAGCCAAAGTTTGGGCTATTGATAGTAGTTGTACAAGCCATGTAGCTAGAAATATTAATATATTCACTTCACTTGATAAATCTTCCAAAATCGAGGTGAAATTAGGAAAAGGAGACCTTATGCAAACTAAAGGTACAAGGTATTATTATTATTCCAACTAAAGAAGGTATTATGTCTCTTACTAGTGTCCTTTATGCCCTTTGCTTGGAACACTATCTTTTATGCATAGCTAAAATATCGAAGAAAGTTTTTCAATGATTTTTAAACATAATATGTGCACTATTTATGATCATCATAGCTGTGAAATCATAATTGCTGCAATGGTAGACAATAGTTTTCTATTGGATTTATATGTGGCTAAACAATATGTTTAAATGACAAAATTGATGAAATATAGTTATGTAATAAATGATTTAGGCATTATAATTAGAAATTTCTGAAGTTCATAGAAGATAATGATATAATGACGGGTATTTCTATAAAAGATAGTGTTTTTGAATGTTTTTAAAAAGGAAAAATTCATAGAAAAGACTTTCCTGTCAATAAGTCTTGGAAAGGGTTGGAAAAACTTGAATTACTCCCGAGTGATGTATACAGTCCAATGGGCATTCCATATCTAATGGAAGTATATATTTTCTTTTATTTATTAATAATTTCACTATGATGGTCTAAGTTTATTCTATAACTAATAAATATGAATTTTTTTATATATTTAAGAAATTTAAGGCTTATATAGAGAACCAAAGTAGAAGCAACATCAAGATCTTAAGGACAAATAATGATATAGAGTGCAAATTTAAAGAATTTATGGATTTGTTGAAGTTATAGGTATCAATCATCAGTTTACAGTTCCTTAGACTCCACAACAAAATGAAGCATTGGAAAGGAAAAACATAACCATGGTAGAGATGAACATACACATGAGGCTTTAAAAGAATTTATTGTAGAAAGCTTTGGGCTAAAGCTATAAACGCAGTTGTCTATCTTTTAAATAGACTTACAATAAGTCCTATAGAGGGTATGACACTATACAAAGTATGGTTCGAGTAAAAACAATAAGTCAATCACTCGAAGTCTTTGTTTCAACGTGTTATGTTCATTTACTTGTTATAAAAAGAAGCAAATTTAGTACAAAAGATAAATAAAATTTAGTGGTGTCTATTTATCACCATAGCACCTCTATATAATGCATATATCATCCTTTTTTTCATTGATAACAATTCTTTATAAAGGTATTGAATAAGGAGTTATTTAGAGATTCTATACTGAGGGAAACTTGCACATAACTGCTTAAATCTTTCTCAATACTCATGAAAGATCTCAAGATCTATCTTTTTGCTTTATTCCACATATTTCACTTCTTATACCAACATCTTTTGAAGCAGGAGAGAGTTTTTCAAGGAAAAATGGTACCATATCTACCTATTTAGTAATAATGGACCCAAGAGGCAAACAGGACAACCAATTTTTAGCTCCATTCTCCTTATGAGGATCTTTATTCTTAAGGCTATGAAAGGTAGGCACAAATAAATAAGATTAGACTTAAAACTAAAACTTATATTCAGGTTTGGATATTCAATATAATGAGGTTGTTAAGTTAATTCAATGCCTTCAACTCTTTTAAGGTTCTCTTTTGATTAGTTAGGATTGCTTCAACTTCAAAATCACTAGAGTATTTTGTCAAATCAAGTGTTGGTTCTAATCTAGGATATAAAGAGTAAGATACTTTCTTATCACATAATTTAGTTTCCTCCCTTAATCTCCTAGTTGTTTTCTTAACATTAGGATCTTATTGAAGTTTTAACTTAACAATTTTGGGGCATAAAAAAAATAAATTCACTTTACCACCAAATCTCTAGCAATGATGCCAAAATTTAGTAGGTGTTGAATCTAACAAATATAATCTTACTTAATGAAAAATAAATTGCATATAGAGATGCACAAGATTATATCCATATAGATTGTTAAAACTTATCTCCTTTTCCAAGTAAACAAATCAAAATAAAGTAAGGGGTTTTAAGATGAAAATTGAAATAGATTAAAAGCAAAAATAGAAAATTCATCAAGAATGCAATTTAATAAAATAAAATGATAACAAACATCTAACTTAGGGTATAATTTTATTATTATTGAATTGATTATTGATACAAGGATAAACCCTTCTATTCCTTAATAAATTGGTTATAGTTATTAACAAGCTTTAACAACCTATCTCTCATTACCTTCATCGTTAACTAAAATAAGCTCTTTGATTATTTCTTTTATCAACAAACAACCGTAATCAAGATCTTAGAATTTAAGGATGGCAAATCCTAAAGTGCTAAGCTTTTGGAATTTTTTTAATTAAGTACCCAAGCCTTTAAATTTTTTGATCAAGCGACCAACCTTTGATAACATTAAAAACTTAGACCAACCTTTTATAACATTAAAAACTTAGTTCAAAATGTTAGTTTTGTTAATATTTTGCTGATTTGGATAACATAATCTTTACTGTTCATGACATGTAGGTGTCTATATGGAGAAGTAATTGCTAACTAATCATCTACGTGGAGTAAACACCTAACCTATAACCTCTTTTGCACATTGGGTTGGGTGTTTTAATCCACGTGGATAATTATTTGAGAATTAATTTTTTAGGTGGACACCTACATGTCATGGATAAAAAAATTTCCATTAACCAAATAAGAAAATACTAAATTGAACTAATGTTTTGAACTGAGTTACTAAGATTATAAAAGTTTATAAAAGTTTATCACTTCATTGAAAATTTTAAAAACTTGGGCACTAAATTGAAAATTTTCTAAAAGACTATAGAGACCACTAATTATAGCTAATAAACATATAAGCTTAGTTTATATAGACTAGATTATATATCCACATAACATGAGTATAATGTCTTATATTGAATTATGTTATTTTAGTACTAAGTAATAGATTAATCAAATAATTACATATTTAATCATTATGATAAACCATATATTATTTTGATAAATGAAAAATAATCCTTTTGTGTCAATCAAATAGAGCAATAATTTTAATAATCTCAAAAGATATATAAATACTAAAGAACAAAAGAGTAAAAAAAGAACAATTAGATCTTAAAATTCTTAAAGAATCAAACTTCAATTAAACTTTAGTTAGAAAAAGAGATTTTAGTTACAAATGGTTCTCAAAGACAACTTAAAAGTAAAATAAAGAACTATCATAAGAGGATAGAAAAACAAAAATGAACCAAAATGTGAAGGACAAGGAACGATAACCTGCTGCAGCTCTTTCTTATAAATAATCCTAAAATCCTATCTAATCTTCCTAAAAATAGGAAATAAATGCCAAGATCAGGAGTAAATTTGAAGGATCTCCCTTCCATTAGGATTATCTTACCTAAATAAGTCCTACCTAATCAAAACTCCTAAATAGCGAAAAACAAGGACAAAAGTAACTGGGACCTATTGACGTTAAAAGAGCCTCATCCATTTAATCACTTTTATTTTTTAGAGTGGTCATATTGACGAAGGCATAGGCACACCTTATGCTTAAAATTAAATATTAAAGAGATGTATTAATATGATTCCTATAAGATGTATGGTAGGGCTATATTGCATCATCAAGATGCTTGCTCCAATCCTTTATATTTGGGTTGACAGTCTTTTAACATATGGATTTGATCTCTCTGTTGGACACCTTGACTTATCCACTAGCTTGTGAATAGTATGGAGTAAAAATGCAATGCATCCATGGTATTGTTTTGGTAAAGCTTTCACCACTTTAGCTCTTAGCATTCTAAATATTGTGAAAGTATTAGTCTTAAGGAAATTTACAACCATTTCATAATCATTAGTACAGATAGATTTTGCTTCCACTCTCTTTGAAACATAATCCACGATAAGAAGTATATATATGACCATATAAAAGGGAAAAAGGACCTATAAAATCAATATATTGTATACTAAATATTTCATAAATAAAAGCTGGTTAAGTGGTGTTTGATCTCTATCTCCTAAGGTCCCGATTTTCTAGTAATGTTCACAAGCTTTAAAAAATGTGTGTGGATTATGAAATAAATTAGGTCAAAACAATCCACACTTTAATACCTTACGAGCCATTTTTTAAGGACAAAAATATTCCCTGTGTGCATATGTATGATAGAAATTTAAAATTGAGGGAATTTCATATTGAGAGACACTCCTTTGAATAATTTAATCAGAACAAAATTTTCACAATTAAGATCATTTCAAGTACATTATTTGCCATCACTCTTTATTTTATCATTTTAAGCTCTTGATAGATCACTTAATAGTGTTCTCGTAACCAAATAGTTAAATGTATCAACATACTAAAGTATAGTTGCTTGAATGGAAAAGAGATCATTGTTTAAAAAGTCATCATTTAATGAGGATGGCACTTCACTTATGAACAATCTACTGAGGTGTTCAGGTACTAAATTTTTTACACTTTTCTAGTTGGGTATTGTCAAATCAAACTCTTATAATAAGAGCATCTATCGAATGAGTCTTACTTTTTCATTTTTCTTGAAAAGTAGGTATTTGAGAGCTATATGGTCAAAATAAATAACTACTTTAGTAGCAAGAAAATATGGACAAAATCTAAGGCAAAAAAATAGCTAGAAGTTCTTTCTTCATGGGGGTGTAGTTTCTTTTTGCAATATCAAAGTATTTTTAAAGCATAATAGATAACATGAGAAGCGATTTTAACTTTTTTTCCCTAAAAATAGCAACAACAATATAGTTACTTGTATCATACATAAGATTGAATTATAGGTGCAGAGGTTAGCAAATCCTTTATCTTGTCAAACACTACTTTATATGCATCATCAAACTCAAATGCTAATTTTTTTATAGCAATCTATATAGGGATTGAGCAATCTTGGAGAAGTCTTTGAGAAAATGTCAATAGAATATTGCATGATTGAAAAGAACAAACTTTTTGTAAACTTATGGGGTAAGTAAGGATTTAATCACATTTATTTATGATGTATCTACTTCTATGTCCCTTGAGTACACAATATGACCTAAAATAGTACTTCTATAAAATGATATTTTTCATAATTAAGGACAAGATTTTTCTCTATATGTCTTTCAAGTCCCTTGGTTAAATTAGCTAAACATCTATCAAAAGAATTACCATAAATAGTAAAATGATACATTAATACTTCAATAAATTGCTTAATATAATCTAAAAAGATAATTACTATACTTCTTTGGAAGGTGGTTGGTACATTGTAAAGTTCAAATGGCATGCACTAATAGCTAAAAATATCAGACAGGCATATGAAGATGGTTCCCTCTTGGTCTTCCAGCATAATTGGGATTTAATAAAAAAAACAATAACCATCAAGATAACAAAAGTGAGAAATAACTAACCATATCTTCCAACATCTGGTATATAAATGGAAGTGGAAAGTGATCTTTTTGTAGTTATAGCATTTAGCTTCCTTAAATCTATACAACTACCATCCATTTTGAGCATGAGTAGGAACTAACTCACCATTAGGATCTTTTATAACATTTATACTTGTTTTCTTCAAAATAACATGAACAGTACTGATCAATTTTCTATTGAAGATTAGGTACATCATACTTGCATCAAAAAGTTTCCAATTATGCTTTTTCTCAACTTCCATTAAGGGTAGATTTAATTTGCATTGAGCTTCTCTTGAAATCTTGCAACCTTCTTCTATTAATATTTTATACAAATAAATGGATAGATTTAATCCTTTGATATCAATTTTCACTACAAAGTTTTCACTCTCTCCTAAAAACATATACCTCAAATGAATAGGTAAGGGTTTCAATTGGTGTTGGTTTAAGTGATATTACTTCAAAGATTGCATCTTAAATAGTATCGCTGATAACAAAATTTTTTCCATGTTCTACAATTTTTTACTGTGAGGTTATTGCCAAGTGTGATCTTTAAATTGTCCTTATCATCTATCACAAGCAATTTCTGCACTAAACGATCAGTATCATCGACAATAAAGATAGATGACACACCACTAAGATATCTCATGACATCATAAATATTTAATTTAATGATTTCTCTATCAAATTTCATGGTGAGTGCATCATTATGCACATCAATCTTTGTTGTAGTTATCTTGAGAAATGACCTCCCTAACAAAACAAATGTAGAGTTAAAAGAATTATCTTTTTTCATATCAAGCACATAAAATTCAGCAAGGAAAACCAATTTATTGACTTGCACTAAAACATCCTTTAAGACCCTCGTGGGGTAAACAACAAAACTATCGACAAGTTGGATGACCACACCTATCTCTTTTAGTGGATCAACATTTAAAGATTCATAAATAGACAAAGGCATGACATCAATTGAAGCACCCAAATCATGCACAACTTTCTTAATTCCAATATTGCCAATCATATATGGGATATTGAACGTACCTGGGTCTTTATACTTAAAGGGCATTTCCTTTAAAGATTCATTTAGAGAATAGCTCACAATCTTTTTAGTTTACCTTTATCAGTGCATAGTTCTTTGAGAAATTTTGTAATGTTTATCTTTACCTTGGAAAAAGGCTCAAAATTTTCTTTCGTCTCCTCCTCTTTCTTGGATTTGATAAATATTTCAGGGAAGGGAGGCTTATTAACCAATGCCTCTTGGTTTTTTTGTTATTAACAACATTGGAATGATCGAGTGCTGTTAAGGAGTTATCACTTCCTTTTCTATATTTTCCTTTAAGGCGTGACCATAAGTTATTCTTAGACTTCTTCTATTTTTTTTCAAATCTTTTCTATTTTATAAGGTAATTACATTTGTATTTTATTTCATATCAATAATGGGTTGTGAATGCGACTTATGTTGTTTCCCCAATCTACTAATTAGTCATGCAAGTTAACTAATTTGATTTTCTAAATTTTAGATTCATGATTTTGTCTAATATTGAAATTGTTGTGAGTTAGTAATGAGTGCTTTAATCATATTTTCAAGATACATACTTGACTTTAAGGTAGGCTATTATGATAGACAAACTAATTGGTTAAATATTTTAGAGATTCAATGGCCTTACTCCATAACTGAAGTTGTGGAAATCATACCATCTTGGGTTATAAGTATTGGAGTAAGGATGATATTTACTTTGTGATGGACCTAGAATCTTCCAACCACATTGGAATGCTTTTAATTATCATTTTGAAGTGTTGGGGACATGCCAGTTGAGTAGTTAGGAGTGGCACAAATCCCACAAATGTTGGCTTATTACATCTTTCCCATGGGATTTGTGCCACTCAACATCATAGTTTAAATT
>JANIIA010000007.1:402147-414910 GCA_027478495.1 Erythroxylum alaternifolium | reverse complement strand
AATCTTCTAACAATTCTAAATAGGCATCTTGAAGATCATCAAAGTTAGAAATTACCTCATCATCACTTTCCCCTTCAGCTTCCAAGCATATATTTGTTTGTTCTGATGTTTCTGAGTCAGATTCAGATTCAGACGAATCCATATCTTCCCATTTTGCCATCATGATCTTTTTGTTTTCTTGAATTTTCTTTTGTTTTCTTTTGAGCAACGAACATTCAGACTTGAAGTTTCCTAGTTTATGACATTCATAGCAGATAATAGAATTTTTCTCATTCTTTGAATCGTCTTTGCTTTTCTTTTTGAAATAGAAGTCTTTATTTCCCCTTGATTTCTTTTTCCACATCCTTCTAATCTTTCTTGAAATGAAGGGTAGCTCATCTTCATCTTCAGTTAAATCTTGATCAGATTCACTAGTATCATCATTCTTAATTTCTTCATATGACATCGCGATTTATACTGGTTCACCCTTAACCTTGGGCTACGTCCAGTCCTTAGAGTTTGTCTGAGATTTCACTATTTCCTTCAATGTTACAAGTATTATTTCTACACTTGTAGAGCCTCTTTAGGTCTCTTTTACAAAGTATTCTTTATCTGCTTCCTTAGCCTCTTTAGGCTCTAGCTTTCCTTTCTCTCGAAAAGATATTGTTTGAGCTTTCACACTCACATTGTAGATGTATTTGCTCTCTTTCTTTCTTTCTTTTCTCTCAAAATATTTTTCACAACATAAGCACTTGATCACATAATTTCTCTTAAGTATTTTTGTACATTCAAAATTATTATTAATACGACTACAACTAATATTTATAGCCTAAATCTCCAACGATCTTTTTGAGAAATCTGCTTACTGAGTCTTCTAAAGCCTGTTATTAGTTAATTCCTATAATCAACTCCAACTAATTGACATTCTAGCACATTTTTCAGTTACATCGACTTTCTTAGATTCATATGCTTCATCTGATGTCTTAGACTTGACCACTTCATCTAATCCGTCTTATTCAATTTTTACTTAAGTATCGTCTTGATTTGATGATTTGTGTCACTTATATTTATCTGTGCATTTAACAAATTCATCAAAATAGTTCACACATACTTCTATTTTTATTGTTATTTGACTTTCATCAAAATCAATAGAAGAAGTGAAGAAGCAACTAAATCGAGCAATTTCGTTAGATATAGTCGTCTGGAAGGAATCATTCGAGTGAAGAAGCTACTTCGAAGAATGAGGAAAACATAAAATAGCATTACCCCATTTGTTTGATCACTCAGGTAAGAATTTCGATGATGAAATTCTTTAAGAGAGAAAATTGTTGGACCCCAAACTTTCTTGGAAGTTAAAATTATTAAATGAGAATTTTTTGGTGTTTAGTCATGAGTAAAATCATAATTTTTGAATTAGAAATTTTATGGAGTTTATTTATGAACATTTTTGTTATTATATATGGTTGCGTAGATTAAGTGGAAGTGTTACAATTAAGTTAAGAAGTTAGAAGATATTAAATCAAATATGGAAGGGTAAGTTTGGAAAGCTAAAAGTTGTCTTAAAATTTATAAGAAAAGAAGGTGAAGAAAGTCATGTAAGAAAGAAAGAGAGAAATCGTAGAAGAATCTAGAAGAAGGTAGAGAAAGAGGAAGAGAGTCGTGTAACAACAAGAAAAAAATAGGAGAGACATGTTGGAGGGGTTAGGAAAAAGAGAGAGTCGTGAAAAACAAGAAAGAAAGAGAAGAAGAAGAAGAAGAAGGTTCAACTGAGTTTTAGGTAACTCTTTATTTATTTTCTTGTTTTGATAGAAGAAGAAAAAAGAGAAACTAGGTTTTTATGTGATGAAAATGAAGAGCGAAATAAGAGAAACAAGAGATTTATGTTCTTAGATTTTCATGGACTTCTAACTAGATCTTAGTTCTTCTAGTTTAGATAAACTAAGAGTGGATTAAGTCTAAGCCTATTTTTGGATAATAGAGCTTTATGAAAGTTCTATTTTTGTATGTTGATTGAATGAAAAAATGGTTATTTGAAGGGAACCAAGAAAGTCGAAAACAAGAATAAGAGGAAAGACAAGTTTGAGCTTGGAGTTACAAGTAAAGAGGTGGGTAATATGTTTATAATTTGTATAATGATAGGCTGTATTATTTGAGTTTGTTTGTATAAATGTTTGTCTTGAATCATTATGAATATGGAAAAAATGTTCTGTGATTTTAATATCATGTTTGCTTTGCAAGAATTTTGCTGCTTTGATGTTAATGAAAAACGTAAAATTTAAGAAGCATAAAACTATGATTATGATATGAAATATGTAAATATAAGAAATTTGCTCATATGGGCAACAAAGAGATACCATTTCGTTCGTCACATGCACATTGACCTATAGCCTTCTCCCGGCTGCCCGCTTGTGGCATATGAGCTCTGAAAAATGGACTCATTTTGTTCATGGTGTAAACTTCAGTTTTGTCATTCTGTTTTATGAGACTCTCTCGAGCCATTATGTTTGTGCATTGTATCTTGAATTGTTGAGTATAAAGCATAATTGAGTTTCATAGTTTGATTATAAATTGATTTTGTGATCTGATTTGTGAGATGTCTCAAATTTAGAATGTGAATATTGTGATTTGTTGAAATTAAAATAATGCTATCTATATGTATATATCTATATATGTGCTTGATATGTGTGTGGTTCATTATCACTAGCTATAAACATATTAGCCACTGAGCTTCCCAACTCACTTCATAAATTTTTCTACTCCTAAGGTGAAGAGAAAGCAGGATACTAGAGTGCCTTTGCAAAGTTTGGCAACTCGCAGAATTTCAGATTTTTTGTAGCTAAGTTAGTTTGGATTGTATTTTGTAATTATGATACTAGTATGGCTTCTGGTATGAAGTATGAAGATGTGAACCAACTCTGTTTTGTTGAAAAATGACAGTGGAAGTTTCAGAGATTCTCTGATATATATGTGTAAAAATTTTCTTTTCTGTTAAGTTGTCATTATGGTTGGGAATGAGTTCATTGGCTGTGTGATGATTTTCTTTGATGCATTTCCTTTAATTAAATTGTTTTAAAAGGTAAGTTTTGTATGTAAGAATTTAAATGTTGGATTCGGGTCTCTTGGTTGTAGATCATAGACATATATATATGGATACTGGGAAAAAGAGAGGAAAATAGGCATAAAATGTAGTCTGAAATTTTAAGGAACAAACTATATTGTTCTAGGAAGAATTATGCTAAGTAGTCTAAATAAAAGTTTTAAATCATTCTCTTAGCTTTCTAATGGTATAAAGTTTGAAATTTTTGGACTTCGGACACAAAAGATATCCTTTATAAGATAGCATCGTTGGTATTGGTATAGGTAGTAGCATAATTTTTTAACCGAAATAGAATTCTTTACTTAAACGATTAAACTGTATCGATATAGGTCTAATTAGGCAAAATTGTCTTCAAAAAATTTGTATATCTCTCTCTTAGCTTTCCAATGATATAAATTTTGAAAATTTTAGATTTCTGGATTTAAAATTATAAAGTTTGGAAGTTAGTATATACGACTCCTCTTTGTCTTTATTTCTCACAGGCGTGAGTGAAGAGTCATGGTTGTGACTCTTCCTCTTCTGCATTTTGCTTTTAATTCCTTAATTCATTCAATTGCTATTCATTCACTTAACACCCAAATCAATTTATTTTATACCCACTTTCATGCTATGATATTTTTAATTAAATTGTTGGGTATTGTTTTTACATCCCTAATCAATTTTATTTATTTAATATAATTATTATTAAAATATTTTTCCATTTATTTAGTATCTATTATTTTATTTTATTTGATTATTATTAATTTATATTAAAAGGGGTTCCTCTATGACGTCTTTTAATTTATTTACATGTCAAGCTTATTCTAGGTCATTTATTTTACTTATTTGTGTATTTATTTCGCTTTTGCCAAGGAATTAATTTTTTATTTTAATATTAATTTATTTATGATTTTTTTATTTTAAAGTACTCTAAATTTTTGGCACCTTGTCATCATTAAATAGGAATGGAGACCCGGGGCTAACATGTAGTTTCAAAGAAAAGTCTCAAGAAGGAGTGTTGGCTAATTTAGAGATGTTTCAGTGGATTTCATAATAAATTTGTTAGCTTATGTTGAATTTTTTAAATTTTTAAATAATATTTTTTTATCTTTAAATTAAGGTATATCAATAATTGGATAAATATAATCAATAAATAATTTTTTCATACTCAAAATTTTTCTTTTATGACTTGTATTTGTTTGGAACGATGTAATCAAAATTTACTATTTTAAAAGGGAAATTTATTTTTTAATATATTTATTTTTTATAAATTTATGTGCTACTATTATTCAACATTTTTCTTTAGTTTCATTTTAAAGTTCGAACAACAAAATAGCAAAAGCAGACATTAATGTGCTAACATAAGGTCCAAAATGTTAAGCATTTGTCTATTCCCACGTAGCTTTGATCATTGCATTAGAAAATAATTATCTCTGCATTTTGGCTTCCAGTTTTGAGATGCATCACTCAAATTATCATATTTGGTTTCATGCCTCATAATTGGTACTCATTGTTAGTAAATAAATCAAGCTAAGGTTTACACGGAAGGAGACAACAACATTAAATGGTAGCTAAGTGGAGAAATACAACAAGCATCTTCATTTAATGAGAGTCGAAATCATCATGATGCAAGTAGAGAGAGAGATAACTTGTAGCCAAAAATCTTGATGCAAGTTGAGAGTGGATTACTTCTTCCTTAAGCTTTCATGATTTGACCAAAATTTTGGTCCAATAAGATGATTACTTATACAAGTAAAACTCCAGTATTTTTATTGTTTTTTGCTTATAAAAGAGTGTGACAAAGCCTTAGTATAGTCGTGTGTTTTGAGATTGAATTATAAACTCTCCTATTCTCTTCTCTCCCTCTCTTTCATGTGTGTGAGTGTTGTGTCATTTGGTATCAAATTGGTATGAAAGCAAGTTTTTAAAGCAATTTATGAGAAAAAAAATAGACAAAGTGTTCATATACTTGCGAGATAATGGTTCATTTAAAAGTGAGAGACATCAAACAGTTATAATATTGTGTGGTCAGGTCCCAAATTAGATAGTAAACTTGATTACAATTATTGGGAGATTTTAATGTCTAACCACCTTAAGGCTCACAATATTTGGATTCTATGAGATGTATGAAATGTTTAATTTAGAAACTGCTGAATAATATTTTTCTCGTGTTATTGATCTTGTCGACAAGATGAGGCTGTGCAAAGAGGATATTTCAGATATTAAGGTGATGGAAAATATTCTATTCACCATGCTTATTAAATGTGACCATATTATGACTACAATCCTAGAGTCATATGACATGGAGACTATGACTGTAACAGAGTTAGAGGGAAGCATTGAAAGTCATGTCAGCATAATATTGGAGAAAACATAGAAGAAAACAGAAGAAGCCTTAAAAGGCTAAGTGAATTTCAATAATGTTGCATAATCTAATCAAAATGCAGATGATAGAGGTCGGGGTTTTAATAATAGAGGAATAGGAGATTTGAGAGGCAGAGGTAGAGGAAGTTTTAGAGGAAGAGGTTATAGGAATAATTTTAACTAGGGGAGAGAAAACAATTTCGGAACATTCACTCAAGGAAAAGGAGGAAATACTTCTGGGCCTACCAGTTGAGGAAGACACCGAGATAATCAATATTAATAGAGATGTAATTTTAATTCTTTAATTATGGAAGGTATGGACACAAAGCTGCTAATTGTAGATCTAAATCTCAGAACAACTATCAGGTTAATGTTACAAAAAATCAATACCAACATTTGATGAGAATTTTAATAGTGTAGAAAGTTTATTTCTAGCAAGCAACTATTTTATGGAAGATGAAAATATCTAGTATTTAGATTCTGGTTGCAGTAATCATATGTGTGGGAATAAGATTTTATTTTCTTCTTTAGATGAAAATGTTCAATCAACAGTTAAATTTGAAAATAATTCAAATAGTCATATTTTGGGAAAAGGTTGAGTATCCATTAGGCCGAAGGATAGTTCTAAAAGTTTTTTATCTTTGATATTTTCTATGTTCCTAGTCTTCTTCATAACTTACTGAGCTTGGGTCAATTATCATAGAAAGGTTATAAAATACAGATTCGTAATGATCTCTGTACCTTGCAAATAGGAGTGGAAGATTTATGGCAAAGGTAAAGATGTCTTCTAATCGTCTATTCCCACTAAAAATTCATCATAAAAAATTTTCTTGCTTGAATTATGTGATACTTGATGTAAATTGGCTATGGCACATGCGTTTTGACCATTTTCATTTTTCTGTATTAAATTATCTATCAAGAAATAGATTGTATATAGCTTACCTATTATGAATATTCTTAACAATGTATTTGAGACATGTGAGATAGGAAAAATGCATAAGGATGTATTTCCAGTTGGAAATTCCTATAAAGCAAAGAAACTATTAGAAATTATTCATCTAGATGTGTATACTGTTGAAGTTCCATCCAATGGAGGTAATAGGTATTTTATTACTTTTATTGATAATTTTAATAGAAAGGTCTCCGTGTATTTTCTAAAGTATAAATCAGAAGCTTGTGATGCTTTTAAATCATTTAAAGCATTTGTGGAAAAGTAAAGTGGTTGCAGAATTAAAGCATTAAGAATATATAGAGGTCAAGATTATCATGCATGCACATAAGTCTTTAAGCAGTATGGAATTCAACATTAGTTGATCACTATATACACGCCTCAACGGAATGGAGCAACAAAAAGGAAGAACAAAACTATTATGGACATGGTGAGATACATGTTAATATCTAAACAATTGCCTAAAGAATTTTAAATAGAAGCTATTGCTTGTTCAATTTATATTTTAAACAGATGTCTAATAAAAAGCTTTAATGACGAAACAACTGAGGAAGCTTAGAGTGAAAGTTAACCTTCCATTTGACATCTCAAAGTTTTTGGGTGTATTGTTTATGCCCATATACCATATTAATTGAGGAAGAAGCTAGATGACAAAGGCGAGAAATTTTTTTATAGGTTATAGTACAAATTCAAAGTCTTATCAGTTATACAATCCAAATACGAAAAGACGATTATTAGCTGTGATGTAACTTTTAATGAGGATGGAATATAAGATTGGTCTTCAACTTTCTAGAAAAGGCCAGTGGCAATTTCAGAAAGCTATGAAGAAGAAAATACTCAAGCAGATTCAGTATCTCAGCCAGAGACATCTAGTAGATCCTAAAGACGTCGTCAGTTACCAGCCAGATCGCAAGATTATATGATAGGTATTGATAATGATCTATTTGATGAAGAGATTATCAATTTTGCTTTATTTGCAGATTGTGAACCATTTAATTATAAGGAGGCATCAAATGACTTGAAATGGAGGAAAGCCATAGATGAAGAAATATATACAATTGAAAAGAATGAAAAATGGAAATTAACAAATTTTTCTACTGATAAAGAGCCTATAGGAGTAAAGTGGGTATACAAGACAAAGTACAAGCTTAATGGTGAAATTGTTCAGTTTAAAGCTAGATTAGTTGGAAAAGGCTATAAGCAAAAAACTAGGTATTTATTACTTTGAAGTATTTACTCCTGTTGTGAGATTGGATAATATTCGCATTATTATCTCTCTCTCAACTCAAAATAACAGGAAAATTTATCAAATGGATGTAAATTATGCCTTTTTAAATGGAACTTTGGAAGAGGAAGTATATGTTGAGCAAGCTGCAAGGTATGAAATTAGAGGAAAAGAAGATAAAGTTTATAGTTTAAAGCAAGCACTATGTAGATTGAAGTAGGCACCAAGAGCATGGTAGAAAAGAATTGATTCATACTTCATTGAGCATAATTTTGAAAGATGTCCTTTTGAGCATACTTTAAATGTTAAATTTGTTAAACCTGGTGATAGTTAATTGTGTGTCTTTATGTTGATGATCTCATTTTTACTAGAAATAACTCAAAGATGAATGTAGAATTTAGGGAGGCTATGGTAAAATCATTTGACATGACAAACTTAGGTCTAATGTCTTATTTTCTTATAATAGAGGTAATTCAACAAGATGATAGAATTTTTATTTTCCAAAGGAAGTATGCAAATGATATTTTGAGGAAATTTAAGATGGAGAATTCAAAACCAGCTTCCATCCCAGTTGAAGAGAAGTTGAAACAACTAAAAGAAGACAAACAGAGATCTATAAATTTAACTTACGACAAGAGTTTAACTGGAAGTCTGAGGTATTTAACTGCAACTAGACCATATATAGTTTTTTAAGTTGGATTACTTAGCAAATTCGTAGAAGAGCCTTGTACCTTTCATTTACAAGGAGCAAAGAGGATTTTTTGGTATATCAAAGGTTCTTTGAATGAAGGAATTTTTAATGTAAATGTCAATTATGTAAATCTTGTAGGTTACGCAGATAGTGATTGGGGTGAAGATATAGAAACAAAAAAAAAACATATTAGGGTATGTTTTTCATCTTAACACTGGCGTAATATCATGGTCTTCAAAGAAATAACCCGCGGTTACATTATTTACAGCTGAAGCAGAATACATTGCAACAACTAGTTATGTTACATAGGTAGTATGACTAAAAAGAATGCTTAAAGTACTACATTAAAAATAAGATGTTTCAACATAATTATTATGTGATAATAAGTCCACAATAGCACTGTGCAAAAATCTAATTTTTCATGAGTGATCCAAGCATTTAGACATTCAGTTTCACAAAATTCGTGAGTTAATAACTGAAAAGGAAGTAGAGATTAATTATTGTCACAATAAAGAACAAGTTGCAAATTTTTTACCAAACCATTGAAGTCTGAATTGTTTCACAAACTGAAGAAATTGTTGAGAATATTAAATTTCTACTAGCTTAATTTAAGGGACGCAATGTTAGTAAGTAAATCAAGCTCAGTTTTGCATGGAAGGAGACAACAACATTAAATGGTAGCTAAATGGAGAAAGATAACAAGCATCTTCAATTAATGGGAGCCCAAAATCATCATGATTCAAGTGGAGAGAGAGGCAACTTGTAGCTAAAAATCTTAAAGCGAGTTGAGAGTGGATTGCTTCTTCCTTAACCTTTCATATGATTTGACCAACATTTTGGTCCAAGATGATGATTACTTGTATAAGTAAAACTCAGTAATTTTTTTTTTGTTGCCTATAAAAGAGTGTAATGAAGCCTTACTATAGTCATATGTTTTGGGATTGAATTATAAACTCTCCTCTCCTCTTCTCTCCCTCTTGGGTGTTGTGACATTTGATATCGCACACAGAGTACTTTCTAATCATGTCATGAATAAGGAATGGAATTAGAGGATCTATAAAGCATCTCCTCTTACCAAAACTTCATTTTTGAACTAAAACAAGGAGATTTTGAACAAGGGATAATATTTAATCTTAGGCCCCTTCTATATAATGTATGCTCATTCTCACTCATTGGATATTCACTTTTGTATGTAGAAACTGATAAAATCATACAACAACACTCCCGGTAAAGGATTTTATGTTCATGTAATGCCCTTGCATGCCAAGTCCAAATCAAAATTTCTTCCCAAAGATTCAGATGCACTTGGACAAACTAAACCAAAGCTTCTAAGTATAACCTTTTTGATAAGTCACGTCCTTATAAAAAATAGATTTTTTTAGAACCATCATTTTAGTAGGGTATATAAATGATTTGTTAACACCCTACCTTCAACTCAGGTTTTGTGTAGCTTAGTGGTGTCAGCGACACCAGGTTTTGGCCTGGGCATCCACCACGTCGCAAGTTTGAATCTGCAAAAGATAAAGGGATTTCAGCCGTATATTGTGGGGCCTTTTGGGGCTCGCATCGGTGCGGGGTACATAAAGGATTTGGTGACGCCCTACCTTCAATTCGAGTTTTAAGTAGCTCAAATATAAAGGATTTGGTAATGCCTTACCTTTAACTAGAGTTTTGGGTAGCTCAGTGGTATCAGAGCCACCAGGTTTCGACCTAGGTATCCACCACATCGCGAGTTCGAATCCTTGAAAGATAAAGGAATTTCAGCCATACGTTGTGGGGCCTTTCAGGGTTTGTATCAGTGCAAGGGGATATAAAGGATTCGGTAATGCCCTACCTTCAACTCGAGTTTTGGGTAACTTATATAAAGGATATGGTAACGCCCTATCTTCAACTCGAGTTTTTGGTAGCTCAGTGGTATTAGAGCCATCAGGTTTCGACCTGGGTATCCACCACGTCACGAGTTCAAATCCCTAAAAGATAAAGGGATTTCGGCCATAAGTTATGGGACCTTTCAGGGCCTGCATCGACATGAGGGTATATAAAGGATTTGGTAACACCCCACCTTCAACTCGAGTTTTGGGTGGCTCAGTGGTATCAAAGCCAGGTTGCTTCTTGCCCGGTATGGTATCAAAGCCATCAGTCGTTCTTAGCTGGTGGTAATATAGAGCCATCGTCGGATCTTTACCAGCAGTGAGACATCGTCTTATATGACGGTGTTACAACCATCTTTGTATCTTGACAGACAGTAACATTGTACCTCAGTAAAAAGTTGGTGAGGAGGGAGAGAACTAAAAGATATGAAAACACTGTCTCATGAGCCTGTTCATTTATCTTCTAGTTTTTTATGTCTAGTTTACCTTCTAATATTAAGCGTGTATTATTAAATTAAATAGAATCTAGTAGAAATTACCCATATACCTATAGAAAATAGTGTTTGTGAGTCTTCTTTACCTTTATTGAGTCCATACAGTATATATTCTCATGATTGTTCTTAGACAAGGAGTATTCATACCATCTCGTCTACTTCAAGGCCTAAAGTAAAAGAAATCATCCAGAGTTTCATATTAAAACAATGTGGTCTCAGATCTATAACAGTAGAACAATATGTGAAGCTTGAAATACCCAAGGAGTTTATCTCTCTTTAGAGAGAGCACAACCATACACATCTTCATGTAGGGGTTATATGCCTTGTTCTCACACTTCATAGAAGAAAAGGAATACCTACTACTGCCAGGATATCTCTTCTTGACACTGCCTACACAACGTATCAAAATGCCTTGATTGGTACCCTGCTGACAACTCTCGACAATAGAAGTGTCATACTAATGATAGTACATGATTTAACATCAGGTTGGATGATCCCACTTTGTCTAAACAACTACAAGTTCAGATCCAAATCACTGGAGCAGATCAAGATCCTAGAGCCATCATGGCTACTTTACGTCACCAGATGATCTATCATCTATAGAATCATGCTATGGACCTCAATTTTCCAAATTCTACTTCGAAAGCTCTTTACATGGTTGCTGATGATCAGACTACTATCATCCAGATCCCGAAGCAACTACCAGTAGTGAAGCTTGAAAAGTTTATGTCTACTGAATGAATTACCAACTACCAAAAGGTGTTCCACGCGCCTCATCGACACTCTTTTCATACAACAACTCCACCGATTCTGAAGACCCTCACAGATGGTATTGTGAAGTCCATCTACACAAAGCCCAGTGAAGATTCGGCTAGTTCTTCAACCCCAAGAGGGGGTATATTTATGATCTAACCCGTATTTTCACATGAGGAAGGTAAATCTGGTCCTTCAATCCATTATTTCAAATCTAACAGAGATTTAGTTTATGTTATCCATCATCGTCGACATTTTGTATGGGATGTTAACCCATCTATGTGCTAACCAGATTGTGAAGTCTATCAACCCTGAGTTAGATAGTGACGATGATGATGATCATTATCAAAGATGAAGGAAGAAGAAAACGCCAAAACTTAGATGCAAGCCTTCGCAATAATATCATCCACACAAGGATGATGCAGATCTAGATTCTTCGTCTGGATTACTCAGATCTCATGATCTCAGCAACTCTAATGTTCAGAACGTTGAAAGGTTTTGACCCAGATCTCTGCGAGAGATGCTGAAAGCATCTTCCTATTACATAAATCCAGCCATTCCTGTTATGACTCCTACTACTATTCTGTGCATTATGGTATTATCATATGAGGAAGACTCTCCTCCATTACACAGGAGTATTGATGAATCAACAAGGGTTATCTCTAACCCATATATCTGAGCTTCAGGAATAACTTCACAAGGAACATTTGTATCAAATTCATCAGATGAAGTCCTGAACTAGCAAACACAGAATGTAGTAGCACAGAACAGAGTTCTGCGAAGAATTGATTCTAAGCTTGAGAGAATCAGTCAACAGACACATTGTAACATCCCATCATCGATGGAAAGGGTAGAATAGTAATTTTGAGTGGTCCATGGGCGTTTAGAATTGTCTTGACATGTTCATACATACACATACAAGTGAATAGTAAATTTTGCACATGAAAATGACTGTACATGCATTCATGACATTTCCCGATATATTTGTTAAATGTGATTGGTATGAAAAATGTGATTTGTGTGCTTGAAAATTGAGTTAGAGAGGGTCATTGAGGTTTGAGAATTTTTAGTGAATTTTAGAAATTTTTTTGGAAATTTCGGGGAAATGTTTCTAGAAATTTTTGGACTAGGAAAAATGCCAAATAACAGACTGATTGTTTACCGGTAGTGGAAATGACTGTCCAATGACACTGGAAATTAAGATAAATGAATTTAGGAATTATTGAATTGAGCCATTGGAATTTTGGAGAAAAATTGGAGTAGAAATTGAATTGTTTTTGGAAGGGAAATAAAAGAGGGCCTAAGCATGTGACATGTGGCAAGTGACACTTGTCACTTGCCTAACATGCCACCATGTATGT
>JANIIA010000007.1:345993-381371 GCA_027478495.1 Erythroxylum alaternifolium | reverse complement strand
ACAGAAGAAAAAGCTAAATATATACGACATATAGATCGGGATGGGGGGTAATGACCGTCAGATTAAACGGATGAAGGAGATGAATTTCGTAGTCGTCCATCCCCTTCATCCTTAGTATATATACTTAATGAAACAATGATCTTGATGGCACATACATATTCTAGATAAATACTGAGTTAAACGAATTCGATTTAATTAATTAGACATTTAAAAACTTTAACATTTGTAGATTAAAAAAAATCATGCCATTAAAATATCAATTTTCAAGTAATTACAATTGTTGAGATCTGTGAAAATTATTAAATAAAGACTTAATTGTTTATTATAGTGATTTACAGATATTTTCCTTTATTGTAAAATTTTTAATATAGTTATAATATTTGGCTATGAGGTCTATATTTTTGTAATACAACATAAAACTATTATTGAAATACATTTTTCACTACAAATTTTTACTTTTCTTTTCTCGTTAAATCTCTTTTTTACCTTTTTCTTATTTACTCCGCCACAACATAATCATTTCCTTCATAATTTTATTGACTATGTCACTTAAAATAGAACCTCTCATAACTCATTTGCCCTTTAACTAAGATGAATTCAATACTCTGTCATATTCAAATTTGGCTCTTGTTCTTCCAATATTTAATGTTTATATTATCACAACAATTAAATAAAAATCTCGCTAAAATGCAGAGTTTAAAGAGGTTCAATAGTACGCAGTCTTACCCCTAATTAGCATAGAACAATTTCCAAATGACCTACATTAAAAAATAAGTAAATAAATAAATTATCATAAGTAAATGAATCTTTCAATAAAAAAAGTTTGATAAGTTTCTTAATCGCTACAATACATGCCTTATTGTTAAAAGATAGGTTAAAATTGTGTTTTTGAACTTCATCATTTACAACAGAGTACAGAACATACCTTAACATTTCAAAGCATTTAAATCGAATCCCAATAGATGAAAATTTTAACTCAATTAGTTAAATGTCAAGTAAATGTTGACCTAACATTATTTTTATTTTTTAAATAAAAAGTGAGTCGCACTACTATATAATAAGTGGGACCTACTATATAACAGTGGGGGTCCCACTGCCATGTGATAAATGAGACCTGTTTTCTACAATGCATAATAGTAGGTTTTGTTGTCATGTGATATTGAAATCCACTTTTGGTTAATTTTAAAAAGCTAATTATGTGACAATATAACCCACTTTTTGATAGATCATAATTAGAATTGTTAAGAATTAAAAGACCATAGAAATTTTGTTAAATAAATTTTCTTTTTTATTAAACCTAACCAACTCAAGATAACAATCTTTATCAACTCAAAACCAATCCAAATTTTATAGTCACCCCATCAAATATTTTGTTCTGAACGTTTTGAAAATATCATGGTTTAATTTAAAAGTTTCAAAATGTTAGGATTTAAGTTATATTTTATTATAAACATTGAAGTTCAAAATAAACTTTTGGATTTAAGAGATATTATCAATCCACTACCAAATTGACCACTATCAATCCACTACCAAATTGACCACTATCTGCATTTTTCTTACTCTTACAATTATATATAATCAGTTCATTCGTTAATTGATATTCACACTTCTTCTTTCACAAAACCTTCAAGAACCAATTTTCATGACCTAACTTTGTGATTTTGTTAATTCTCAACATCTAAATTATGTTTGTGGTCCTCATAAAGTGTTTTAACAAGACTAAAAAACTTCAAGAACTCAACTTCACTCCTATCAAAGTTAACACCTCCCTCAACTTATAACCTGGTGTATGTAGATGACATTTAAGAGTATGGATTCTTCACCTACTTTTATTTTATCTTTTAAACACGAATTTAATATTACCTTTTTTAATTAAAAACCTTGACTATATTCATTATTTCTTTAATATTGAGGTTACATTGATACTAATTGGCCTTCTCGTTACCTAAACTAAGTATATTCGTAACCTTCTTTACCATAAACACTTAATTACACCTATCACTCAAACTCTACCAATGTCCAAAAATTATAGTACCCCTCTCTCTGAATCCTATTGAATGTTGAAATATCATTGATACTCATTGGTAATTTTGGCTCAAGTGTATCTACATACAATTTTATTGTAAACAAAATAAAATGGGATAGAATTATTTCATGATACTTGCAATTTACATGCTCTTATGACATTCACTTAACTAAAGTCACCCCATTCGCCTTTTTATGCTTATTTTGATGATGACTAGGTTGAACTATTTTGACGATCTTTGCACAACTTCTAAGTTCTAACTATTATAATTTCTTGAGTTCTAGCCATATTTCATGGAGTGTCAAGAAATAACTTATTATTGTTTGTTCTAACATAGAAGCTGAATAGAAGAAAATTGTCATTGTTGTCGTTGAAATTTGTTGGATCACTTTACTATTTGACGAGATTAATCTATCTAACTTCAAACTCACTTTATAATGTGATAATCTTAATTCTACTTTTCTTGCTGTAAATTTTATTTCATATGCTCAGAGAAATCACGTTAAGATTGGTGTTCATTATGTTTAATTTATGACCTAATTGCTAAGAAGACTTTAGTCATTCGTCATATATTTATTACCGCGTCATGACCAAAACCTTAGTTACCACATTATTTCATTGATTTCATAACAACCTCACCATTGTTTCACAATAAAGAGTAATCTTAGGAAAATTGGGAATATTCTTAATTGATTCGATTGTATAATATTAAGGCGATATATAAATATTATCCTTAATTATAGTTTACTAATTACTAGAATACTTATGTATAAATGGAGGTATATAATATACAACAATCAAGGAAATACATTTTCCACCAATTTTATTCAAGAATATGTATTATAAGTACGGTAAATGCATGAATGGATTTCAACTTCTAGTGAAGATGATTCAATTGTAATCATTATTTTATATTTTTCTTTGGAAAAGAGTACAATTTTAAGAGACCGCTAAGAATTATTGATATGGTAAGGGCAGCCGAAAAATATAATACACAAAATCCCAAACTGAAAAATAACATAGTCGGACCCATCCCACTTCCCTTCTTTTCAATCTAGTGGTGCATATGCAAAGCTTCACGTACCCCACAGTAAGGAGATCTTTTTATCCCAGTGTTTGGATCTAATGTGTCAAAACAGAATCATACTATGATGCACAAAACAAAACAACACCATCTATCTACACCCTTAATTCAGCCCCAAGTACTTAACGATACTTTGCATATATTTGTAGGATTATCTCTATTAATAATACCTAAAAGCAAAGAGAAAATATTGCAGAGTCCCACCGCATATGAACAAAACTGGTTCTACAAATGAATAAACGTCTCATTAAGTCGCTTCACACATGGCTTTTTGTTATATACTAGTGTTGGTGTTACTTTTGCTTAATAGATCTTAAGTAAGGACCCCAGTTATGGAATCTTCCATTTTTGCCTCCATCAAAACAAATGTTTGTCTTTGTGTTTCTTTTTTCTCTTTGTGTCTACTAGGGATTAACTTCATTCTAGTTTTCAGGTTAAAAATTCTATTTAGTTCATTTTAAGCAAAGCCAATATGGTGTTAGAAGTCAGTTTTGGTTAGAACTCTAGCTGTTAGTGGTTTGTTAGCACAAAATAATCCTAGAGATATTCTAGCTGTTATGCTTCCTATTATTTAGCTTGTTTACATTGAGTCAGTTCAAATTATCTAACTTGTTTACGTTGAGTTAGTTCAGATTTTTTAGGCCCTCTTTTTTATTCAACAGACAATTGATGAATTGATATTTTTAAGAATTGCTCCAACAACGTTGACTAAACAAGCCTGTACCATTCTCAAGACCGAATTTCAATGATATTCCAAGGTAATAACTGTCAAGTTGCAATCTCTTAGACGTGAATTTGAAACCTTCACTATGAAAAACAATGAATATGTTCAAGAGTATTTGGCTAAGGTATCTTCTATTGTTAGTCAAATGCGTTCATATGGTGATAAAATAATGAATGAAACAGTAGTTGCAAAGGTGTTAAGAAGTTTGTCACCTAAGTTTGACCATATAGTGGCTGCTATCGAAGAATCCAAAGACTTATCTAGTTTTTCATTTGATTAACTAATGGGATCCTTGCAAGCACATGAAGTTAGGATTAACTGGTCAACTACATGAGAAGAAGAGAAGGCATTTCAAACAAAGGAGGAGCCAAAATCTTCGTATCAACATTCAATAAGACTAGGAAGAGGAGGTTTTTGAGGTTGGAATAGCTCCTTTCATTGCTCATATTGCAATAAGTATGGGCATTTTGACAAATTTTGCTGATAAAAACCTGAAGAGGCTAAATATGCTGAAGAAGAAAAGGAGGAAGAATTGTTCATGACTCAAGTAGATTTAAAAAAAGGACCAAAAAAATTTGGTACGTAGACAATGAATGCTCTTATCATATTACTGGACACAAAATGAAGTTTAAAAACTTGATGAGTTAGTCAAATCCTAGGTTCGTCTTGGTGGTGATAAGCAATCACAAATTGAAGGGCGAGGCATAACAATCATTACTATAGGTAACCCAAAAAAATCATTTGAGATGTCCATTTTGCTCCATGCTTGGCTTACAATCTTCAAACTATGGTTTAACTAATTAAATCTGGTTATTTAGTGTTGTTTGATGATGGAAAATGTGTGGTGAAAAATAGAATTTTAATGTGGGTCAACTAATTGAATCTGGTTATTTAGTATTATTTGATGATGGAAAATGTGTGGTGAAAAATATAATCACAGGTGATGTACTTGCATATGCTCACATGTCATCAAATAGGATGTTATCACTTGTTTTTTCTGGTGATATAGAGGCAACAGTGATTAGCAAAACATTGGAGCAAAGTGAGCTTTGGCATTTAAGATATGGACATTTGCATATCAAAGGTCTACAATTATTGAAGAACGAACAAATGTTGAATGATTTTTCAAATATCGAGTCACTGAAACATGTGTGCAAAAGATGTGCACTTAGAAAGCAAACTAAGAAATCTTTTTTGGTTGGGAAGTCAACGTGGGTTGCTAAGGTGCTTGAGTTAGTTCACGCGGACTCATGCAGACTAATGAGAGCTAAATCATTAGCAAGAAGCAAATATTTATGCTCTTCACTAATGATTATAGCCATATAAGCCGGATATATTTTGCGAGACTTAAGTCAGAAACTTTTGAGAGCTTTAAGAAATTTAAAGCAATGGTGGAAAAACATAGTGGAAAGAATTTAAAGGTGTTATAGACAGACAGAGGAGGTGAATTTATCTCTAAAGAATTCACTAATTTTGCGATAAACAAGGCATTAAGAGAGAGCTTACGGCTCCATACACACCAGAATAAAATAGTGTAGTTGAACAAAAGAAGTTGACGGTGGTCGAAATGACGAAATCGATGTTGAAAGCTAAGGGTTTGGAAGATAATTTATAGGTGGAAGGTGTTATTGCAACAATTTATTTTCTCAGCATTTCACTTACAAATGTTATCTGGGATCAAAAGCCATATAATGCTTTGACTAGGAGTAAGCCTTTAGTAAGTCATTTGCATGTGTTTGATTGCATCTGTTTTGCCTTACTTACTACTCAAACACACAAACTTGAAGAAAGGTCAAAGAAGTATATCTTTATTGGTTATTGTATTTAACCTAAAGCATATAGGCTCTATGGTCCTTTAAGCAAGACATTTATAGTAAGCAGAAATGTTGTATTCAATGAACAAGCCTACTGGATTTGGGATGAAAAGACCAAAAAACAAACAACTCAAGTTGAAATGGAAGAAGACGGAGGCCCAAATAAGAAGGGAGCCCCTACTACTAAGCTCACAAAACTTGATACTAGTAAAAACAAGGCCATTGCCAAACTAACTTGAAGAGTCTTCTCCCGACGAATCAATTCCAATGGAGTCACCTCAGCTATGCAGAAGTGAGCACGGCAAAATTCCTCTGTGATGATTCGAAATTAAAGGAGAGGTTGTATCGTTATTAGTTATATTTGCTGGGGATTCCATGACTATGGAAGAAGCTATGGAAAAGCAAGAATGGAGAGATGCGATGAAAGATGAATTGTTGTCCATAAAATGAAATGGCAACTGGGAGCTTATAGATCTACCTGAAGGTAAAAATGTGATTGGCTTGAAATGGATACTCAAAACTAAATTTCTAGCAGATGGTAGTGTTCAAAAGCACAAGGCTAGACTGGTGTTACAAGGCTTTACGTAGCAATAAGGAGTGAACTTTGAGGAAACTTTCTCCCTTGTGGCACGCTTCGAGACAGTCAGACTTATACTTGCACTCGAAGCACAAAACAATGCAAAGTGTTTCAATTTGATGTTAAATTTTTTTTTAACTAGGGAATTGGAGGAAGAAGTATATGTAAGTCAGCCACTGAGATTTGAAAATTTGAAGGATGAGCACAAAGTTTTCCAGTTGAGAAAGGTTCTATATGGGCTTAAGCAGACACCTTGAATTTGGTACAGTAAGATTGACAAACTTTTCCATGAAAATTTTAGAGAAGCAAGCATGAACCAACGTTATACTTGAAGAGACAAGGTATTAATGATCTTGTGATTGTTAGTATCTATGTTGATGACATGATATATACAGGCTCATTAATGCGCTTGATATATGAGTTTTAAGAATCCATGAAGAGAATGTTCAAAATGACAGATTTGGGTGAATTGCGTTACTTCTTGGGGCTAGAAATTATACACACCTGCTAGAATTTTCATGTCCTAAAAGAAATGCATAGAAGACATTGTAAAAACGTTCAGTATAATAGGATGTAAAGTGGCTACAACTCCTATGAATATCAATGAAAGGTTAAGCTCAGATTATGATACAGGGGTGACAGATGCAACGTTGTACAAGAGTTTAGTTGGACGACTAATTTATATTACACATTCTTGCCCAGATGTTGCTTTCTCAGTTGGAGTAATATCATGGTTTATGCACAAGCTAACTAAGCATCACTATGGAGAAATCAAAAGGATACTTCAGTATATAGCAGGAACAATTGAGTATGGAATCTAGTTTCGAAAGGCAGATGAGTTCAATCTTAAAGGATTCAGCAACAGTGATTGGGAAGGTTCTGTTGAAGATAAACGAAGTACAACAGGAAGCTATTTTATTCTTGGAACAGCTGTTGTGTCTTTAAGCTCAAAAAAGCAATCTACGGTAGCTTTTTCATCTACAAAGGCAGAGTATGTGGTTGTAATAGCAGCATCTTGTCAAGTAATCTGGTTACAAAGAGTTTTGTGTGATCTAGGTGAAGATCAAAAGGAAGCAACAGAAATAACTTGTGATAACCTGTGACAACAAGTTTGCAGTCATGCTTACTAAGAATCCAGTGCATCACAGTAGAACAAAGCACATAGAGATTAAGTATCATTTTATAAGGGAGTTAATAGCCAAAGTAGAAGTCAAGTTGGAAAGTTACAGAATCGATAAACAAGTGGCATATTTGATGGCTAAAAGCTTGGCACAAAAGAAACATAAAGATTTTTGTTTTCATTCGGGAATCAACGAGTTTAAATAAAGGAAGAGTGTTAGAAGTCAGTTTTGATTCGAACTCTAGCTGTTAGTGGTTTGTTAGCACAAAATAATCCTAGAGATATTCCCATTGTTATGTTTCTTATTATTTAGCTTGTTTACATTGAGTTAGTTCATATTTTTTAGGCTACCGTTGTGTTGTAATGCCTATATAAGGCTGTAAGATAAGTTAATAAAACATTCATCTGCAGAATCAAATTTTTTCTTGCAAAAAATAATTGTTGCACTATCAAAATTCCCAACATGTGGACATGGTAAAGGGGAAAGCTTAAACATTTATCATCTTTTCCTTTTGTTCTTCTTATTATTTTTCTCCTTTTGTTCAAAACTAGATACAGAAAACATCTTCAACAAGAAATAATTCCAGAAATATGAACAATTTAGCTTGGAACAACTTCTTTGCAATAGTATAAGTGAAAACATTTATTACTTGTAACTTGGCAATGGGATAAAACCCTTTCAACCTTGCACATTTCTGAACTGTGCTTACTAGTTTAACAAGAAAAAAAATAAAAGAACAGATAATCACCCAAAACTTGGAAAAGTTGCTTAGCTACAGTTTTGTATTTCCTTAGGCATATAAGTCATCCTTATCTCTAGTTGTTGTAGTTGGAGCAAATGGATCTGATGCTGGAGGATTTGCCAAATCTAAATTCAAAACCAATTCCACAAGATTGCTATAATATCTGTGCAAATAGTTGATACTTCTGAATATTGGCATCATTAACACTTCGGTATGCATATTTCATTGACTATGTGAAGTGAGATGCCTTTATATATGAGAAATCATCATATTCGTTTTCTTCCATTGTTTCAGGGTTCTCTTGCCTTCTCCTTTTCAATATCATGTTATCCTCAAAAGAGTTAAATAAGGAGCAAGAACAAGATAAATTAAGAATGCTATGAAGAGGTTATGAATTTCACAACCTGACTATTATTAGAGCCAGGCTCACCAATGAAAATATAAAACTAGAAGAAAAGTTATTATAGTCCCGTACCTGTGATCGAGTTATAGGGCGATTAACAACGATGTTAACGTGTGATTCCTATAGAAAGGAGTATTTTTGGGGTTTCCTTCCTTTATGACCTATGTTGAATATAGAGATGGCTTCGTTAAGAGAAAACCTACAGATATCTGTAACACTGATTATTGAAATAATTCTTGTTAATCCTTCAGTTCTAACATATAATCGTTTTTAAACAAAAAGTTAATAACTACTTCCTATAAAACAAGAATCCACTATGTGCAAGACTTAAAAGTTGTTAGGATAACAACTAAGAATTTGAAAACAATACAACTTAATCAACAAAAATCGCTACAGCTGGAACTCAATAATGTTGCATTACATTCTCGTTGTCCATCTATGCTCCACGTCACTTGTAAACATGTCCTTTGAAATTTCTGTCTATAACATCACCCCCTCCATTAATACCACGCTTGTCCTCAAGCGCAAATGAAGGAAAATGAGCACGGAGGAAGGAAATATCCTCCTAGGAAGCTTCAACAGGGTAGAGACCCTCCCAATGAACCAAGGCTTGGGGTTGATTCTGAAATTTACGGTAGTCAAGGACAACTTGAGGATGAAGATGCATTTCTCCTTAAGAGAGAGCCGATAGAGAAGGTGCAACATGTATTGAAGTCCCATGAAAAGGCTTGAGGAGGATACATGGAAGGTTGGATGTAATTTTGAAGTGGAGGGAAGGTCTAGCTTGTAGGCCACCGAACCAACAGAAGCAAGAATGTGGTGCACGCGCTTGACGGTGCAATCGCCCCCTAACAGGAAGGGTGATTTCCAGTAATCCCGAGACCCTTTTTCTCACTTTTTGGCTCATTTTTGACCTATTTTCATAACTAGTCTTATGTATACCACTTTCACGTAATCATATATGCAAAAAAAACTAAAAAACGAATCAAAAACACATGAAAACCATAATGAATGAAAACTAAAAAACCTTCATTTTTGACAACCCAATCACGTAACCGCTCTGATACCACTTGTAACACGTAGCATAGACCTTATTACGTGTCCCGGATCGTTCATGAAAGGGTTAAAAACAAATGAAATGCGTAATGCCTAATTTTGGTTCCATTTTGACTTTCGAAGCGATTTTTGTGGCCAAAACGAGCTCCAATATCTCAGGACCTTCACAGAAAAAGTTCACCAACAAGTGGTTAACAACTTTCTCTAGTTTTTTCAATATGTAAGCACTCTTAATGGGTTAGAAGATCTTATGCTTACGAATGATATGAGCAACTGCAGGAAACCTTAACCTTTATATATAATTTCTATATCGGGCTTTCTCATCATAAGTCTGATATGGGTCCGGTCCACACTAATCGAGATTCATTTTCCTCCTGGACTTTGACCAATTGATTTAGATCATTTATTGGGCCACTTTATTACCTTTATCTGGATCAAATTACGTAATTTAACAAATAAGTTATTGAAAAATTGAAAAATACAATTAATAATTGTCCAACATAACGAGAAAGGACAAAATTGTCCAACATGACGTCTACTGATTCCAAAAAGACAAGAATGAGATGAAGAACAGAGATTTAATTCTTTCTTTAAGTTTACACCACCAATTGCCTCAACCAAAGAAACACTAACCAGTAATATGCCTCTTGATTTAATACAATTTTGCTACTTTCAATGTACATTCTCAATCTTAGGGTACCAAAAATTCAAATTTCCCTCCTTTGACATGTTCTTCGGCAACTGAATTAACTAAAAGCGAACAAGAAAAAACAATAAATCAAATCAATCAGCTTGCGAGAACAAGAGAAACTAACCTTAAATAAGGTACTTGGAGATTTCTCTTTTGTTCTTCTCTAGTATGATTTGAAACGCAAAACAAGAAGAAACCCAAGTAAGCTTTGTACATTAATCAACATAAAAAACACAAGAAACCCAGATAGATATAGAGAAGAAAGAGCACGAAAGAGCTACCATCGATGCTTAACCCTGCAAAAAGTGCTTCTTCTCACTGTAGTAAAGTTAGCTTCAAAGACACAAAAGAAAAACCCTATAGGAACAACAATAGAAAATTAGAAAAAGAACACTAATATCCTTATCAAGTAGTTTGTCTAAGTTGTGCTATGTTGGTTTCTAGAAAATAACAATTACCATGATGGGTGTTCTATTGCTTTAGGAACAACAATAGGAATGAAGGTTAAGAATACATCAATGATCTCATAATTATCTGTAAAGAGTTAACGTTGCTTTGTATGGATACAAAATGTTATTATTTGGTTAATCATATCATAGATTCTGACGAGCAATTGCCGGAGAAGAAGAAGGAGGAGGAGGAGGTAGGAGAGGGAGAGGGAGAGGGAGAGGGAGAGGGAGAGGGAGAGTTTTAAATAAATTAAATAAAAAAAGTGAGTGTCACTATGGCACGCTTATAAATAAATTAAAAGTTTATTTTTTTAAATAGTGAGTTCCACTTTGCCATGTCAACAATAACGTGGCACATGGTACTCACAAAATAATAAAAATATTTAAAAATGACAGGTTAGTATTGACTTAGTACTTAATGGAGGGGTTTAAATTTTCCGTCAGAGTGAAGTTATAATTTAATGTTTTTAAAATGTTATGATTAGAATTATTCACTCCTGAATGTTTGAGTCAAACTTATTGATTGACACAAAACTTAAGGTCAAAAGAGACCATTTTGCCAACATAGTACTAGGATTATGAACAAGAAAGCAAGCAAAATTTAGATATTGCAAACATGAGCATTTGAATCAATTTAAAGTATATCTTTTGTCAATATTAAGTTCCTCAAAATACTAAAAAACTATATATGTAGGTTAATTACATGAAAAAATCTCAAATTTTGCTTAATTTTGTAATTATAGCCCGAAATTTAAAAAATGACAATAAAATATTCAAACTTTTTTTTCCAATTTTAGCCCAACGTTAGTGTCTATGTTAAATTTGCTAACCTAAATCAGACTATGAAAGCCCAACAACCTCATGCTTTAATTTTAGTTTTTTTATTTTCAATTTGTTCTCTCAACACTATCATCTTTTAATTTTTAGATTACGCAGTCTCAACACTCTCACGATGAGGGCATTGGGAGAATGAATTAAAAACGAAGAGCTTGCTGATACGCTATAACGCGATAATAGTTTGGGCATCGAAAGAACAAACAAAAATAAATGGCTGAGAGTGTCGGGAGAACAAAAAGATAACGAAGTACTAAGGCTGTGTAAACTGATTTAGGGATCCACTTTTAACAACGATGTCGTTTCATTAATCTTTATTTGTTGTGCTAATTTTGGTTGATGTATATTAATAGTTAAAGTTTTTAACGTTGAGTTAGCATTAAAAAATTGAAAGTTTAAAAATTTTATTGCCAATTTTTGAAGTTTTGGCTAGAATTGAAAAAAAAATGAAAGATTTAGCATTTTATTGCCAGTTTTTAAAGCTCAGGTTATAATTGCAAAATTGAGTAAAATTTTGAAATTTTCAATTAACCATATATATATATATATATATATATATGAATATATTAATAATAACTAATATATTTTACAAATCATATTTATTTGTATTTCCGTCCTTTAATTCAATTTTAATTCCCTTACAACATCATTGGTAATTGAAAATTAACATTATGCAATAAAAGAAATTTTACTTTTTTTTTTGGCGGCTTACGCTTACTGGATATTTTGTCTTTTACCGGAAACCGGGTACCGCCCATCACGTACAAGTAGCATATCGCCACGTGAGAACTCAAAGATTCTTTCTTTCCACGTACTGTCCGTGACCGGAGTCGACTTCGTTAATTCGCGAGAAACGGCTTCGCATCGAGATTGCAACCTATGGAGTATGGACTATAAATATTTGGTGCTTTTAGTTTTTGCGGCCCTTGACGAATAGTCCACGAGAAACTCAACTCGAAATAGAGGATGGGCATAGAAATTGGAGGAGAAATAGAGAAAGTGAACGGCAAAGAGCTGAGCTACAATGAGTTCGTGGAGAGGTACTTGTCAAAGAACCAACCAGTATTGCTCACGGGTTTAATGGATGATTGGAGAGCTTGCAAAGATTGGGTCACTGAAAATGGTCGACCGAACCTCAGATTCTTCTCTACCCATTTCGGGAAATCCAGAGTTCAAGTACCCCACTTGTTCAAATTTGCCAGTTTTATTACTTTAATACTAGAACCGTTGGTTTAGTTCCGAAAGTTTTGATCTTTTTTTGTTTTTTAATTAAATTTTATGTGATAATTAACATATTTCGGGTTGCTTATTCTAGTTTTAGTTGAAGTATAGGCTAATTCGCATATTTAGATTGCAGATTGTGGTACTAGAGAATTTACGGATCAGAGGAGAATAGAGATGACAGTTACTGAGTTTATTAATCACTGGAGTGAGGATTTTGTGTCGGACTGTGCTAATGGAGCAAGTCGTGAGGGTAGTGACAAGTCAGTTCTATATCTCAAGGATTGGCATTTTGTAAAGGTACAAGTTCATAAACTATACTAATCCATTGCTTTTGTGTTACTATTTGTTTGGTTAATGTGGCTAAGTTCACTGTGCCTCATGTTGCAAGTATCTCCCTTATCGATATGCATAAGAAGGGGCTTTCACAAGTTTCCTTGAACTATCAGCTTATACTAACATTTTATTGCTACGGAAGATCATCGTTCAGTTCTCAACGTGTTATATGGAGGTGGTAATTTTTTTTCCTACGAATGATAATTTCCATAGAGATTATTTATGAAATTGAAACTTGAATGTCCTATTCATCTAGATGGTAACTGATAGAAGGTTAAGAAGCGTTAAGGGAATGGCAGTTGTCTGGCTGACAATAGAGGAAAATTTCATTAATCACCTTGTACGTGTTTATGTACAAAGCATCTTTCTGGCTGTGGTGCAAAATTGGCTTATTGGTGGTTGAATTATATTGCTTATTTTCTTTCTTTTCTTGATCTTTATCATCAGGAGTACCCAGATTATGTAGCATACAGAACTCCAGTGTTTTTCTGTGATGATTGGCTCAACTTGTATCATGACCATTATCGTATGCATAAGGATCCCGACACTTGCCAAGAAAACAATGACATAAGTTGTTCTGATTATCGCTTTGTGTATATGGGAGCAAAAGGTATGACTGTCATGGATGTAGCTTCCTTGTTATATATGGTTGTAATTAGATTGATGTCATCTATCAGTTCAGAGAATTAGTCCCCTTTTTGTCTAGCTGAATGGGTAGCCTTGAGCAACTACTTAAATTTCGATCTTTCTGAGCAGGATCGTGGACACCTCTTCATGCTGATGTTTTTAGGTCATACAGTTGGTCGGCTAATGTGTGTGGGAAGAAGAGATGGCTTCTTCTGTCTCCTTCCCAGAACCATCTTGTGTTTGACAGGCATGCACTTGGCGTCTCTCTTCCTGAATATATTCTTGTTTACATTGTACATGGCATCTCTCTTCCTGAATATATACTTGTTTACATTGTACTAACAATTCTTTCTTTCAAATGTTTTCTTCTGTTAAGCATTAATATGAATGTTGCGATGGTTCTTCCCTTAGAATTTACTTATAGTTTCCAGCACCTGGCTATAGCCTAGGATAGTCATCCATCTTCATATGCCAGCAAACTACAACCAGCAGAAGGGTTGCTAGCAATGTTCTTCTATTCGTAGTTTTTGGGTAAAAGTTTCTTTTCCAACATTTGTCAGCACAGCTTTGCAAGCCATGAATCTGGCCCACATTTTTGCATGCTTCTATTAGCAAATAATGCCAAGATAGTATCAATTTGTATCATGCCACTTCTTACTTCTCTGGTGAACTTAAATCTGATTTTTTATTCAGGAACTTGAAGAACTGTGTATATAACATTCTTGACGATGTTAATGACACAAAATTTCCTGGTTTTAAGAAGGTCTCTACCGCTTCCAAATCATCACAATAGATTTGTTAGTTTTCTCTCTTGCGTTGTTCTATTTGTGTATCGTTTTTATCGTTTGTGTAGGCTATCTGGCTGGAATGCATTCAAGAATCAAATGAGATAATTTTTGTACCCAGCGGATGGTATCATCAAGTTCATAATCTGGTACCTGTCTTTATGCACTCATTATGGTTGCATACATCATTCCTTACTATCTCCTGACAAAGAGATTTTCAGTGCTTTAAAAGCATTTTAAAATTTGTTATTTAAAACCCAAAAAGGTGTTTTAAATTTTCCAGGTTCTTGATTCATCAATTTGAATCATTTTATCTTTATTGTAGATAATATGAGGATTATAGGCATGAAAATGCAATCTACGTGCTTAAAATGATGAAAATCAGCAATTCACCAAGGTCATCGTTTTGTTGGTGCAATTTTCTTTTCCTTTTGTGGTTAACATGCATTATTGGTATGTATATCAGGAAGACACTGTGTCAATAAATCACAATTGGTTCAATGCATATAACATCTCTTGGGTGGTAAGTGTGTAAAACCAAGTGATTTATGTGGAAAAAGCTTATATTTCAATAAGATCACAGAAGCCAAACATATCTCACCAATTTGCTCATTACCTCAGTGGAATTTACTTCATAGAGACTATGAAGAGGCTAAGGAGTATATAGAAGACATCCGGGATATCTCTGATGATTTTGAAGGTCTCTGCCAACGCAATCTTGCAGCCAACACAGGTAAGCAACTGATAAATCCTCTCTTGATGCAGCACAGAGTTTGCCTGAACCTGCTATATTTGCTGAAGATGATTTTGTCTTGCTAAGAAGCACGGTTTCATTGAGTATATCGCTAGATTAAAGTCACTGAGCTACATGTCTGCTACATACATGGTGTAGAATTCTTCATTTAGATAAACATGGGCTTGTTTTAACACAGGTCAGATGTAGCCTATTAGCTAAGGACATGATGAATGTTTTTGGTGCATTTTATTCACGTATATTATGAACCAAAATTAGTTTCTCTTTACCTGTTATTGCTAGTGCCAATGTAACTTCCATAATCAATTTATCTCAGATAAGAGTTATTGTCCATAAATCGCAAGTTAAAGGACTCAACTGAATGAAACCAGAATTCACCATCTTGCTCTTGCCATTCCTGATTCGAAATACCAAGTACTTACTAATCACAATAGTCCAACCGATGAGGTGAGCAGTCAATTTTGCATACGCAATCAGCTTCTAACTAGACATTGCACCAACTATCCCCTGGATCTTTTCTTGAGCTGATTGGACATATTTATGAACAAAGTCAATGATGCTGATGCATATGGTTTTATTAGCTGCTTGTATATAACTTATGCATGTGCTTCCAAGGCTAATTGTTGCCTTTGAAAGATACCAGATTGAC
This sequence comes from Erythroxylum alaternifolium, assembly GCA_027478495.1. Lineage (NCBI taxonomy): Eukaryota > Viridiplantae > Streptophyta > Magnoliopsida > Malpighiales > Erythroxylaceae > Erythroxylum > Erythroxylum alaternifolium. The sequence continues at coordinate 365,478 of JANIIA010000007.1, read as the reverse complement.
CTTTCTTAAATCTCTTGTACGGTTTGTTGTTTCCAACAGGCATGAATTTTATTGATTTCTTTGTCTTTCTGTCGCGGCTCTTCTTGGCCAACATAGGGCAACTCTACTATTCAAATGATGAAAATGGAAGCTCAAGCAGGATTTCATCCTCCTTTAGTCAACATTTAGCTCTGAATTTAACATCTATACAGATGATTTCATCAAAAATGAAATCCATGAATCTTGCCGGAAATGATGACTTCTCTGTGGACTGGCAGGAAATTTTAGATGATCCTGAGTTTTCCAAGCTATGTATTGATGTTGGTAGAACATATCAGATGATACGCAAGCAGCAAACCGAGAACTGTGATATTAACAAGGCTTTGATTGTTGACCTTATATACTATAGTCCTCATATTAGAACACTTGAAGATTTTGTTATATTCATAGACACTGCTTTAACCAAACTAGGAATTAGCTATGCCAAGACATTCTGATGCATAGGTTAAACAGGCTAGTTCCTCTTTGAGGGTTAACTTTGTACCCCACGGTTCAGTTCCCTGGATAAAGATGACCGATGTTAGCGCACAAGTTGTTGCTTATCAAGCTATATCTTACAATGAAAGTTATGCCATGAACTCTTGATAGATCATCTATAGATTATAACCATGTATCAATCTTAATACTAGAATGAAAGAAAATACTTCTAAAATTATTTTTTAAAAGATAATAAAGAAAATCGAAACTTCTACTTTAGTTTGTCCCTTACATGCATGTTATATTCTTTGCTATTATTATGCATGTAGATTTCCATTCAAAAATCGACCATATCAAACCACTAAAATTTTGATAGGACAATTACGAGTGAATATGAGATTGATATGCCATCTCTTTTACTAATTTAGTTGATAATTTTACCTTGCAGTAAACTTTAATTTGTGGTTTTTAAGACGAAAGAAGCACTGAAGACAGAAATGCATAGTGGAAGTTTTGTACCACCTTTTTTTGGCTTTCCGCTTTGTCTTCAAACTATGGAAATCAATTACAATCCAATCTAAATATTTATTTAATTACTTCTTTATGTTGCAGAACTAAGCACCAGCCATCGGTCAACTGAGTTTTTTTATTCAGAAGTCGTCACATTGACTTAAAGGGGAGACGACAATTGTCTAAAAAAGGAGGGTTCTTTCCATTCAAAGAAAAACATTAATGTCCAAAAGTTGGCAATTATATCTCAAGATGTTGCAAGAGACAAGATATTGGTTGGAGAAGAAAACAAGTAAACAATGCTAAGGTGTAGGAAACTGAGCATATTTTACATTGGATTTTGGAAATTGGGTTGTTAAGGTCTAATATATCATTATTTAACCAAAGTCTTCTAGTGGGCATCGTTCAATTTTCTTGGTACTTTCCACATGCAGTGCCACCCAGAAAATGTCACTTAACCAATTAAAATATATATAAATTACAAGTATCAATGTGGAGAGTTAGTTGGTCCTTGTCCCTTGCAAGGATGTCATCTCTCCATGAGCATACTTAGCTGCCAAATCTGGTGTTTGAAGATATCGAATATTCATTCATTGTTAATCGATCATACTTTGCAATAAATTAAAGGTAAGACCATTCAAAGAAGAAAGAGAGTATCGAAACCATTGTTATTAACAATAACAATTACCTAGTAAAAATTCCGTAATATGTGAGGTCTGAAAATATCCAGTAATATATAACCTTACCTTTAACTAATAAAGAGATTGTTTCTAAATATCTCTAATGAAAAAAATATAATAAAATAATAAAAAATAAAATAAATACTTAATAAATAAAGTATGCAATCAGTAAGAAACTAAATAATAATAATAATAATAATAACAATAATAAAAACTATTATCATTAACCATCTTCGATTTTCTATAATTTACAGCAAAGAAAAAAAAAGAATAGGAACAGAGGGGATATATTTTTCAAAAACGATCTCAGAAAACAATCTGAACCATATCAGGGGCTAGGATGAAAAATTTCACTTCCTCAAGAAAAGATAAAATAAAAATTAAAGAGTATGTTTTATGGACATCTTACATTCCTTCCGGGGCCTCCATAGTAAAAATAAGTCCCCCACGCATTGTTCCTCCCTTGTCTAATGTCATAACAACTTGGATGATCAGCCAAGAGGTGAAGATTTGTTAATGGTAGCAAATTATTATCCCAATCTACTGTCTTCAGATTCCTGAAATATGATGCTTTTCCGAACCCTTCTTCTGCAAAATGGCCACTTCCCATTTGTGTAGATGTGTGGTATCCTGATGACCTAAAGTCCACAATTTCTCCTCCAAATTGAATCATACTTGCATGGCTTCTCAGGTGACTGAACAAAAATGCTGGCCAGTATCCAACCAGCAGTCCTGACCCAAATTCTAGCCACCAGTTTCCATGCTTTGGGTCCTACACATAAATGTATCTGCTTGTTAGTGTTATTAGGTACTGGCACTTCATCATATTTTCTACTGTACATCAGAAAATGATTACATTTCTTGCCGGTGAAATAAAGCTAAGAATGCAAAAATTGAAAAGAATAGTTTTTGTTGCCCCACTATGTATCTAAGGATTCAAATCCTGTCGGTAAAGAAGACAGATGAAATTTACACATCAAGGAATTTTTTGCAAGAAGTCTTCCACATCTTGGCCTAACTGTCTAATCAATATGCCTTCATCTCCCATGTAACAGATCAAACTCACAAATAAATACTTTTAAGCTGAATTGACCACGGTAAACTTTTGTCAAAAATTACTTTCCACGGTTATGTAATGATAAATAACCCCACCTTCCATATCATTAGACTAATATCGAACTGTCTGCCATTGTAGGAGGACCTTGGAGATATTGCAGCTCCAATGGCGATCTTACTGTTAGTTTGGACAAACCCAGAACACAACAAGTTGTAGCATCCTGTGGCTCTGTATGCATCAGACTGTGAGAATATATATATCATTTAGCGCTTGTTCTTTCTGCAACTTTAAGACAACAAAGACACCAAAACAACTATTGAACTTACTGTCCAATAAGTGAAGAATCTAGGATAATTATCTCCATATAATTCTGGGCTAACCTGAAAATATTTAGATAGTTGAATTTCTCAGTTTCTCTGCTAAATGATGCTGATAGAGTAATGGGTAAAACAGAAGTAGAAAAATCTTGCCTGCCAGCCTGCTTCAATGGTATTTAAATCATTTCCAAAAGAACCAGAGATGACCCAGATTTGCGACAGGCTAAATTCGTAGGCATTAGTTACACTTGGTGCCCACACATTTATGTTTGCCTTGGCCCCGTAATACCCGTCTCCATTGACAAATACAACTGCATGCTGTAACTTCAAACGTTGTCAGTATCAACTTTGCTGTTCATATATGAGCATAACAGTTATGGTCCCTCATTTTCCCTGCAAAGTTATTAAATGCTATATGACAGATGACGGTATATTGTATGCAACAAAATTCCTCAAATTAAATCTCTTTCATTGTCTGCCCCTTCTCTTTACTTTTCTTCTGTATCTTTCTCCTTGACAAACTTACGATCCATTTGATCAAATTTGCCGTTTAGATGGAGACCAGTTTTTAAAATTAAACATTGAAGGTTCCTGCACTAATGATGACTATAGATTCTGTGATCCATATTTGATTACTTCCAAAATATGAACTTGAGAAAAGAACACGCTGTAGTTATATTTTGCCTGAACAGATTAATAAAAGAGCAGCTGCTTAAGTGATTGGTTCACCAGTTTTTCCAGTTTCTTATTTCCACTATAGAGCTGGAGTTACAGTACTAACCTCATGTCCAGTGCCTGTTGAATCTCTTCTAACTGGTCTTCTTAATTTTCTCCCATATCTTCTAACAGAATTTGCTCTTAGAACATCCTCTGCTGAGGTCCTTCTGATTGGAACAGTTCCTTCTGGACATGATTCACCTGAATCTGTCCATAGCTGATATATTTCTTCAATTGTCTCCATGGTCTCATTGCTTTTTGGCCTCTCCGGTGGATCCTGTGGTAACAATATAAAACAGCAACGATTCGAACACATTTGGTAATCCTGACCTGAAAATGAAACAGAAAAGAGCTCATGCAGAGTAGAAAAATACCATAGGTCTCTGTCCCTTGAGCTTTGGATGGTCAAATGCCGGTTGAAGATGAGACAGCACACAATCAATGACATCTCCATCGGGACTCTGTGATATGAAACCAAAATCTCTGATCACCCTAATACTCAATGCAACACTAGAATAAGTGCAACTCCTAACTAATAGAAAAACAGGGGAAGTAACCTGAATTGCTTTAACCGCAGGCTTGTTGATCTTGTTGAGATAAGCATGAACTCTTTTTAATCTCAGAATCTCTTTACTTGGCCTGAAAGTTTGGTTGGTCGGTAGCCGGTTACCAGGGCCTGATGTAGCTGGTAGAGAGATGACGGGACAAAAAAAAGGAGCAAAGAGAAGGAACACAACAAAATAGAGTATCGTCAGGTGAGTACAGTGAGAAGCAGAAGCAGCCATTTTGGAGGATCTGTTGCTGTTTTCGTTGTTTCTCTGCTGTTTGTTTTACATAAACTGCTTATGTTTGTATGCATTGGAGTTGTCTTGTTGTGTAAAGGATACAAAATGGCTCATGCCCAAGTCCTGTCTAACCAAATGAATCTACCTTCATGTCCATACAAGACAGAAGCACCATTCAATCGAAACTTACAACTAGCTCTCCATTTTACTAAACATTAATAACCTCTCTTCCCTCTCTCTTAACTGAGATTCTATAGTGTTGGTTTTTGTTCTGACACAAAAGAAACATAAGGCAGTATAAAATAGGCCAGGATGGATGGGAAGGGTTGTATCTTTCGATGTCTTAGGGATGACAAGTTTAAGTTGTGGTCAAAATAAATTAAATATTTTCCAATTTTCATTTAGAATATATGAATGTCAGTCAGACAGAGTTTCAAATCTTGGGAATGAGAAGAGCGAGAGTAGCTGGTGCTATCCTGTGCTTTGATGGTGAAGAAAGAAAGGAGTCGCACATCATCTTTCACTTCAATTTTGCTCTTTCGTTCTACTAATTTAAAACCATGACTCTTCATTTACAAAAGATCTTTGCTGTGTTTAGCACATATAGGTCTCCAGCTTAGTCAAAAGAATCGAAACTGTTTTAAGATAATCCAACTCCTCTGCCTTATCCGTTATCTGATGACACATGGTTCAATCAAGTGATAAGAACTCGGCTTTTTCTGGGTCATTTATTCTTTACAATGATCCCTTGGTAGACCAACTACATAGATTGGCAAACCATGTGCCTCACCAACTTTGCCTAAAAGGATTGTGTTGTCATTCGAACCTCTTTGGGCCCTCAATGCTATGGAACTAAGAATGTGGAAAGCCTAGAAAGAGGCCACACCTTCTAACTTTCTACTTATAATTACTGTCATTAGCATCAAGTGAGTATTGATTAAACAATAAAACTTAAAAAAATATTTATACATAAATATATTTATGAGTCTAGAACCCAATACTTCTGAAGTTTTGGATATTATGGTACTCCTCTTTCTATATGAAAGACAGTTCTTCGGATTTCCGCTAGCTCACCCATCTCTCATTTATTAGGCCAATTGTTCGTTGTTCTTGTTAGAACTTTTTGCCTCTAAGGATAATTTTGTCAAATTTTCATTTAGTGGACAATTATTAATTGTAATTTAGTTTTTAAATTACTTATCGGTTAAATTACGTAATTTAATTCAGATAAAGACAATAAAGTGGCCCAATAAATGATCTGTATTAATGAGTTGAAGTCCGAGTAAAAAATGGATCCATTTTAGTGTGGACTTGGTCCATATTGACCTTGTGATATGAAAGCTCGATATAGAAGCTATATAATATGTTATGGTCTCCTGTAGTTACTTAAGGAATTCACAAGCATTCAGAGCTCTGACCCGTTAAGAGCGTCCGTGTATTAAGGAAAATACAGGAAGACCTAAACCACGAGACGGTGAACATTTTCTATAAAGGTACCAAAGAGATTCGAGCTTGTTTGGAAGCTGGAAATAGCATTAAAAACTCAGGATAGAACTGAAATCAGGTATTTCGCATTTCTTCGTTTTTAATCCTTTCACGTCTGATCCTAGGTACGTAATAAAGTTTGTGCTACATTTTACATGTGGTATCGGAGCAGTTACGTGATCGGATTGCCAGAAACGAAGGTTTTTCAGTTTTTCATCTCATATGATTTTTCTCTGTTTTTTATTCAGTTTCTAGTTATTTTGCGTAAATAATTGCATAGAAGTGGTATACATATGGTTAGCCATGAAAAACTGGTCAAAATGAGCCAAACGGAGTGAAAAACGGACCTCTGGGATGCCAAAAATCTTCTCCGATGTCGGAGGTGATGGAGAACATCGAGCGTGCTACAGTAGCGAGGGAGAGGCGGTGCGACTGGCTCGTGCGTTGCACGCGCCAATCGCGCACCGCTGCGCTGTACAGTACGAGTGTCGCGCATAAGGCGCACGTGCAGGACGCAACCTGCGCAACCACCGGCGTGGGAAGACGGGCGTGTGCGCTGCTCGTGCCCATCCGGACCATCCACGTGCCGTAGACGGATGGGGGACACGTGGACGGCACGTGCACCGCATAGTTCCCATGCGTCTGCGCGTGGGGGAGTGTGATGCGCATGCCCCAAACCCATATGGAGTGCGTCTGCGCCCTCGCGTGTAGCGTACGTGCCTGACCGCCACGTGCAGTGGCGGTGTGCATCAGCGGCTGACATCACGCTGACGTTAGTCGTACGGAGCTACAACAAAAAAAACAAACACATAAAAATTCAGATTTCCCGTAAGGGTGTCCCGGGGTATTTTGGGTCAGTTTCCGGGTCTGAAAAATTTATAAAACGATTTTTCCTATTTTTTGGATTTATTACAACAGTAATAAATTAAAGTTTAACTCCAGACAAATTCTAGATCCGATTTCAACTAAATTTTCATGCTTTGGACATCACATGAGAGAGATACTTCAAATTGTCGTGTCTCGGGTCTCATATTCAGGGTTCGGAGTCGCATGATGGTTAATCAGAAAAGGAATTTAGACATTCTGAAGCTATTTTTGAGTGAATTTTCGTGCAACGAACTTACCTTAAGGGAGATACATGGGGCTCTTGTGTCTCAGGTGGTTGGTTCGGTATCAAGTGAGGCACGATAGTCACTCCACTGAGATTTTTTTTTAAGAAAGTCTCAAATGAAGTTTTCAAAGAATGTCTTCATCACGGTTGTGTGACAATGAGACTGTGCATTCGGGTTTTGCATTTATTGAAGTTACATTTTCACATACCATATGCCCATAAAGAATGTGAGGATAACATAAAGTTGTATCCTTTGTGTTAGTGGACTTTTTGGAATACTGATGAGAATATAATCGCCAAAGTGGCTTTTCAAGTCAGTATTTTGGATTGTTCTACTTACATGTTTGGGGATGTCTCTGAAGTTATGTTTAGCTATTCTGTCCAAAGGTGTTGGCCTTATATAACGTTTTGAGATAATCATAAAAGCATTGGATGGAGGAAAACTATTGCTTAAATGATCTATTCACCCAAAGGTGGTAGTATCGTGAGAGTTGACGGTTTGTACTCTGATCGCTTTTTTATGCTGGAAGTCTAATTGCATATATTATATATTTAGCCCAAAAGTGTTTCATAATATGTGTGATCAGATTTTTAGGAAAGATACTGTTTAATGGCTTTCAGTATCGTTGTTATCCTACATTTGTGCTTATTTAATCAAAGTTATAAAGAGTCACCTTTTCGGTCAATAAAACAGTGTCACAATTGAAACCTTGACCGGTTTCAATACAAGAAGTAGACAGAGGATGTATTGAATGCTATGGAAATAGCTGAGGTTGATATAATCATACAGATAAATAGGTCATCTCCACCTACATCCATGATGGTATAATGTCGTGTCGTGGAAGTGTGTCAGTGAGACACGTGTAGCTTCCTCAACCACGCATGCATAGTGCATGCTATAGGCTGCCACATAGATGGTTTAGCTCGAAATTTTGATTTTTGACTTGTCTGTGGTTGATTAAGTGGCTAAACCCATTCAGTTGCAATGTGATAATCAAGCTTCCGTGTTGTTTAATAACAACATTGAATATCACAGGATCTTAGCATTTTGAGATCAAATTCTTGGTTATGAAGTAATTGACACGAAAAAGTGACATTAAAGTTTGGAACATTTAAAAACTGAGAAACTATAAGTCGATTCTGTAACTAAAGGACTTTACCCACTTGTGTTTGGAGCACAAGTATACAGTAAGGGTATTTTGAAATCCTTAGACACTGTCAGTTAGGGAATCGTTATGCTTGCTCCACGTACATTTGTACATCTTGATGTATTATGGCAGTATGATGGTTCATAAAGATGAGCATCGCTTCTCCTTAATTAGTAATACTTGTTATCGTACGTTGTCATAATACATATAAAAGTCTTAAAATTTGTGTTGATCTTAATCATTTTAAAGTTCATTGGGCATATATGAAGATTGACCTTGACCTATGTCATTAGACACATACAATTTTGTACGGATATATCCTTAAAGTTTGACATGACATAAGGGGATATAAGTATTTAATCCCATAAAGGTTCTCTAATCCAGTTTAGCATTCAGTTGGAGAACATAAAGGTTTTCTCTAATGCTGTTTAGCATTCAGTGAGAGAAATACAAGATTTCTCTGATGCAATTTAGCATAAAACTGGAGAAATCGAGACCTATAAACGAAGATGATAAATAGTAGATCATAAAGGTATCATTGTAATCTGCCACACTCTATTTTCCCATTCATGTTAGTGAGGTATTAGGTATACGTAATTGTATTGGATCTGTGTCACACATGACACGTGCGTATGATATTTTTCGGTATCAAAAGCCTTGCAGGACAGAATGTAGGACTTTCATTATCTTTGGATCAAATGTTTTTAAACTCAGTCGACTAATACAATAGCGTAACTTAACCGAATTTTAAACTGTTTTTAAAAGAGTCAAAGCTGCAATTAATAATTATCCAAGGGTGAGATTGTTAAACATTTTTGCCTCTAAGGGTAATTTTGTCAATTTCTCATTCAGTGGACAGTTATTAATTGTAATTTGATTTTTAAATAACTTATCGGTTAAGTTACGTAATTTGATCCATATAAAGATAATAAAGTGACCCAATAAATAATCTATATTAATAGGTCGAAGTCCGGGTGGAAAATGGATCCCTTTTAGTGTGGACCTGGTCTATATCGGCCTTGTGATGGAAAAGCCCGACATGGAAGCTATATAAATAGGTTATGGTTTCTTGTAGTTACTTAAGGAATTCACGAGCATTTAGAATTCTGACCCGTTAAGAGCGCCCGTATATTAAAAAAACTATAGAAAGGCCTAAATCACCAGCCGGTGAACGTTTTCTATAAACGTCTTGGAGAGATTCGAGCCCGTTTGAAAGCTAGAAACAGCTTCAGAAACTCGGGATGGAACCGAAATCAGGTATTTCATATTTCTTCGTTTTTAATCATTTCACATCCGATCGTGGGTATGTAATAAAGTCTGTGCTACATTTTACAATTCTTGCTCTACCAAAGATGGTACGTTACATGACCTGATTCTTATACAAAATAAATTCAGCGTTTTGTCAATAGTAGTATGTCTCTCTCCAGCAAGATTAGTGCAGACGGGCATCTGAGATTGAAATGTCCACTGCCTATAGCATCGACGTGATTCCCATACACCTTTTCTGATTCTTTGTCCCATATTGTCTCAGCTACTTCTACACACTCCTAGGTTGTGTGCTAATCATAGAATTTAGAAGGATAATTAGGCTATGCATGTAGTACCAGATATGGAAAAACATATAATTAATAGCATCGAAAAGTGAAAGTGAAGTGCTTTTGTATTTCTTTTGCATCGTGCTTCGCATGTTAAGAGCAGAAAAGTATGGGGCAGACTATGTTCTCTTTTTACGCATCTGGCGTGCGGTGTTTCCCACTAGCAAGTACTGCCCTTTGGCTAATGGTTCTTTATTTCTCGCTTCTTTTCACAAAAGTCTACCATCTCTCCAACTATCCAAGAAATTTTAAAAGAACACTTTGACAAGAATATATTGGTCACAATACCTTTTTTCAGTGGAAGCATGCTTCTTTGTAAAGTTGGTCTTACAGGACAGATTCCAACCCCACAACACAGCCAAGGAATGGTATGGCATAGTCTCTTCCCAAACTTCTATTTGTTTGAAATGTGACTTTGCCTGCAATAACATAGCTCACCTACTTTAAAATTATGTCATTAAGGGATTTGTAATGTCATTCATAACGACTTGTGGATATCAACAAGCATAACTTTGGCTCAGGTAATAAGGCTGCCATTCGCATGCCTTTTGAAAGAGAACCAATGATAACAATGCCAATTGGGGTTCTTTTTGTTTTCGATACTTTCGAATGTGCAATCTTAATGACAAAGATACGGTATTTTTTTCCTCTTCTTTTTGGCCTTAAAACCTACTAAGTTAAATCGTATGTTCAGAGGTTGTATAATGAATCTATTGATATTCTTTAAGATTCAACTCTTTAGCTTCCTTTGTTTGTGTTTCATGTAATTTATTATTTATTCTAATTTTTATTATTTAATTTCCCTCGTATATTATAATTTTTATATTGTAGTCTTTTGTTTAACGTTCTCAAAACTTTGTGTCTTATAAATAATGACAAATATAAAATTATTATTTAAAACTGCGATTATTAATAAATTTTATGTTAAAAAGTTAGTTCAGATTATCATAGATTTTAAAATAATGCTAGTATCATCCATGTTAATTTTTGAAACTTTGATGACATAGTAAAAAACCTAATGTTTTTATTATAAATTTTTGATACACAGTTATTCAATAAATAATAGTGCTGAAATTAAAATATTGATCATTTGAAAATAACCTTTTTACCCATTAGAGATAAAATTATATACTATTAAACATGTTAAAATGCTGGAGCATGAGAAAGCCACAATATCTGAGGCTCGTACACAAACAGCACTTAGCCATCTGACAATGGGCAAATTTAGCTCAGGTATGGACCATCTCCCGCACACCTTAGTGCCTTAGGCGTAGATGGAGATGGCTCGTGTTGTTTCAAATGTGCGGTCACCTGTTACGTTATCTTTTTCCTTATTTTTCTTCTCATAATATTATATGCCCTTTACTTTTATTTTTACTAAAAGCTGAACATAAACAATCACAAGGCTTTCTAAAAGCCAACACTTGAAACATGCCTTTAGCTCAGCTATAATTAAGCATGCCATTGATTTATTTTATTTTATTTTTGGAAAGTATTATTAGAGCTTTTGACGACTCATGGTTAATATAGAAACTAAGACTTTCAAATGTTTTATCAAATCTAGCCTACGACTGAAATTCATCTGTTTTAGTTAAGATATTTCAATTTCGTTTTATTACATAAATATATAAATAAAATTATATAAATAAAATATAATAAAATATAATAAAAATGGCAAACGACATAAAAAATTTAATCCTGAATCTACCTTTAAAACTTGTAATCTTACACAGTAACAAGCATACGGGGATAATAAAGCATCAGATCATCTGTACTATTTAACCTGTTTTATACCTGTCTCGTTCATTTTTAACCACAAATTTATGTACTGAAAACAGATTTACTAAAACAGAAAATATGCTCGGGACAATAATGCGGGTCAGATGGTTCACTGTGCTCAGCATGACGATGGAACTGCTTTTTGACTGTAGGTAATTGTAAGTAGTGATTGCCCTTGTACGTTACATCCGTAGATGCTGTATGATAGATAGGAATCTATTTTTCACGAAGTTCACATAAGTCACGTCACATTTTGATACGTACACCTCGCAGACTGTGGAGCATGCCTTTACTAGGATCAAATACGGTATTATTATTATGATTATTATGATTATTATTATTATTATTATTATTATTATATAATTTAATTTATATATTTATGTAAAATCTACGTAAAAATATATATATATATATAAGATTTAATAGAATAAGATTGAATCAGAATAACTAAAATAAAAAATTTGATATATTAAAAAGATCAAATCTTCTGTTTCAGATATAATATTTTTATTATGTTCCATTAAATTATATAGGTAAAAGTTTTGAGCAAAATCAGCTTATATGTGAATTCAAAAAGATTTAGGGTGCACTTCGTTATTTTTAGAAAATTAATAAAATTATAATAAAAATAATGAGAAATAAAATAATAAAAAGTATAAAGTATTGTTCTACAAAAGAATACAAAGATATTATTTATTTAGTTATAATATATTATCAACTTTTTTTTTTCATTTTTTGCTTATTCTTTGTTTTTTATGCCGACTAACTAACCAGCCTTTACTAATAAAGCAATTTTACCTTAACAGGTAGAAATGTAAATAATATATGTATATATATATATATATAATTAAAATAATAAAATAATAATTAAAGATAAAATAAATATATACATAAATACACACATAAAAAAGAAGATAAGCAAACAAATAAATGTTATTATAAGAAAAAATTTAGGCTAAGCAAGAAAATAATCAAATGTGAGATTTTTTATTCCTATTCTAGACGCCCAAATTTTCTATTAATGATTATGTCTTCGGAAAGTTTCAAAATTTTTTATTTATTTGTAGTAAATAAAAATGTGCAGAAAATGAACTTAATTACGTGATTGTCCATTTGTTTGTTGACGCCACTTCAAAAGAGAATCTGCACTTTGGAATAGTAAAAAGGAAGGCAGTAAGAATCAAAATTTAGTCCGGTCCAAATTGGTGTGTGTCAAATGTGATGCCTCTCCGGCATTTCCAAAACCAACGGTCGAGTTCATGACAATCGAAGTATCTTCTTTTAACTTCGTAAAGAGAAGAGAAAGACCCATATTCACATTCTTAACGATGTTTCTTTAAGCTACTTAACTAAAGGTTAATTGAAGAGAGGAGTTAAAAGCATGATCATTCATGGGCTAAATGCTACAGATCAAGCTGCTCAAGAACTTGACTTTGAGCTATGATCCCTATATGATTCTGTTAGTTCTATTCAAGGTTTCAATTTGATCATACCGATACCCTTGGAGGCAGTGGCGGAGCCACAAATTTTTTAGAGCCAGAATTGATTGGATAGCGATGGACTGGCGGCAAAGACTTCTGACAAATTCAACATTAATTCAACATAAGGAATTTATTAATAATAATAATAATAATAACAATAATAATTGATTGAGAATTTTAACCCTTATAGAGGTAAGATTTGTTTTTAAGGTCTTCATAGAAGTTGTAGGTCTAGAAGTCCTCTTCAAAACGGTCTTTGAATGACCTTAATCTGATATTTGTAGTAAAAATTATGCCCTTTTTATCAAAACAAGTAGAGAAAAGAGAAAAGAGAAAAGAGGAAAGTCGCTATCGCGACAAGCTTTCGTGAAATTTCCAAAAGTCGCGATCACAACTTTCCTCTAATTTCCCCAAAGTTCGACTTTCGTAAAATTTCCCCAAAGACTGTTGATGTTGTTGCAGGAATATAAATGCAGAAAATTAAAGAGACCAGATTTTACTTGGTTCGATAGCATACAGCTATCTACGTCCAAGGATCGAAACTCACACACTGAGTTTTTACTAGTATCAAGGAAGAAGAAATACAAGAGATTGGGTGTACACTAACACCTATAAGAGTTTTTCAAACTCTTTAGTACCCTCACTATGTACTCTAGCACCCTCAGGTTTTTTCCTCACTTGAAACACAGAATCTAAACTTTTTGTGGACTTGTAAATTGTATTGTGTTGTGTGTGTTGCTTCAGACTTGTTCCATTTATAGGAGTTGAGAATAACTACTGTTGACTGAGTGAATTACTAATGCATGTGTCATTCACGTGTTCTTGAAGTCTTAGCTTTGTTCTTTATGTTTTATGCCTTATGCCCTTCTTATTTACGCATGCAATATCAGACCATCATTGTTATTAAAGTGCTGCGTTTTTTGCTCCTATTATGCGTGTCTTCTATGTGCCCTTCACGTGCTTGACTAATGCTCTCATATGTTGCTGTGCGTTTCATTCAACTCATCGGATTGCCTTTAATCTTTATCTTTTTTCTCTTCACACACGGTCTTTGATGCAATGTAAGTTGCAGGGATTTGGCCAGGGACAAGCCCCCGCGCCAATGTGACTCCGCCCTACTTGGTGGTACAGTTTCTTCTTGTAAATTATGTTTGCTGGGAAGCTTGGCAGATAAAGGGGAGGACTTGCAATTGGTTGCTACGTTGCATTTCACAACCTTTCCATCTGAGGAAGTTGCTTCTGCTGCTGGCAACACCATAACAGTATTTCAACCAACCAGCAGTACCATTACAAAATGTCGCTCTGGCAATTATATATTGAATCACTAGTGTTAGTCTCCTTTATGTCGATGGTTCGGTACCCTTAGAAAAGATTTTAATGGCTTTTAAATGAATCATGCACAAACTAGCATAGTTAAGCAGATAACTCAACTCTAAGCTTTGATGCTAACAATTTAGTTTAGCAATTTTTACTGATGTTATAATGTTGATGAAGATGATCACCATGTGTTAAGGAAGATGAGGGTAAGAGCCAAAGAGGAAGTAAATAAGAGCAGATCATCAGATTTGTGAGTGTGTTATCTGCAGCTCTAAAGATTGACATGGTTTGTGACATTACATGCTCTGACGTATGCCTTCCTCAGATTTGTAACTTCAAATTTTGACAAAGAACCGCCAATTGTTCTCTACCTGCAGGAAAAGGATAGAATTGAGAAAGTACTTTCAGGACAAAAGGTTCAGAAACCGGTTGCAATAACGAGGAGCGTAGGCACAATGCGGTACAAGCAGTTTGTTAAAGTAAAAGGAGTTTCCATTGCAAGAGTAACTCAAACTAAAGAATCTGGCAGTGTGTTAAAGTGTAAGAAGTTTCCATTGCTGGTAGTACCTTAGTCTGATTCTATGGAGGAGAGATTCGAACCGTGAGTTATGAGTGACTTCCAACATGTTCCTAGTGTGGTTTCACATTAAAAAAGGAAGGGAGATTCTAAATTGAATGTCTTTGATGGAGATATACAGGATTTAAAAAGGGAAAGTTTAATTATGTTAGACCTTTGACGATGATATTAATGATTTAAAGAACGACTGTAACATTCATTATATGAAAATATCCCATGTTCAATAATAAAAGTAATAAAATGATTTATAAATTCATAAAAAATTACCAATTAATTATTTTTGAATTTTTATTCTCTTAGATTCAAAATAAAATTATTATTAAATTCAAGATATTACTCTAGACCTTATTGACATCGGTAATTATAAATTGATTTCTTAATTCTTGGAATTGATCAAATGGGAATGACTCTAAAAAAATGGTGGCTTTCACCCCAAAGCAACTATTCTCTTAAAACTTTTATAATACAAATTTGACTCAATGTATTACAGTTATTAATTATAATCAAGTATGATGATGGAGCAATGTCAAATAAAATTTATTAATTACAAAATATTTCATACATTAATTATTTTTTAAAAGATCAATAGTGAAATATTTAATACAATTGAGTGTTAAATAATGAAAATGAGTAATTTAAGTTATAGAGATCAAACGTCACTTATTTGTGAGATATTTGATATATAGGCAACGTAGATCAAATTTACGGAAGGTTTGTTGTATTGGTCTCAAATTTACGTATCAGTGAAAATAATTATTTAAAGTGTAAGGATATTTTTGGCGAAGACACTTCAATACTCAAGTTAGCGAAACTTAAAAGGTGACAAGTATAAAAGGAAATCGCTAATTGAACTTAGTGATAGTGATTACGGGAATTTACCTTGAAGTATCTCCCTTGTATAGGCAAATTATCAAGAAGTGAAGTTAAAATCTAATTATCCTAGTAGAATTTGGATCCAGCTTCTACTAGGTAATTGTTGGTTTATGCCTTACAGTCAATTTTTTTGGTTGCAATTTATTGGCAAATTATTTAAAGGCATTATTTATCTTGTACATGTTTAGATGTATATGATAAAGTCCATGAAATAATTATATATTGAAAATAAAATTATAATTATGATATTCATATTGCATTTATGTATTATTCCTAAATATTCCTAGTTATTATTCTATTAAGATTGGATATTAATAGAACGTAAAAAAACTAGCACGCGTTTTATTTTTCCTTATAAAGGAAGTACCCGATCTCATAGGCTAAAGTATAGAGATATTTCAACAAACCTGTAGGTGCTTGTTAGAGAACAAGTTCACTGAACAGACCCGATATAAGAAATTCATTTGTAACATTACTTGTATGTCTATGGAATTCTTATTGTGATAATTGTGTAAGTGATCCTTCGACTTCAGGTCATCAAAGTTATCTTGTATGGGGATTGCTATGTTTTAATACTACTTATGATCTATTTAACCATGTATCGTTTAATCGGTAGTCATTGGATGTAGCATGAAAAATATGAAGGTAGTTGAGTGAGCAAGATAGGATTCATCACTCTAAAGTAATTAAAGAGAATATTTCTCTGTTCTCGACTAGTATAGATTCAGGAAATCCTTGGCCAAGGTGAAATGATGCTTTGTAAATGGTTTACAAACATCATTAATTGAATCGATGGATAATGGCAGAAGACTAATATGATTATACTCAAAATGGAGTAGACATTAATTCCATGCTCTATGTCTAATCGGAACATTATATGAAGAAAAGATTGAATTATATAGAAAAATCATGCACGGAAAGGTTAGTCAAAATCACTTTGACATTCCTAAATATTTGGGTGATTATGATGCATTACTAAACGCCAATCTTGATTTATGATTATAAATTGTTTAATTAGATAATTAAAGATAAATTAAAAAGAATTTTAATTTATCTAATTCTAATTATGAATTAGAATTAGAATTTATAATCATTATCAACATATTTGGGAATCTAATGGGTCTCACATATAGAATGAGTTGAAGAAAGCAAAGTTAATTTAATCAAGTTGGACTTGATTTTAAAGTTTGAGAAACTTTATTATTAAATATGAGATATTTAATAAATAAAGATCAATATGAGATATTGATTCTTATATGAGAATAATTGGTATTTAATTATAATTATTTGTAATTCTAATTAAAGTTTAATTGAAATTAGAATTTAATTTCAATTAAATTACGAAATTGTCCAAAGCTTATTATAAATAGGCTTAAGCTCTATGGAACTAATACTTCATGCTTAACCCTCTTTGTAAGAGTTATAGAGTTCTCTCAACCTATTCTGTGGATATCGTTAAAAATTAATATGACACTTGTGTGGCTATGTTGGTTGAGATGGACCAGTTTCGAGAACGGTTCGAGGGATACAACAAGACAAAGATCAAGCTTTGAAATAGGTGTGAATTAAGTTTCTGCTTTATTATGATTAGTGTTAATCATTTTATAGAATTAAATAGATCTTGATTTTGGGAAATCAAAGATTATGAAAAACTTTTATAATTATTCCGCTGCGGTTGGATTGGATCCTGACTCGGTTTTCCAACAGTGGTATCAGAGAAGGATTTTAATTCTGTAATTTGATTAAAACATGTATAATTGTTATTGATCGAAATTTGGAATTGACTATTCTGGAAATTGAAACCCAGAAAACAATGAACCCTAGAATTGTTCTGGAGTTTTCTACTTGATGCGGATTGTGAATTTTTGTTTTTCTGATTGCTGGAAGTCGTGCTGTATTCTGGACAACACAACGAATAAGTCTTCTCCTTTATGGCAATTCAGAATGCTTCCTTATACATTTTTTTCCTGGAAACACAAAATTCGAAGTCACGTGATTTATGAAACCTAATTCAAAAGTCCCCTTTAGTTTTAGAATATGGATTCTGGAAGTTGGGTTTGAGAAACCCATCGTAGTTTTAGTTAGGGTTTGTTGTGCCATTTTTGTGGTTGCTTTGGGTGCATCTGCAAATTTGGTTACTTGTACGTACTTTTTTTGATTTGTGAGTCGTGTGTTTAGAAAAATCAGTTGTTGGTTGATTATGCTTGCGATTGCGATTTCTGGGTGTGCTTTTGTTTTCTAGAGAACATCAGTTGTTGTGGTTTTGGTTATGAAAAACAGATCCCACGTTCTCCTTATTTTTCCTACGTGTTTTTAAATGTGGATTCTGGAAACTTGGTGATGGAGATCGCGCTTAGAGGTTAAAATTTCTGATTATGTTTATCTGCGAATTTACTCCCTATATGCTTTTTGTTACTGGAAATATGTTCTGGAAATACCTGGGAGAAAAATCGAATTAGATTCGATTGGGTATTAAGAATGGTGTAGACTTACCTTCATGAAAACCCAGAATTGTTCTGGTGTTTATAAACCTCCAATGTTGAACATGAACGAATTGAATGAGGTGTATGAGTTTCAAAAATAAGTTTTAAGAAAACCCAGAATCTGGAAGAATTGCGATTTGATTTCTTTGTGTTGTTTGTGAATGTTGATTCTGGAAAAATCAAATGATGCGTTGTAGTTTTTGGAATCTGCATTGTTGCCTTCGGTTTTGGTGTTATGTTATGGGAATATAATTTTGGTTTTTGAATGCTGGAATAAGGGTTGAAACCAGCGGCTAACAGCTGTCGTTGGTTTAACCGCTGAACCAGTGGTGTGGAATCACCACCGGTTGGCAACGTTGGAAATGAACCAGTGGCCACGCCACTAGCTGACGATGCCTATTCAGCAGTAGACAACATATGGAGCAGAGGGAGCACAGACGCAGTAGACGGCATGAAGCAGAGAAGGAAAGCGACGAAAACGTGGCGACGTTTAGAGAAGACGATGGGCACGCCCATCATCTTCATCGTCTTTTGGAAGGATGCCTAGAGTCGTGACTGGCGCATGTAGTGCACGCGCTAGACACTTCCTCTCCTCTCCTTGTTTAATTTGTTTTTAATGATTTTAAACAAAATTCTTAATTTCATTTAAATATGGAGATTAAATTAGTTTATACTTCTAATAATTATGAAAAGTGTTTTTCTAATTTTGAAAATTGTTTTCAAGGGTTAATTTTATTAGGAATGTTTTAGAATTTAGATTAATTTTTCAAAGGGTTGGATTATTAAATTAAATTAAATTATTCATTCAATTTCAAAATTAAGATAATTATTTTTCTTAATATGATTAAGATTAATAATTATATATTGATTCCTAATTAATTTTAAAAATATAGTTTTTAAAATTAGAATTAATTATGTTCAATTATATTGAAATTAATTAATTAGAAAAGTAGTTTTTAAAATAAGAATTAATTAGTTTCAATTATATTGAAATTAATTAATTAGACTCCTTAAATTAAGAAAATAGTTTTCTTAAGTAATTGAGAAAAATGTTTCTTAATTAAATTTATTTATTTCAATTTGATTGAGATAAATTAAATTTATGATTTTATTT
>JANIIA010000007.1:307420-321193 GCA_027478495.1 Erythroxylum alaternifolium | reverse complement strand
GTATTTAATTAGAATTATTTGTAATTCTAATTAAAGTTTAATTGAAATTAGAATTTAATTTCAATTAAATTACTAAACTGTCCAAAGCTTATTATAAATAGGCTTAAACTCTATGGAAATAGTACTTCATGCTTAACCCTCTCTATAAGAGTTACAGAGTTCTCTTAACTTGTTCTGTGGATACCGTTAGAGGACAGATACTTGTGCGACTATGGTGGTTGAGACGGATCAATTTTGGGAACGGTTCGAGGGATACGATAAGACAAAGATTAAGTTTCAGAATAAGGTATGAATTAAGTTTCTGCTTTATTATGATTTGTGTTAATCATTTTATAGAATTAAAGAGATCTTATTTTTGGGACATCAAAGATTGCAAAAAGTTTTGTAATTATCCTGTTACGATCAAATTGGATCCTGACCCGGTTTCCCAACAGTAACTTAATTAGCTTTTGATCAGGACTTGATCTCCTTGTATGAATGAATCAGATATGTATTGAACTTATCCATTTTAGATAATTAAGCTCTTATGTGAGCTTATAGTCCATAAATATAAAGAAAGATGAAGGGCCGTGGTAACTCAAATTAGGTTTTATCTATAAGCTCACTAAGGATGTTCCACTTTCCTTATAGTTTCTTCTAGAAACTTGGATAGAGATGAAACTTTTAATGATTTGATATATAGTGATATTGACTTAAATCAAAAAAATCCTTCAAGTTACTCAAGGATCATCTTTAAAATTGTTTAATTGTATTCCACAAGTTTATTATAGTTAGGCCAAGTTACTTCAAAATCACTTCTTGAATGCCAATTAATAAAACTATATAGGTATGTTGGAGATAGGCACGTGACAAACATCAATCTTCAGACATTCATCTTAAGTTTCCTTAAATAGGTCTAAAGGCATGCCTATTTGGTACATGTGGATGATTTGATATGAATCATCCTTTGGAAGATCCCTTAATAATATTTCCTATGGAATATAACTATTGTATAGAAGCCTTTGCTACGTATAGGAAGATGGATCGTCTCTTAATCTTAACTGTTGATCCTTACCAATCTTAACCATCCATTTCTTTATAAAAGATGTATGATATAGAAGATGACTCACTTTCACCATCATCTAAGAGATTTTGAAAAAGAAAGCACCCATGATCTCTATATATCTATCTGCATTTTTAAGAGGATTTAACATTAAGGTAATTGAGGTGCTTATCTTCTTTTTGTAGTTAAGATTACATCCTTGTCTTTTTATCATTTTAGATTAAGGAGACCAAAAGGAATAAAAGGACTAGTTCAGCGACCAAGGATACTAACTTTATCTCTAGTGGGTATAATAACATGGGATCGGTTGCTTCGAACTAAACAAAATAACTTTGTACCTTATAGGCATGCCAAAAACCTATCTACTTAATAATTAGGTGTCCCTTTCTAGTATTATATGAACCTAGCTCAGTCAGGTCTAGTAAGAGGCTTCATCGGTAAAACTCTTTTTTGGATTCCATGTTTAAGGACTTCGATAAAAACTTCAAAGCATGCATAAATCCTAATAAGCTACAAAGATTGGGTTTAAGAAGATGATGAAGAAGTTCCACATTCCTAAATAAATCATCAAGTATTCAAACTAAGATGAGCGTGTGCTACCCTAGGCCTGGGTAGGTATGATTTTATTATGATTCTTTGAAGTGTGGACTATAACTTCCTCTCTACGTTTCCCGTAATCCATTAGACACTTAATACAACAGACATAAGTCCTAGCCAATTACTTCTATATTTTTGGAGTATGATGGTTTGATTCATCATTGTCTAACATATTTGGGAAGTGACTCTACTTTGAGTTATTCAAATTCATGAACCAATACAAGCTTGTGGGATCAAAAGTGGATGGTACAACTTAAATGTAAGGATTTTGTTTTAATTGCTAAATACTCCTAAACATTTGAGTGATTGGAAGGAAAAAGTTGTTTTCATATCAAATAAAACATGTTTATAGATCTTTAATGTTATTTGAAAGGGTTTAGAAGAGAAAATTTTCAAGTAGGATAGGAACTTCACTATTTTTTTTTAAAATTGATTCAAGTTACTTCTAGATACTTCATAAAGCTCAAATATTATGGTTTTTATCAAAACTTTCTTATTTATCACTATAATGTGTTTGGTATGCTGCTTTAATGTTAAAGAGAATATTAAACATCATCTATGTAAATAATGCAGAATTCATAATAGGGAAGGCTCCTTACTAAAGAAAGGATAAACACTTCTATATTAATGATATTCAGAGATGTTAAGTTATATCACTTTCAAGATTCATCGTTAAGTTCAATATAGAGTTTATTCTCTACACACGTCCTATATCATTTGATTGTTACCCAAACTTGACAAGTATTAGAGCCAAATGTTTCTAAAGAGGGTAAAGATTTAGTATTTGAATTTGTTTTTTTGAGATTATTGGTTTCATTCCACAGAGGGCAGATGGTCCTAGCAGTTTAAGCCAAGTAGTTTAGCATACTTATAACTAAAGAGATTGATATTATTAAAGAAATGGATTTCTTTACGAGATATAATTCTACCTCTAATATCAATAAGAGAATCATAAACAATGATGAAATAATAATTGAAAACTTTGAAATTTTGATTGATAATTAGGAAATCTTTAAAGCTCAAAAAGACCAAATTTATTAACAATTAAAGTTCAAACTCTTCCAAAAAATGGATTACTCTATCCAAACATAAGAATGTGATATTTCCCTCTTAAAGCCCTTTGAAACCATCAACCTATTGAACCCAGGCTCAACTAACAAACATAAAGATAAAATTTTCAAATCTTTTCATATAAGATTAGTATAAATAAGAATAAAACCCCTTACTAAAGAAGGGTTATACACTTCCATAGTAATGGTATTAAGAGATGCTAGGTTTTATAGTTTTTAGGATTCACTGTTAAGTTCAATAAAGTATATCTCTACATAGGTCCCATCTCATTTGATTGTTTCCTAAAACTAATGATTTCCCTTAAGGATAAAAATATTTTAGATGCATTAGTATTGCAAATATAGAACTATAATTATAAAATAAACACATGATCAATTCTTTTAGCAGTAATTTACAAAATACATTACAAAGCCACGAACAATGTATTTGCTTCTAAATCCCTAATACACATAAAAGATGAAACCTTATTTTTGCAAAAAAATTTTACAAACTCCAACACTATAGTCCCAAAGTCCATAAAATGTAAAGGTATTAGCTTAAGTGATGAATGGATACTTGACGGTGGAGAAAATCCAGGTCCACATGTGCCTTTAAGTCTAAATACAAAGATCAAAGAGATAAAGTAATGTAAAGATGGTAAAGTGAAGTTATCTTTTAGTGAAAAATAAAAAAGTTTTAGATAAACCAGGAAGAGTTTCTAAGATTCCTCGAGTGATAAACATCCCTAGTAAAGTCTTGCCTAGGCACTTAAAATTTGATATCCCATCTTCAAACCTTTAAGGAGTGGAATACAACAAAGATATTCCATAACTTATTTACAAAAAAAAAAGAACAACAATCTCCCCTAACATCACTAAAATTTTCCTTAATAACAGAAAATATGAATAATGAGTTGTATATGTTAGAGAAAGTCAAGAGAAGATATTTGCTTGATGACTTTTATTTTTTAGCAAACAAATAAAAGAGATTACAATTTTTTTAACAATTTTTTAGAGAAAAAATAAATTCAAGAGAAATATTATGAATTTGTCAATAGTTATATAGTACACTTTTATTATTTAATTGGTTTTGAATATATGACCAAGAAAATAATATAAAATATCATTTTAAAGCCATTAATAATAATAATAACAAAATAGAGGTATGGAAGACAACAACAGAAGAAAAATTGTAGTAAAAAAAAATTTATAGCTTCCCCTTGAAAATAAAAAATGAAAGTGAGAATGTGAACCCAAAAGATATAAAAAAACATTATGTGTTAAAAAATTACACAAATAGTTATTTGCTCACGATAAAAGGAAAATTATCTAGAATAGAGGAAACCTTAGAAAATCTTATATGATAACTAAGAAAGATTTGATATAAACACCCTAATATTTAAGCCTTGTGAAGTATCTTGCAGCAACTTAAACCACTATAGGAAAAAGATAATGAAGAATTTCTCAATGCCATGCAAAGCCAAACAAATAGGATAAATGAAAATATTGCCTCTACCTTCCCCAAATCTTCAACATCCTAAACATTAAAGATCATCCAAATTAAGACCCAAGCTAGGATTAAAATCAGTAACTCCCAAGAAGCTAATATAACAAGATAACAATACTAAATTGATAGCTTTCAACCTCCTTCCTCGGTATTAAACAAACTTTATTGGTTCAACAACACAAAACTATATTGATTAAAACCTACTGTCCCTAATTTAAATATTGATAAAAAGCTAGTGTCTCATAATAAACTAGGTACAATGTGTCCTTAGTGTAAAAGTCCAAACATAGATGGAATGTCTAAGTATAACGTATTAAATATTTTTCAATAAATGACAGTGGCTGCTAATACCTATATAACCTAGTTAGGAACCTCTAACTATATTATAGCTAAGTTATTAATACCCAAATTTTTCGTGAAATTGAAAGGTCAGTGGGATTACCACTTAACAAAATCTCAAAGACTCGATATTCTTAAAGCCAATAAGAAGGTGAGGGAATTTTATATCAGAATATTAAGCTCATACAAGATGTTGTCCCAACTTTGATATTAACAATTTCACATTTCATTGGCAATTAATCATATTTGCAAGATAAAGATGTTGACTTATTATATTATTATATGAAAATGTGTGAAATAATATTAGAGAAAGCTTTAATGATTAAATCTCTTAGGATATATTGACTTATGGTGAGCTAATTAATGATACCCAAGAAGAAGGATTGAAACTTTGCTAAAATACAAAACTTCAAAAACAATTAAAATATGAAATGTTTAACAAAAAAAAAAGGATCTTTCTATCAACAAGTTGATATTTCTTATAAAAATAATCACAAAATTTGTAGAGAATGCAGTAAAGCCATACGAAACAAAAATAGGAAAAAAAATCCCTATATAGATTTTACAAAAACCTAAACCAAATAAAAAATATGTTAGTAAAAGACAAAACTTCCCTTCAACATCCAAATTTAAAAAACATAATATATTATAGATACAATAGAAAAGAACATACGAAAAATATTCTAAAATAAATAAAAAGTTCAAAATTTAGAATTAGACCAGGAGATATTAGATAAATTCCAAGCTTTAATAATTGTAAATATTGAAGACTCTAAAGACTACTCTAATGAAGAATTTGATAATGAAGCGTTAGGATTAAAAATTGATAGCTCTACAAACAATGATGAAATAGTAGATAATGATCAATTAGAAGAAGAATAAGCAAAAGTAATTAATGTGCTATCAAAAGATCAAAATTCCCTATTACAAAGTCATAAACTATATCCAAAACCACTAATTGCAAAAAGAATATCTAATGCAACTTCAATAATCATTCTAATTCCTAGTCAAAGCTTACCTTTAATTTCCTCATCTACCTACAATTTGACAAAATATTAGATAAAGCCAAGAAAAAAAATTTAGAATTGATAGTATCTAGTCCATATCAAGAAATTATAGTGATAAACTAAGAATTAAAAATGCTAAAAAACAAAGAGAAGATATTAAAACAAAAAGAAATTTGCTCCAACGAATTAATGAAGAGGAACTGATTTAGATAACGAAGTTAATGAAATCCTTACTATCTGGATAATTTTTGTTTATACTTAACCAAATAACATCCTAGAAGTATTTCATTAAGATAACCTTTAAAATTAGTGAAGATTTTCATATTGACGTTATTGCATTATTTGGTACAACAGTCAATTTAAATTTTATTAAACAAGGTACAATTCCCATAAAACCATTGCAAAAAAGCAAGAAAGACTCTAAGCTACTAACAATTCAAAGCTAAAAATAAATTACAAAATATATGTTTATATTTTCCAAGGTGAATTCTCCGTAAATACATACTTTATGATAGTAGAAGACATACATCATATGGTTATTTTAGGAACCCCCTTCATGAAGTCAATTTCCATGTACATAGTGAGATATGATAGTATTTCAATAAGAATTAACAACAAAAAACTATGTTTTCCCTTCATATAAAAAATCAGTAACTACGAATTCTTCTATTTGTAACTCTTATGCTTATAATTATGTTTCAGTTGTAAGCTTGTAGTTGCTCCATCTCTCTTGTAATTTTGCAAGTTGTTTGTACTAGTACTGATCCTCCTTGATTGTCGTTTATTACTTAATTTAATTTAACTATTTTTATAAAAAATCAATAACTACGATTATAAATTTGATAAAAGCTTATTTAGTTTACAAAAAGAAATTTAATATTATAATCAATGCAAAACAAGAACTTTAACATATGTGAGAAAAAAGATAATGTAAAAGAGAGAATAGAAAAACAATAATAAAAAACAAAAAAATAAAAATTATAAAAGATCTTTAAAAGTGAAATATGTGCTAATTTACCCACTGCCATTTGGAATAAGAAACAATACATGTAAATTTGTCTTACAAAAAAGATTTCAATGAAAAACAAATCCTAACTAGAGCTCGTCCCATTTAGATGAAGATAGAATTAGAACAATTTTGTAAGTAAGACAGTATCAATTTGTTAAAGAAAAGGTTAATCTCTCTATTTAGGTCTCCTTGGAATTACGTAGCTTTTAATGTGAACAAAAATTTTGAAAAAGAAAGTGGTATGCCTAGAATGGTAATAAATTACAAACATCTTAATAAAGCATTAAAATGGATTGAGTATGCTATTCCTAATAAAAAAAGTTTTTTTCAAAGACTCTACAATTCTCAAATATTTTCAAATTTTGGTATGAAATTTGGATTTTGGCAAGTTTAGATTAACTCTATGATTTTACTACTCCATTTGGGTAGTATGAGTGGAATGTGATGCCCTTTAGTTTAAAGAATGCTCCATCTGAGTTTCAAAGAATTATGAATTAAATACTTACCCTATACTATGAATTATTCATTATTGACATAAATAATGTGTTAATATTCTCTTCAACATTAGAGCAGCATATCAAGCACATTAAAACCTTCATTTATTTTATCAAAAGAATGGATTGGTGGTTTAAAAAAACAAAACTTAGCATTTTTTGAACTAAGGACAAGTTTTAGGATGCTATATCCATAATGGCACAATAACACTAATTGAGAGAATGTTATGATTTAGCAATAAGTTCCTAATTAGATATTTAATAAAAATAATAATTGTAAAGATTTTTAGGAAGATTAAATTATGTCATGGATTTTTATCCTAACCTAATTAGGCTCTGCAAACCCCTTCATGATAGGTTAAAAAAAACCTAAAGCCTTGGACAGAAAAACATACTAGCTTAATAAAACAAATCAAAGACATGGAAAATGATATTCCTATATTGCATATAGCTTACCCAAGTACTTTCAAAATTATAGAAACTGATGTTTAGGATCAAGGATATAGAGCTATACTAAACAAAAAATTAATAACAAAGAACAAAATATTCAATACCCTTTGGGAATTTGAAATCTCACATAAAAGCAATAATTCTACTACTAAAAAGGAAATTTATCCATTGTTCTGTTCATTCCAAAGTTTCAAGGTGATTTACTAAATCAAAAATTACTTCTTCCAATTCATTGGAAATATGCTAAAGAAGTTTGTTAAAGGATGTTCAAAATATTGTTTCAAAGTAAAATTTTACCAAATGGCAAGCAAATTGAAAGTATTTTTAATATTGATATTAAATTTATTAAAGGTGAAGCAAACTCTTTCCCTTATTTTTTAACCTGAGAATTCATTTAACCAATATAATGATATTGAGCCAATACTTCTTTTAAAGCCAATCAAAGCCTAAAAAATCAACATAACCTATCTCTTTAAAACAATAAATCAATCTATTATAAGAATTTGATTATTATGGTTTTACTCCTACTTGTACTTATTTTTTGGTTAATGGGCTATGAATTATAAACTAGTCATTCTCCCACAAGTTTTTGAGAGGCATTATGTCTTTAGGAAAATGTTTCTCACCATTTTTTCTTAAATCTTGGAATTGATATTAGGATATTGAGTTAGGAGTCTTACCTATTA
Source organism: Erythroxylum alaternifolium (assembly GCA_027478495.1). NCBI lineage: Eukaryota > Viridiplantae > Streptophyta > Magnoliopsida > Malpighiales > Erythroxylaceae > Erythroxylum > Erythroxylum alaternifolium. The sequence continues at coordinate 313,013 of JANIIA010000007.1, read as the reverse complement.
TCATATTTCCATATTATTACGCAAGGGATGAAAACCTTTGAAATAAATAATAAACTTGGAGGGAAATTATCCTTATATTTTTAAGTTGATATTATCTTTAAAAGCGATATATCCTTAGTATACACTTGGTGGAAACATTTATTAACCTAACTCTTCATAAAAAAAAACACAAAGATAAAAACTTTAAGTACTTCCATATAGGATTATTGCAAGTTAGAGCAAAGCCCCTCACCAAAGAAGCTTCGAGCACTCCATTTAAATGGTACTGAGAGATGCTAGGTTATATGAGTTTCAAGATTCTCTGTTAAGTTTGATAGAGTCTAGTCTTTGCACCCGTCTTATATCATTTGACTATTATGCAAACCTAACAATTTCCTTTAGAGATAAAAATATCTTAGATTCTTTGGTATTCCAAATTAAAAATCTATAATTACAAGATAAAAATAGGATTAATCCCTGTGGTCTTGATTTACAAAATCCATTACAAAGCCACGAACATTGCATTTGCTTCTAAAGCCTAGACCCATAGCCAAAAGGTGAAACCTTGTTTTTACAAACAGATCTGACAAAATCTAACATTGTAGTGCCAAAATCCATTAAGTGGAAAAATGTTAGCCTACATGACGAATGAATACTTGAGGGTACAACAAATCTAGGTCCACTTATACCTTTGAGTCCAAACATAATGGTTAAGGAGATAAAGCAATACAAAGATAGAAAGGTGAAACTGTCCTTTAGCAGAAAATCAATAAGCTCTATATTTGATGATAGTGTCTCTGAGTTAAATATGGATGTAGGAAGAGTCTTTAGGATCCCTTATATGATTGACATTACTAGTAAAGACCTAACTAGGCACTCAAAATCTGATATCCCATCTTCAAGCCCTCGAGATGTATATTACAACAAAACTATTCCATAGCCAATTTACAAAAATAATGAGCAACAATCTCCCCCAAGATCTCTAATTTTTTCTTCAATAACAGAAAATGTGAATAATGAGCTTTATATGTTAGAGAAAGAATTTGAGATAAATAAAAGATATTTGTGTGACGATTTCTATTATTTAGAAAACAAAGAAAAGAGGTTATGGTATTTTGGCCACTTTTAAGAACAAAGAAAACAAATCTAGGAGAAATATATGAGTTTGTCAATAAACATAAAGTGCAAATTTTGTTTTTTGATTGGTTTGACATATATGACCATGAAAACAACACAGATTACCCTTTTAAAGCCATTAATAAGAACGACAAAACAAAGATTCTTTAAAAATGAGAATGAGAATGCGAATGTGAACCCAAAAGGCATAAAAAATATTATGTGTCAATACAATTACACCAATAGCTATCTACATACAATAGGAGGGGAAGCTATCCAAATTGAAGAAATCAGTAGAAAACCCTACTGCGATAACTAAGAAAAATGCAATAAAAACCCAAATCTTCAAGCCTTATAAAGTGTCCAATAGTAACCTAAACCAGTCCAAAAACAAAAATAGTGAAGAATTCCTCAATGCCAGTCAAAGTTATGTGAATAGGATCAATAAAATTGATTCTTTAAAATCTTCAACATTTCAAACTCTAAACACCATCAAAAATAGGAGCCAAACTTGGGTCAAAACTAGTAGATCCTAAAAGGCCAATAAAATTGAGAAAGACATTAACAGTGAGTTTGAGAGCCTTAAGCCTTATTCCCATATATTGAACAAACTGTATTGGCAATATATTGCAAAGCCACAATGGTCCAATCCTATTGCCCCAATCTTAGACTTCAACATAGGATCTAACCTACCTTGGTTGATTTGTGTTGATTTCAACTCAGTCTTATATAGATCTGAGGCTCAAGGCAACTGTAACCTTCGAAACTACTCAAATGACTTTAAGCAATGTGCAAACACACTAGGGGTGACAGATCTAAACTCCTCTGGCCACAGGTTCACTTGGTCAAATAAACAATCCTCCTATTGGTTTATTCAAAAGAAGCTTGATAGATCATTGGTTAATGCTAAATGGCTAGCACAATTTCCTAAAAACTATGCCATATTCCAAGACCCTTTTTTTTAGATCACATCCTAATTAAAATTGAGAATCTCTTTTAACAGGTTTTCAACTATCACCCTTTTAGATTTAACAATTACTTGATTCATGTACCAGCTTTCAACGATGCTTGTATGAAAGGTGCTGATCATTTTTTTAAGGGAACGAAGCAATTTATTTACGTATAGAAGTTGAAAGCAATCAAGCAGGAACTTAAAACTCTACATTCATCATGGGGTTCCACTAATGACGTTATACTAAAAGCTAGGGAAGAGGCCACTCACATCCATAAAATTGTCTCCCTTTCACCACAAGATCCCTCACTTATTGCAAAAGAAAAGCTAGCTCTTTCTTAATATATGAACTCAATTAGCAATATCAACTCCTTGCTTTAATAAAGATCTAGGATCAATTACCTTAAAGATGGAGATAAATACTTAAAGTTCTTCTTCAATTCCATCCTATCCTGCAAAAACAAAAATAAAATTGTATCCACCACCAAGAATGAGGGACTAATCCTTTAAAGCCAAAAGGATACTATGGATAAGGTTGTTACTTACTTCAACAACTTACTTGGAACCCACAATACTACATCAGTTTTAGCTGCATATCTTAATCCACTCAATCTGGAAAAAATAAACCAGATGGATTGTAGCATGCTCACCAAATATGTGGATGACAAGGAAATTGAGGAAGTTGTTTACAAAATGGAGGGCAAGAAAGCCCTAGCCCTAATGGGCTGAATGATCTCTTTTATAAAAAAAATATAGGACATTATAGGTATGTTTGTTAAAAATGCAGTGAAAGAGTTCTTTTCCAAAGGTGTGCTTCTCAAGTTGATTAATAAGACATTCCTGTGTTTAATACCAAAAAATTATACTCCCAACTACTTTAATGATTTAAGACTTATAGCATGTACAAACTTTTTTTACAAAGTCATATAAAAGATCCTTGTAATAAGAATGAAAATAGTTATTGCTCCGCTCATTAGTGACAATCAGGGAGCATTCATTAGCAGCCGACAAATTGGAAACAATATCTTAATAATGCAAGAACTTCTTAAAGTTTATTCAACAACAAAATCTACTTCTAGTTGAAATATCAAAATTGATTTCTGAAAGGCCTTTAACAGTATTAGCTGAAATTTTATTTGGAAGAAAATGGAGGCTTACAATTTTCCACTAATTTACATCCACTGGATCAAAGAATGTTCAACAACTGCTAGTTACTTAATCTTGACACATGGCAGCCCCTCAAACTACTTCAAAGATAAGAAAGGGCATAGGTAGGAAGACCACCTCTCTTCCTATCTTTTTATCTTATGCATAGAAATATTTACCTCCATAATCAGGCTAGATGTGGAGTTCAAACCAGATTCAAGTATCACACAAAGTGTAAGAAAATCAAGTTAACTAACCTGTCTTTTGTTGATGGCCTGCGTCTTTTTTACATGGCAAATTTGGAGTTGATCAATAGCTATATGAAGGCTCTCCAAAGTTTAAAACTGTTTCAGGATTGTAGATCAACCTCGACAAAAGTCACTTTATTCTCTTAAGAGGTGCCTCAAATATGGCCTCATACATTGCTTTTATAACTGGAATGAAGGAGAATTCACCACCTCTCTGATACCTGGGTCTTTGTATCTCCACAAAAAGGCTCACTTCCTCAAATGCATACCTATTATAGAGAAAATTCAACATAAAATCTATACCTAGGTGAATAGATTTCTATCTTTTACAGGGAAACTTTAGCTCATTAAATCGGTGCTTACCTCCCTACATATTTATTGGAGCTCTTATAAATTTCTATCAAAAGGATTAATCAAATCTATAGAGAGTATCTTCAAAGATTTCTTATAAAATTCTTCAAATGGTGTAAAAGGTTGTGCAAAAATTAAATGGTCTGATATCTGTTATCCTAAAGAAGATGGGGGTTTGAGTATTTATTCTATAAAACTCACTAATCAAACAATCATTCTGAAAAGGATTTAGTGGATTCTTAAAGACAAAAATTTCATATAGATCAGGTGGATCCACTTTTACTTCCTCAAGGGTCGTAGCATATGGGAAGTAAGAATAAATCCTTCAAACTCTTTCTTTCTTAACCAATTGTTGCATATGATTAATTTAGTTAAAGATGATATTTCCTATTCAGTTGGTAAAGGGAAGCTAATATCATAGTGGTATGATAACTGGTCGGGTCAGGGTGCTCTCATCAATTCTTGAAGCTTACTAAGGAACTCTACGAACTTCCCACTCCACACTAAACTTGACTCATTCATCATTAGAAGCAGTTGGCACTCCTAATACCCTCCCAATACCTAGTTATGTGACTTTTATATTGCACCTATAATATATTATGTTTCTAAATTTTGTTGTAAAAGGGAAGTTTTGGAGTTTGTTCACATATTTCCTATTTGGTTTGATTTTTATACGAAATTTTATATTTTTATAAGGGAATTAACTTTTGTTATGGGGCTTTGCTATAGTCTCTACAAGGTTTTTTATTGATGTTGTAGGAAATATCAAATTATTGGCAAAAAGTTCCTAATTCTTTTTTGGTTTTGAGCATCTCATTTTTCAATTATCTTTGGAGTTTTATATCCTAGCAAAGTCAATTCTTCTTTTTGAGTGTAATAATAAGCTCACCATAAGTCAATATTTGCTATTATTTGTCACTTTGTCACCTAATAGAAGAGGAAGTCCTATTCAAAACTTCTCCTTCCAAAAGGATGTGATAACTCGAGAGAGAGTAATCAACCCTAGATCATCTAAAACCAATAATCTTGTAAGTCATAATTGATTAGGTTAGCTTTAAAGATAGGTAATTTTCCTTTCTCTCAATTGATAGTTTTCTTAGGTTAATTCTTGAGTATATTCCAATAGCTAAATTGTTAATATTTTCATAATTGATGTTTAGATTGATTTGCGTGATTGAATTGAATTCTTGTTTTAGTTTTGCTATCGTTTAAATTTCTGTGAATTGTGTTGGCCTTAGATTTTAGGACTAGATTATCCTTCCTCGTGGGATTGACACCTTAGGTACTATGCTAATGCACTTACAGATTATCGAGGTTAAATAATTAAAACTTACATACATCGAAAAAACCACGATCACTACTTATGACCTATTCTAGTAAAAAATAACTCAATCATACTTATTGGATATAACATGAACTATATGAAGATAGTTTAGTAATCAATATAGGATTTATCACCTAAAATGATTGAAGAGTAGTTTAGTAATCAATATAAGATTTATCACTTAAAATGATTGAAGAGAATATTTCATTGTTCTTATTTAGTATTGATTTGGGAAATCTTTAACCAAGGTTGAATGACACTTTGTGTAACACCCACATACCATCTGGAAGGATATATGAATGCCATACAAAATAGCACAAACAAATCAAAGCATACAAAAACTTCCAGTAAACAATTCAGACAAACATACATTAAATTACATAGTATGTAATACAAACTCACTGAAAAATCTAAACCAAACTGAAGTATTGTTGTTACAAACTTACAAACAAATTCACATATACATATCAGATACAA
>JANIIA010000007.1:284891-302248 GCA_027478495.1 Erythroxylum alaternifolium | reverse complement strand
GATAAAGACACTTTCAATTATTCTAACCCATTCAAAATGACCAAATTGCCCTTTCCCGTAAGTGAGGGGATGTTACATTAATACCATATGAAGACACAGGGGATTTTGAATGCTTTCCCCTATCAAGTTGTTTACTTATTTATACTGAATTATATAACAAACTCACGAATATTTGAGTTCAAAGGAGATTATAGAGAGATATAAAAAATTCAATTTAACAAAGTTATCCAGTAGTAAATTTAGGAGCATCTGAGTTGGTTTTAAACAACATTTGACTTAGTCACTTGTTATTAGGTTGTTGCAGAAATATTATTCTTAATATTAGGTTGTTGGAGAGATATTCTCTTTAATACTAAGAATTATTTTTTTACAAATATTTGTCTAAATAGAACTATCTTCATATATACTGTATGTTGCTGATTCCGTTAGGTTGTTCTAGTACATCGAAGGTACCAACTTGAATTATTCAAGGATTCTAATGACAACTTCTATGGTGACAAGCATTGTCCCCGGAATTGGCCACTTTTTTTCATCATCATAATTTTCTAGGTTCTACTTGCCTAGGAATTTCTAAGCCCATTCAGCAGTTCTACTCCTTGAATTGCGCCTGAAATCATGTATATGGGCTAGTCGACCTGTGGCTGTAAGGAAGTTCTTTGGCTATGACATTGCAAATGAAGCTAAATAGCTTGCTGTCAGCTTGAGGAGGTCTCTATGGGCCAACACAACATCTGTAGATACCAACCATCCGTACTCCATTGCACAATATGATTCTCCCATCCATTTCATTGGTCATCTCAATGTAAGTATGGGTAGATGTTAATGCTTCTGGAATAGATGGATGAGAGACCCACAAAATAGCTACCTATTGAAGTTTTGCAGGAGTGGAAGAATAATTCGTACCTTAATCACCTATCTACAACCTCTTCCTTCCTTATTTTAGTGGATTTGGTTATACTTGAAGTACTATATGTACGAAGTATAGTTTTCTCGAACGAAGCTCATATTATGTTTAGATTACTAAGATGTAATGCCACATACTTTGCCCATATTTATTTTGAGATTACTATGATGTGTGCCAGGTAGTTTAATTATGACTAATTAGGTATTCTGCCATTTATGCACATGGAGGGAAACAATTATTCAATATATTTACCTTAACGACTGAAAATCTGATTGAGAAATCACAAATTATTTAACCTTGCCAACTTATGATCAAAGTCATGAATATGAACCCGAAACGTTTTACAAGTTAGGAAGAAGGGTGGCACTACCAGCCATTCATGTTCATCTGCATGTATGCTTCTGTCTTAGACAACAACACCAGGAGCTTCCCAGTTTACCTTCGTTCTTTTTCTCTTTTAGTTTCAAATGCACCACATGCGATTCTCAAGTTTTGATATAGTTAGAACTAATATTCTTTTCGCTTAAGCTATACAAGTTGAAAATAAGCAATTTGGTCAATATTTTTTTCTTTAGGTTTGAAACAATTAATCATGAATTTGTTAAAAATTAATGGATTGAGTAAATTTTAGTTTTAATATATTAGATTTTTTGAACTCTTTGTTAACATAATAGAGATTGTTTAGTCTAAAGCCTTTACAAAATTATAACATATATTCTTAACACAATTTAAAAAAACATAAAACTTTATGATCATTTTGTAAGAATGTAAACAACAATATATTATGCACATGTTAAGAAAATGATTTGCTTTTCAATAGCTCAATAATTTTTTGTACTACGTTTGGATCGTACAAATTATTTTTTCTCTTCTTTAAATAAAATTTGAATTCAAAATATCTTTTATAAAAAAAAGTCTTAATTTAAAGATGAACTAGAATAATTAGGTTATTGTATTATTTATTAACAAGAAATTTTAGTCTCCTCACTTTATTATGTAAATTTGTATTACCTCTTTTCTTTTTGGTATTATGAGTATAAAACACAATTTTTAAATTCAATCTTTGTTTGGCATATTAAAACCAAAATATTCAAACTATGTTTTATAAAGAAAGGATAGTTTCCATTTGACCATTTAGGCCAACTCCTTATTAAAGATTACTCACAAATCAATTTCAGTTGAGAAGTATCGTAAACATGTAACTATACAAATAATAATTTGAATTCTAAATTTTTTCTTTACATTTTTATTGAAAAAAGAGTATAATTATTAAACGTGTATCAAACAAACTCTTAAAATGATGTAACAATATATTGCTCGCTTAAAATTAAGAAATCGCAAAGTGGGGGTCTTGTGTATTGAAGTTGTTAATGTTGTTTCCTTTTTTACTTTAGTGTTAAATGTTCAATTGGCATTACTTGCCATTGTCCGATTAAGTCTAATTTGTCACGCGTATTAAAGAGAGATAAATGTAGAATTTTGTGTTTTGCGTAAACGGCATATGTTTTACCCACTCGTTGCATAATTTCTGTTGATGGTGCGATCTGCACGAGTAAGAGACATTCAGCAGCGGGTGTGATTGCGCGGGATAAGTTTGGTTTTGTTCTCCAATGTTTGTCAGTTAGGTATGCTCTCTTACCTCCTTTGATTGTGGAATTAAATGCGACAGTGCAAGTTCTTTATCTAGCCAAAGCGCGGGGTTAGTACAAACCCTGTATTGTTACGGATTCGAAGTTGGGAATGGAAATTTGCACCAAGGCTTATGAGTGGACTGGACTGTATCGAGCGCTTGTGGAGGAAAGCTGGGAGCTGATGCAGAATTTAGATGCTAGCTGCGTATATGTAAGTAAGAATATTAATATTTGTGACCGTTGGATTGCCAGGATAGAATTGGATAAGAAATTTGAGGTATTTTATTTCGATTTTTTGCCTTGTCCCTTGAAACCGTTATTGTACAGGGAGGGTTTTTTACGCGTGAGGAGGCTCCGTTCCTCTTTTCCTTTAAAAATACGTTCACTTATTTTTAAAATTTTCGGGTTCGAAGATCCCTGTCAAATATTACCGGCAAGCTTGCTTCTTCATCAATTCTGTCTCTCTCCCGGGATCTAGATCCTAGAGATCTACCACCACTCTTTTTATCGATTCTTCTGTTGTTCGCCGATATCTTTTCCTCACTCCGCCGACTCTCCGAGGCCTTCCTATCAATCGTACTTTCTACGTCTATTATCTCCTCGAATCAACACATTCATTGGGACTTTTACCTCTGTATATCTAGGGTTTCCAGTACCGCACGCACGCACACACACAAAAAGGAATATAAATTGAAATACGAATTGAAAAATTTTAAGTGTCTTGTCTCAGGCAATTTGTTTTCTTTTTCTAGGTATTGCCATTTAGACTGTTGCTTCTTGATGTTTCTGGCGTTTGTTAGTTTCCTGAGAAAACGAATCGGTGATTGTAATTGTAATTGTCATTATCATTATTTATTTTTTTCCGTGCTTTACAATTTTGTTCCTTGCTGCTACTCCGCTGCTTGTTTTACGTATTTAATTGTCTAAAAATTTGCTTTTTTTTTACTGATTCTTTTTGGTGCTTTTCTTTCGGAAGGTTCGATATTATGGAAGAAAGTGAGTCTTTAATGTTGTTATTTGTACCTTCATTGGGTGTATGAATCTCAATGGACAGTTGTTTAGGACATATCTTCAATATTTTTTAATACTTACTTGGACACTTACTGAAGGTGTTAGGATAGGATTTTCTTGCATAGAAATGTGGACAACAGTAGCTGTAATGTAAATGGTGAAACGAAATTTTGTCTGAGCTATTTAGTGCTTAACTTCATTCTTGCTATTTGTTGGCGGTTAGCAATTTATGGGTAGAACTCCTGATTTTTGCAAATGCACGGATATAGAAGATATTAAAGAAATTGTGTATAGCTGTGAGGCTCTAGACACTTTTGTGCATCGTTATTTCAGTGGTTTTAATTTTCTTTTGCTGAACCTTGATATCTTCCTTTACCAATCGGTTTAATATATAAGTGATGTTATTGCATCTTGATCTGCATGAATATTTTGTTTGTCACCAATAAGTAGTTTTCTTGCTCTTATGTGTTTGTTCTGTTGTTTTAATTCATTCTCGTGATGGAGGTTTATGGGCATTTTAATTGACAGGTCTTTTGATAACGTCATTGGATGACCTCGCTAAAAAGAACTGAATTATGACCTCGAGCATGTTGGCTGGAGAGCGCAGGTATGTTGATCTTATGTTTGCATACCTTTTGCAACTATTCATGTTTTATTTTATATGTTATTTTTCTTGGCAGATACAATGCTATGTCGTCTTTTTAGGAAGTTATTAGGCTATTCTCTAGTTAATTGCCTGCCTCCATTTTAATATGCAGTATTTTAGCTTTTTGTGAAAATAATTTTTTGGAGCTAATAAATGTAATTTTGATTTGGCTTGCTATTGCTATTTACATTTGATCAAAATTAAAATGCAAATATGATTCACATATTAGTACTTAAAAAGATCTGCAAGATTCTTGGATGCTCTTGAACCTGCATCTTTTGGTGACATGGTCTTGGGTTGGGTTTTGTTTTTTATTTTATTGTTTTTGAACTACGTACTCACCAGTGAATGAAAACAATTGGTAATGCCTAACCTCTTCTTGATTAAAATCATATAATGATTTGGACTTTGATTGCTGCATATCTTTTAAATTTGTTTCTCTCTTTCGGTGAAATGTTTATTTTATATTTTAATGTTATATTAGATTTTTTTTTCTAATACTCTAAGCTAGTATCAAGTTTGTGTGTACAATATCTTTGATCTTTAGTGATCAATGGATATTTCATACCAGTCATATATACATTTCAACGTTGGGTATTATTTTTCTGTGGGAACTTTCTCTTGATCTATGTGTGTGAGGACCAATGTTTTTCCCTTTCTAGCATACATTCTGTTGCACTTCTACCAAATTATAATTTCATTATGATCGCTGAAACATGACAACTGTTCAGTGGTGTTAAATTAGTAAGCATAACAATGTAAAGATCACAGGTGTGTGAATGATTTTTATCTTTAGACATGTTTTGAATTTCTTTCTTTTTGGTAGGAACATTTATTGGATTTTTTAAGATTAGATGTTTTAGGATGTTCCTGAAGGATGTGAAATGCATATATATGAAATTCTCAGTTGTGGGTTGCAGATGGGCTTCTGCGAGAAGAGGTGGGATGACTGTCTTGGGGAAAGTTGCTGTCCCTAAACCAATAAACTTGCCCAGCCAGAGGTATTCGATTTTTCAACTAAACTTTTTCTGATCATGTGACATATTTCTTCGTATTAAATTTAATGTTGCTCTATCTCTTCTTTTCAAGGTTAGAAAATCATGGTTTGGATCCAAATGTTGAAATCGTTCCAAAGTGAGTAATTCATCTAACCATGCTATTTTCTATATTTTACTATTTTGTTTATTTTGTTTATCTTCAGTTATTGTAACTTGTTGTCAAAATTATTATTTTGAGTGGAGATAGTTTTTCTTTTTTTGCCTTTCTACTTGAAATAACTGATCTCTGGCAATTGACAGGGGGACCCATAACTGGGGCAGTAAATCATCATCTTCAACATCAAATGCTTGGGGAACTTCATCTCTTTCTCCAAATGCTAATGGTGGTTCTCCAAGCCTTCTTAGTGGCCGCCCTTCATCTGGTGAAAGTGGCACTCGACCATCAACTGCTGGTAGCGACATAAACCATGAACCTATTACTAATGTGTTGGGTTTGAATTCAAGGCCATCGTCAGCTTCTGGAGCATTGACATCAAATCAGGCATCACTTGCAGCATCTCGTCCTCATAGTGCTGAAACAAGACCTGGTAGTTCGCAATTATCACGGTTTGCTGAGCCTTTGCCTGATAACTCTGTAGCATGGGGTGCAAGTAGTGCATCAGAAAAGTTGGTATGGTGTCCTTAAATTTTTTGTTTGAATGGTCATGTACTGTAGTTCTCATTATCTAGAGGTAAATCTATATGTCGTTCTATTCTATAATCGAACATATAGTCTGCATTTTAGCCAACACACCGAGTAATGGGATACTTATTGCCATAAATCAATTTATGTTCCATTTTCCATGACTTTTATTGTTTCTTTGCAATTGTTATTTTGACTTGCGGTTTGTCAATTTTTTAACATTTGTTTAGATCTGTATTTAGACGCTGATTGGAGGTGAGCAAAATATACTTTCAAATTTCTGGTTATCGTACCATAAATATGGAAAACCAATCTTTTCTTACAGGCTTCGTTTTGGATTCTAGGTTATTAAGTCTGAGCATCTTAATTTGCTTTATTAGTTATTCCAGTCACAAAAGAAAAGGCATCTCATTCCACAAGTTTTCGCACATATGAGACATATACCATGGGCCTTTTTAAATCAAAACTGCTTTTGCTTTCTAATTTCATTTACTAATTGAATTCCTCTGTTATTATGTGTTCTAGGGTCTGTAGTTTAGATCATCATTTTTGTTACACTTAGTATTGTAGGGTTAGCTTGGATTTGCATTGTGTTTAGTGCCTGCTAATTCTGAAGTTTAAGGCTACAAATTGGATTTGGAATTTGGTGGCTCAACTCCAATTCTTTTGTTTGGTAACAAATTGAGGATTCGTCATCTAATTCCAAAATTTGTTTGTTGAAATGCTAATTTAAAATATTTTTCATTATCTGTGGGACAAATGCATTTTATTAATTTTTGGAAGATTAAGTTGTAGCTTGTGTTGTTTAGTATCTTAAATATTGGGAAGTGACTTGTAGGATTTGAATGCAACTTTGCCAATTCGTTAGCTTGAATGAATTTTACTTCACTTGAACTATAAAATCATTTTTATATAAGTACCCCTTATCTCAGGTAGAATTATTATTTGATCTTTTTATGTTGCCCCTTTCCTCTCTCTTCCACCCTGATATCAAATATTCTTGATTTATTAATGATTATCTGAAATGTTAAAGTCAATTATTTGTTCTACTCAAGTTGATTCAAAATCAATGTCTTACCTGACTTGGATATTATGACACTTCAGGGAATGAAATCTTCCAAAAATGATGGTTTTTCTCTTATTTCTGGAGATTTTCCTACTCTTGGTTCAGAAAAAGAACTTTCTGGAAGGAACCGAGATTCCCAAGGTTGAAATTTGAATATTGCTTTAAATTTTGCTAGTGAATCTTGCTTGGTTATTGGCTCTGGTTATGATTGGTTTGACATTTTCAAATGTGGTTGTTGTTCTGTTTTTTCACCATTTTGAATCTTTGAAAAAATCTCCGGTCATTCACAATGCTAATTGTTTGATTCTTGATTGGCTCCTTAATGCTATCTTTCTACAGATCTTGGATTTTTTTAAATATTTTATACCTTTGTTGATTTATTGACCAAGTTTTATGATTACAGACCATGGTTATCATAGTCGGCCTAGCTCATCTTCTGGTGTGGTGACAGCAGGGAAAGAGAGGATCGAGAATTCTGTAGGTTTGTTTCTTTGTACTATGCTTTGACCTATAGTCAAAAGTTGTCCTACATGAAATTTCTGTTATACCGATGGTTCTGTGCTTTTTCTTTTTTCAGCTGATGTGTCTACACATGGAAACTTCAGAAGTGAAACCGCAACTTCTTTGAGAAAAGCGGATACAACATATGGTGAAGATCGAGCCCAAGCTGGTGTGGAGAAGTGGCATGGTGATCCTCAACTCTATCCTTATTCTAATATTCCCCCTCAGCATTACGATGCATGGTGCGGTCCTCCTGTAAATAATCATCCAGGTGGTTTTTGGTACAGAGGGCCTCCGGGAGGTTCAAATTTTGGTCCACCAGTTGCACCAGGTGGTTTTCCCATGGATCCATATCCGTATTACCGTCCACAAATGCCCCAAACTGCAATTGCGAACCAACAGCCTGTTCCTCCGCCAGGAGCTGCGCCCAGAAGACCCCATCAAGAAAATGGAGAAATGTTGAGACCTAATGTCCGTGATCCTTATGGTCGTACTGGTATGCATGTTAGGCCTGGCTTTTATCGTCCTCCTATGGGTTACTATGATGCCAGTGAACGCAATATTGCACTTATGACAATGGCCATGGGCCCTACTGCATTTAATGGTTATTCAGGACAAGATGACCCTGATTCTGGCAATCCTCTTGGTAGATCCTCTGGATTTGGCCCTGATGGTAAATCAGTGGTTTCCGAACAGAAGGAACCTGGGAATCCTCAAGAAGCTCGAGGGCCATACAAAGTTCTTCTCAAGCAGCATGATGGTTGGGAAAGACAAGATGAACAGAAGTGGAATGAGTCTGTGACAATTAATGCATCAGGTCCTGGGGGGGCAGATCATCCCAGGAACTCATCATCGGGGAGTGGATGGAGAGGAGAGAACAAGGATGAAAGAATGCGCACAAGAAAGGCACTTGCTGAAGAAGCTTTGGAGGCAATTGACAATGAAGGAGGTATGGCTTTGAAAGCCAAGGCACCTGAAATGGTTGGAAATGCCAACTCATCTGATGATTGGCCAACAAGGAAACTTGAAAATGCAGATCACTCAGCTTTTACTTTCCATGAGGTGTCATCGGCATCAAAAGATCCCAGTCTGATTCAGAAAATAGAAGGTTTGAATGCTAAGGCTCGTGTTTCTGATGGAAAGCTTGACGTTAAATCCACTTCCCATAGGTTGGAGTCTAAGAATACATTGCAAGTTCGTAATGCTAGAACTAATAACTCAAGTGAAGCTTCTGGTATGGATACTGGATTGCTGGATAGTACTGTTGGTTTTATCAACGGTGCCTTCCATGAAGACTATGCGATCACTGGGGATAGAAGCCTTCAATCAACTGCTGCAGATGGAATACTTACCACCAGGTGGGTTTATGACTTGCTTACTTTAATTGGACATACATCTGTGCCAATCTTCAGAATGCGCTAATACCTAGATTCTCAGATCTACTAGTGGCATGCATGGTAGGGCTGATTATCGTGGTAGTGGAAGACTTATTGCAGAAGAGACTGGTGGGTTGTGGAGGAAATCTCAGGTCACAGACCGACCAGGTGTTGTATCATCAGATTTTGAAAGTACCTCTGTTGTTTATCAGCGAGGCCATACATCAGCGGGGGCCCCTGAAAAATCTCATCGATTTCTTCAAGAAAAGGACGGAGAGTCTCTGACTTCCGTTTCTAATGCTTGTGATAGCCAAGCACAGGTGGCTTGTATTTTTTTTCCATTTTATTTCCTTTTACTGTCAGGTGAATATCCTCTTACTGATTATTGAGTCTGTTAATCAGCGCACTAAGATGAGAGAGGTAGCCATGCAACATCACCAACGAGAGAGGGAGGAGAAAGAACGAACAAGAGATCAAAAGGCCAAAGTTCTAGCAAAATTGGAAGAGTTGAACAGGCGTACGGAAGCAGGAGATGGCTTAATTTCAAAATTAGAAACTGTTGTTGCTGGTGATGTTGTTAATAAGAAGAATGTTGTGGCTCCAGCCCAACCAATTTTGGCTGGTAACAAATCTGGGGAATCAAGCTCTACTGTGGTTTTCAACAGAAATGCTAATGAGCAGGGCAATGAAAACAGTGTTGCAGGGATTGAGAAATCTACCACTTTGTCCATTGAGGTAGTGATGCAGGCACCAAAGCCTGCTTCTGTGGCACCTGTGCTGCTTGAGCAATCTGAGTCATTGCGACAGGATGTTGTTCATTCAGACTCTTCAACTGGCAATAGTATCCGACATGTTCCTGATAACATTGCTGCCAAGCAGAATCACATGGGTTACAGACAAAAGCTAAAAAGTCCATCAGAGAAGAACCCTACTGAAAAATTAATTTCTACCACTATTTCTGAGGCATGCAGTGGTAATGTTGGTGTGACAGCTAAATCTTCAGTTTCTTATGAGGATAGCAAGGAGATTGCCTCAAACATCGAGTCAAGGCAGCCTGTGAATCCAAGTGTTGGCGAGTCTTCAACAAATACTAGAAAGAAGAATAAGAGTGTAAAAAGCAAGCAGAGAGTAGAGTTGTCCTTACCCGCTGTGAGAGATACACCTGCTTTGGAAAATGTGGTTCAAAGTGATGAACAGAGGACTTCTGAGCCTCAGTTGGATCCTGGATCACTTCAGCCTCAGACTGACTCTAAAGATGTATTCCTGTCTTCAGAGCAGCGTTCACCTGTACCCAATGAGGAAGTGCATACCCATTTAAAGAACCAGAGGAAATCTCAGCATGCATGGAGGCTGCCTAGAACTATGCATGCTAATAATTTAACAGAGAAATTCCTGAGTGGTGATGCTGTTGTCTGGGCTCCAGTTCGGTCACAAAATATAACTCAAGTTTCTGATGCAGTCTGTCTGAAAACTGCAGTTGAGACTTTTGGTCCATCTATAAAGATTCATCAACCAGTTCAGAATAGCCTGAAAAACAAGAGGGCAGAACTGGAGAGGTACATTCCAAAGCCTGTTGCTAAGGAAATGGCTCAGCAGGGAAGCGATCACCAATCATGGATTCTTCCAGCTAGTCAGGTTACAACTGACCATCCTCCTGGAAGACCTGAATCAGGTTGTTTTGGTTCTGAAAGGTCTCAAACTTCTGATGTATCTGTTGCAAAGGTAGGTTCTACTTTGGAGTCAAAAAAAGTGGAAGATCGGCAAAATAGGCCAGGAAAAATGCATGGACCATGGCACCAACGGGGTTCAGTAAAACCAACAGATTCTAATGAAAGTAGAAATGCTCAAAAATCGATTAAGCATCATCAATTGCAGAAATCGTGTGTGATTTCTATGAAAGTTCAGCCAAGGTATTCGGATGAATGGAATGCCTCTGATGGCTGGAACATTCCTGAGGAACCCATTACAGCAGTTGTTCCTGTTGTGAAAGAACAGGGTATGACAGCCAGACGAAAGCGACAATCATACAATGAACACAGAAGTGCAGGACACAATCATGATTCACGGGAGAGGAGAATTAATAGTGGGGACATTGAGAAAGTTCGTGTCCAATCTTCATCCTCTGATATGGTCCGAGAAGATACATCTGGTCCTCCAAAAGAAAACCGAGATGCTGCGGAACGGTTAACCTCTCACTGGCAACCTAAATCACATCACTGTTTGGCCACTAATCAAAGAGGAAGTAGGTTAAATGGTGGTCAGGATGGTGTCGAACCTGGTGCTGCCAATAAAAAGAATTCTGGAAGCCAGGGTGTGGTGTCACTCCCACATGAAGCTGATATGGTGCCTGTAGTCAGGGATGAACAAATTGTGTCTGAAAAGAGAAACTTAAAAGACGCATCAAGTGTTGGGCCTCGAGAGGCAAAGAAAGTGGGCACACATAAAGGACATCCTGGTAGCCCAGCTGAATCTCCTTCAAAGGTGGATGGTCGAAATGGTCAGTACACCTCTTTAGGCTTTTGCAAAGATGAAAACGAGAACTGTCGTTTTGGCCAAGAATCCCGTGGGGAATGGACTGTTTCCCGGAAAGATAACAAGCAACATAATGTGAACTGGGAAAGGCAAAGACGTTATGAGTATCAGCCAGTTGGGCCACACAACACTACCAAAGCCAGTGAGTTGGAACCTCCCAAAGATGGCTCTTCTGATTCAGGTCCAAGGTTTTGGCAGAGGAGCCAGAGTCATTCAAGGCGTGGTGGGGGTAACTTTCAAGGCCGGAAGACTAATGGTGTCCGGCTAGATGGTCGATATGACTGAAAAATCAGTATATGAGATCTGTGAGTTTTTGTTTTCTCAGGAATTGTGCCACTTGCATATGTATGTGGCTTAATCCCTCAACCATGCAGGTATTCTAGTTCGGGTAGTTATTTTGTGTATTTAGCCGGGCTCGAGAAGAAAGCAAACTGTAAGGCTGACAAGGAGGAAAAGGAAGAAGTTTTGAGTGATTGGGGTTAAGATGAATGCTGCTTTCGTTTTTCTTTTTATAAATACCGACTGACCGACTGACCTAACATTGTAATTTGGTTACAGCTTGTGTTTGCTGATATCCTCTGCGCAGTGCAGCGGTGATCTCAAATGAAGGAGCTCTCCCTTTTCTCCTCTTAAGATCTGCCCCTCCGTGTGATGCTGTTAGTGCCTTCATAGCCCCGAAAATATATGGATTTTTTAACTCTTCCTTCTCTGATATAAAATTTTAAATTTTAGAAATAAAACGAAATTTCTTAAACCTGAAAATGGGAAAAGAAAAACCCCCTGTTGTTAGTATGTTAGTTTCCAATGTTCTAAACCAACTTAATCACTAATGGGAAAGAGCAGGAAGAGAAGCGTTTCCAGCCGGCCAGCTTGATCTGGTTTGGAACAGGCCCGTTTTCCCATTCCGTACCTTCCCCAATCGCTTCTGTATTTTAATTAATTAATTACTTGTTGGTTAATTAAGGTACCTACTTTTGTTGTGATGCCGATAAATCTAATAAATTCTTTTGGTTTGAGAATATTCGTTTATTCAATAATTGTTTGTTTTTGATAATTTGGCTATGATTACTATTCCTAATAAAGAGGAAGTAGTCAATTAATGACTTTTTAGTTAATTACAGAACGTACTTGTGTTGTGGCCGATAAATCCAATAAGTCCTTTTGGTCTGAGAATAATCGGTTATTCAATATTTATTTATAGGGTAAAAAATAAAAATATCTATGTACTTAGGGAAAATTTTGGAAAAATTCTATTTAAAATTTTTGAAAAAAAAAGTATTTTTAAGGAAAATCTTTTACATGATTTCTGTTAAAAAAATTAATGAAAGTGGTAATGTGGCAATATGAAGATACGTGGATCAATCAAAGAATACTGACATGGTAATGTTAGGCCATATGTTAATTATTTGACCCAAAATTTTAATTTGTCTTATCCGATCAACCAGATTTGTCTAACTAATATTTTCAGTTACCTGCCTGTTTTCTTCAAATCAATTCCCTCAAATTCTTAAACTAAACAAACAAGTCATATGTAAACTCAGACGATTTCAGGCAGTAGCAAGCGACGTAGGTGGAAGTAGCAGTGGTGCAAGTGGTAAGTACGAAGGTGTTGGTGGAGACAACAGGCAGTAGTAGAGACGGCAGATAGTAAGGATGCAGGAAATGGACTAGGGGTAATTCTTGGTCCCCTTTCTTTTGTGATTCCTTTCATGCGATGGCTTCCAACTTCTATCAATCACCATTTTCCCTTTTATGGTATGCAAAACATTGATAAAATGGTATCATCACATTTGAATTAATTAGAGGCTACAATTAAGTGAACAATTAATAATTTCTTCATGTGATTTGTGCATTGGGGATTTCTGCCTTCTTTGTCAAATTAGTGTACTCTTCTCACTTCTCTTACTATCTCTCTTTCGAGGCCTCTCTTTTTAAACTGGGATATGTCTTTTTAATGTTTGAAGGAGTTCTCTATCTATATGAATAATAGCAATGAAGTTAAAGATGAATCGAATGCCAATAGTGAATATGGTTTGCTTTTAGTTGATGAGTTCGATGTAGAATTAGGGTTGGAGAATCTTTGTTTATTTAGGATTCGAGGGGATGTTTTAGGATTTGGGTGGTTATAGAGAAGCTGCAAAAAGCTCAAGAAATTGAAATTATTATGTTCATATTGAGATCATCTAGTTGTTCAATATGTTCTTGTTTATTATGGCCAATTTAAATTGTGTTGGGCACTGGAAGCTTCAATCATCCCTCATGTCTTCTTAGTGATATTTAGTATGGTGAATGTTTTCACGCTTCTTCATAGATGTTCTTACAATCTAGAGTTTGTTTTTTTTTTCCATATTTCTGTTAATAAGCTGAGTAGTTCTTAAATTGTGAAATTGCATTTTGAATATTATTCGACTTTTATTCGCATGTCTTATTTTCTTAACTGTTTCTTTTTGTGTATATTATGAAATATATATTGTTGTTTTATGTGTTAATTGTTTCTTTTTGCCTATATAATGAAATAGCTCTCCTTCACCTTATGTCAATGTAAATTTATGTTCATCTTTCACTTATATATATATATATATATCATATCACTGACTTGTGGTGTTTTCTCCTATGACATACTTGTATATATGCTTAAGGAGTTGTAGCTAGATTCTTAGATATGATTATGTTCTACAAAAGGCTTTTTAAAGATGTTAAGAGCATTAATGCTATGTTTCAAAATGTCTTAAATGAGTTAGTTAAAAAATTTTTTAAAGTTAATGTTGCTTTACTACAATTCAGAACACCAAATTTTTATATGTTATGTTAATAATGAAAAACTTAAAGCCAAAAGTCACAAAAAGAATTAGATGAAAAGAAGCAAAAGATTCACATTTTAGATTTGTACCTATTTGTGTGTGAAATTTTTGACAGGTATATCGTGTTAACTAAGTCCTTTGAATTATATTCTTTCTCCAGTTTCAACATCGAGCCTGTAGGCATAATTTGATATAATTTAGTCCCAAGTATGAAACTAGATTAATCATTAATGAGACATTAAGGGTTCATTTGGTAAATAACTGATAAGTTGTTTTTTAACTGATTGACCTAAATCAGCTGGTTGACCTTATAAAAAAGCTATTAAACTTATTTGGTTATGAGTTGGTTGCGTTGGCTGATTCAACCCAACCAGCTAATTTTTTAGAAGCTCCTCTATAAGAGCATTTAGCTAATTAGCTGAAAAGTTTTTAACTTTATGTTGATTTTTCTCTCATTTATTCTTTACTCTTGACCGTCTCCTTTCTCATTTTCTCTATAATCTTCTTCCTTTCCTTGGCTCTTTCCTTTCATCTCTCACATCTCTTGGCTCTCACATAGGAAGCAGCTTCTTGTCTCTCTCGGTGGAGTAGTGTAATGGGTATGTCTTGTTTTCTCAAGAAATAAATTAACTGGTTTCTCTTCGTGACAACCCACCTCTTTTTTGTGTATTGTTTATTGGCTTTTCATTAGTTCGTTGTTTACTCAAAGCATGGGAAGCTTATTGCACATTTTGCCTCAACAAAGCTTGCTAAAGCTATTCGCTTTCAATCCTAAAATAGTTAATATTGGCATGTTCTTGAAATTGAAAATTGGTTTGCTTCAAAAGAAAGTTGATGTAGCTTATAGAGGAACCGAGTGTTATAGTTTGGGTAAAGATGGTGTTGTTGCCACTAAAAGCATTGTTGATGCTGATAATATCAGTAATGCTGATACTAAAGAAATAAAAGAATGGGAATTGGAGTTTCTTGGTTAGCTTAACTCATTAGGATCTGAAACACCCAATAAGAAGAAAAAGCAGCAATAATCATAAGCACTTGAAGGGACTAATGGAATGGATTGGTGCTTGAGGGCTAGGAAGAGTGCCCTGAAGTCTATTGAAGCTAGGGGATTAAGTCAAAATATGGAAGTATGATTAATATTAAGAAGAAGAAATTGAAAAAGAAGTTGAACGAGAAAATTTTAGTAAGTAAAGATAAGAGGTAAAAGGAAACTAAAGACTTGGCTAAAGATTTGGAAATTGATGTGGAGGAGGATGTTGGATTAGAAGATGCACTAAACTTTCTTGATAATGAAGCTGATGATCTTAAAAGGAAGATTAGTGCGATGGCAAGTGGTATATTTGAAGAAAAGAGGGCAAAGAATATGGAAGAGTTTGTGCAAAGGTTGTCCCAGTTCTCAGGATCTTCTGATTGTAAGAAAGAGTTTAATTTAAATAAAACCATAGTGGAAGCACAAACAGCAGAGGAAGTTCTAGAGGTTACATTTGAGATGATCATGGCTGTTGGGAAAGGGTTAAGCCCCTCTTCTCTGTCTCCTTTAAATATGCCCACTGCCATTCATCGAATTGCTAGGAATATGGAAAAGGTTTCAATGAAGAGAAGTCGCAGGTTGGCATTCACAAGACAAAAAGAAATGTCAATACTAGTAGGGATTGCAATGAGAGCATTGCCAGAATGTTGAGCACAAGGTATCTCAAATATATCATGTCCAAAATAGGAAAGGAGCTGCTTTACCTGTCCGAAATGGATAGAGTTGCAGAGGTAGCCTTGTCTAAAGTTGGTGAGTTTAATTCCCAGAATGTTGCCAATATTGCTGATGCCTTTGCTTTAATGCAACACTCTACCCCTGATTTATTCTCAGAATTATCAAAAAGAGCAGCAGACATAATTCACACTTTCAAAGAGTAGGAACTCGCTCAGGTTTTATGGGCCTTTGCTTCTTTGTTTAAGCCATCATACCCTATAATTGAGTCTCTGGATAATTTTACAAAGAGACCTACCAGTTTGAATATTGCTTTAAGTCAGAAAGATCAAACCGTGATGAATTTGGCATCATAAAAGACTCAGATCTTGACACAGGTGGAGCTTTAGGCCCTCCTATACTCAGACTCAATCGTGATTAGCTCAGGAATATAGCTTGGTCTTATGTTATTCTTGGACAACTGAACAAGACATTCTTGTTAAGCCAGGAGGACTTTATGATAATTAATTTTGATGACAATCAAATAATAATAATGTTAGAAATAAATGAGCTAGTTTGATAAGTGTGTTAAGTGTGCAGAAGAAAAACACAGAAGAAGTGAAACACAGAAGAAACAAAACACAGACGAAGTGGAAATACAAAAGAAAACACAGACGAAGTAGAGATACAGAAGAAAACACAGACGAAGTGGAGATATAGAAGAAAACACAGACGAAGTGGAGATACAGAAGAAGTAGACACACAAAGGAAGCGAAACACAGAAGAAGTGAAACACAGAAGAAACAAAACACAGACGAAGTGGAGATACAGAAGAAAACACAGACGAAGTGGAGATACAGAAGAAGTAGACACACAGAGGAAGCGAAACACAAAAGAAACA
The DNA here is from genome assembly GCA_027478495.1 of Erythroxylum alaternifolium. Classification (NCBI taxonomy): domain Eukaryota; kingdom Viridiplantae; phylum Streptophyta; class Magnoliopsida; order Malpighiales; family Erythroxylaceae; genus Erythroxylum; species Erythroxylum alaternifolium. The sequence goes on along the minus strand of JANIIA010000007.1, from coordinate 285,518 downwards.
AAACATAGACCAAGTAGAGATACAGAAGAAAACACAGACGAAGTCGAGATACAGAAGAAGTAGACACACAAAGGAAGCAAAACACAGAAGAAACAAAACGTAGACGAAGTGGAGATATAGAAGAAGTAAACACACAGAGGAAGCGAAACACAGAAGAAACAAAACACAGATGAAGTAGAGATACAGAAGAAACAAAACACAGACGATAGAAAGCAGAAGATACACCACTACGATGAGCAGTTAGTTCGTTGGAGTTGGTTACAGAACTCAATTAATTAGCAGTTATCAAGATTCAAGAAGTGTTTATCAAGAATCAAAGAAGTAGTTATTAAGAATCAAGAAGCAGTTGGAGACTTAGACTATAAATACTGGTCGTAGTCGAAGACTAAATAATTTTTTCAAGAAACCTTTGATCCTACAACTTTTGAGCGTTCAAGTGTATACTTAGAAAAGAAAAACTCTGTAGTACGATACTGGAGAGCTAAACTTACTATAACAATAGCTCACGATATCTTTCTAGTGAGAGAAAAAAAAGGCTGAGAGCTTGGAGAGGCTAAGATAGCTAAAAGAATACTTGGTGTAAGAGACCTGAAGAGGCTCTAGAAGGAAGAAAGAATACTTGTAATT
>JANIIA010000007.1:262237-284791 GCA_027478495.1 Erythroxylum alaternifolium | reverse complement strand
TCACATTACGAATTGGAAAACAATCAATATAGGCAGTAACCTCACACGTTCGGGTTATCCAACCTAAGTTATGTTGTTCCTAACGATTAACGATCGTTAGACACTACTTCAATTACGGGTTACAATTGATATTTTAGCAATAGGTTCAAAATAAACAATCAAAATAACATATTAAGAGCATTTATCCTAAAACCGTCCAAATCAATACCAATAACATAACAATCCGAAAAGAAATCACAACAATGTGACTCAGCGTCGATATCTCCGTTGAACCGGTGTCAGAAACCTTGCCTTCCATATTTAATTTTATGCTATACATATTTACCACCTCTTCCATATTTTTCCTTCTGCTTAGTTTCCACGCCTGACTTGCTCCTCTGCTTCGCGTCTGCGTTCTTTGTATTTGTGTCTTCCTGTGCCACCACTGTCACTGCCAAAAAAAATAATAAAACTCTCCCACGATGGTCTTCTTTCCTGTCGCTTGCCAAAAGAAAACCAAACAAATTAATTCTCCCCTCTTAAAACCCTGCGACGTTATTTTATAACACCCGAAAGGTTGTCCAGTAGCATTTTCTTTAAGAAAACGCTGCGTATGCTGAAAAAACTGATATATCAATAAATCCAACCTAACAGTCAACACAAATTGAATACAAATTGAACATTTTATCTTTAAAATAGGATTGAACTCACATGTAAATACATAAGAAAATTTAACCCTATCAAAGGTGGAGGAAGAGTTTCACAAAGCAACCAACTTACAATGGGATAAAACTAAGCTTAAAAATAAGTTTGATTGGATGAGAATTAGATGGAGTCTTTAGAAACAGTTGAGACGGAAAGAAATGGGATTAGGATGGGACTATAACAAAGGAAAAATTGCTACTAGTGAGGAGTGGTGGACTTTAAAGATTAACGTTAGCCCATTTTAAGTTATTTTCCTTTACTTTAATGCTAAATAAATAGTTAAATTTAAGTTAATTATTTTTGTGTAGGAGAACAACAATTTTAAAACATTTAAAGAGGAAGGGCTTGAACTTGAGCTTGAATGTAAGTTGGATCAACTTTTTGGATGTTTGGCCTGAGGAGAAATTACATTTTGTCCTGTGGCTGACCCTTTACAAGAACAACAAGACGTTGAGGAAGTATATATTCCTTCTCCACCTGATAGCCATAATGTTCATCATCAATTGTTAGGCTATCATGATCATAAGAATATAGATGAGACTAGTGGTCAAATGACTAGCGACTGGGAAGAGGTGTGGAGAGAAACCACCCCGACCCTTGTTGCTACCCCTTAAGCTTCACATGATGAAGGGAGTGAGAGAAGAAGATGCAAAAGGGTTTTGAAGAATAAAAGTTCACAAAGCAACAAGAGTGCAAGAACTAATTCCACTAAAAGGGTAAGAAGATATGCAGCAATGTATAAAAGGCTTTATGATATGATGCAATTAATTCAAAAGAGACAGAATGCAACAATGGAGATGAATACTTCTATTACAAAAATTTTGAACACGATGAATATTAGTGCATCACAAAGTACTAGTGCAGGTGCATCACACCATGATGTTACGAATGCTTTGGAAAAACTATGTACTTTGCCTTCTTTAGAGACCGGTACTCCTGCATTTTACTTTGCTTGCTTGTTGATTGAAGATCCATAAAGAAGGGCCATTTTTTTAGTTTACCAGATGATACAAAGAGAGTTGAATTTATAAAGTTTATGTATGAGTATAACAAAAATTAAAAAACATTTTTCTATATATGCATTACTATGTTTAGTTTGTTGTTTTTATTATTTGTGCACTTATGTTGACATGGTATGTTTTAAGACATTATGAACTTGGTTATCTTATTTTATTATATTAAGTTATCTTATTGGTAATATATAATTTTATTACTTGTTATATTATTTATTTCTTTATATTTAGACATATTAGTGTTATGTTTATTTATAATATAATTTTGCTTGTTGATTTGTAGGTATGGACGATAATGTTATGCAAATTATCAACTTCTGCATATTAAGCAATTTTTGGACAATGAGAATGAGTTTAAGGATTCGGTCGCTTATGTAGCGGGTTACATGGGTGTATTTTTTAACCACATGTATAAGGAACCATGCATGACTTCCTATCAAACAGGAGAACTACAGATGAATGAATTATTGAATGGTCATGAAAAATGGTGTTTTAATACATTTAGGATAAATCAAAATACATTTCGTCAATTATGTATGATTTTGGAAAACAATTATGGTTTGGGATGTTCCAATATAATGTCTATTTTGGAGAAAGTCAGTTTATTCGTATATGTCCTAAATAAAGGTTCTCCTAATAGAGATACCCAAGAGTGCTTTCAACATTAAGGTGAAACTATAAGTAGAGTTTTTAAAGAAGTTTTGAGTGTCATGGATGGATTTTCAAGGGATTTACTTGTATCAAAAGATCCCAAATTCAAGGAGATTCTACAACAAATTGCCAATGATGCTAGATATATTCCACATTTAACGTAATTCAATATGTTCTTACTCTCCCTTCATTATATTTTTCATTGAAAAATGTTATTTTATCATCTTATGATGATTATTTTATATTAGGATTGTATTGGAGCTATTGATAGTACACATATAGCGGTAGTTGTTACAGAAGAGGATCAAATGAGATACAGAGAACGGAAAGGAATAACGACTACAAATGTATTGGCAACAGGTGACTTTGACTTACTATTTACGTATTTTTTAATGGGTTGAGAGGGATCAACACACGATTCTTGTATTTTCCTTAATACAATTGGTAATCTGAGACTTAAATTTCCAAAACTATCGATAGGTAATTTTAAGATTTGTAGGAGTTGCTATTCATGATTTAGACTTTTTATGATATCATTTATAATAATTATATTTCCTCTATAGACAATTAGGTAAATATTACTTGATTGACAAAGGCTATCCGGAAAGAGAAGGATATTTGACACCTTACCCAAAGACAAGATATCATCAATCGGAGTTTAGTGGTGCAAATCTAAGAGGATCTCAAGAAGTTTTTAATCGAGCTCATTCATCATTGAAAAGTTGTATTGAGAGGGCTTTCGATGTTCTTAAGGCTCAATAGAAAATATTGGAGAAAATACCTAAGTATTCATTGATGGATCAAAATAGAATAATTTGTATATTTTTTGCGTTGCATAACTATATTAAAAGAAGTACAATTGGCGACCCGGCTTTTAACATCATCGATCAAGATCTTGAATTTTTACCTTCAGATGTATTTCAAGACGTTGAAGTTAACTCTATACAAGAAGGCCTTAAAGAACAAAGAACTCGAGAGATGACAACTATTCGTGATAATATTGCTTCTAGTTAAATGGCAGTTAGACGTCATTCTTAAATTGTTATAAACCTTTGCTTTAAATGTTGGTGTTCATTTTTTTTGCTTTATTTGAATTGTGTTGTTAAACTTCATTTGGATTCTTATATTTTATGTTTGGATATATCATCATCATCATTATTATAATTATTATAATATGTTCTATGTTTTTTATTAGAGCTATAAACTTAATTTTGTAGAATTAAATATCTAAAATCTAAATTCTTATAAGAATATTCATTGAAATACTAAAATATATAATATTCATACCCTTATAATTTTTTTTAAATTCATGTCCTCATAAGTCATTTTACATATAACGTCTAATACTAAACAACTTATTTTACCAAACATCTCTAACAAACAGCTAATGCAAATCCCTGGTCAAATCATCTATTAGCTAATAGCTGATAGAATCAAGTAACAACTAAATGCAATCAGCTCAACTAACAACTGATAGAATCAGTTAACAACTAAATGCAATCAATTGATTGCCAAACAGGGCCTAAATATTTACAAACTGACCTGTTCATTTACCTTTTCTTGGTAGGTTGGACATGTCTTGCATTATCCAATTGTCTTTCACTGTTTGATATTATAATATGATTTGAATGTTCGTACTTATACTAAAATACAATAAGAGCTTAATATAGTATAACAATTAGAAAATGAACTTAATATAGCATATGTTGTATAACCAACAAAGATGAAAATTATAATAACATAATATGTCATGAATATTACACAGTCTAAATATCGATGGAATCTTAGGCAGTAAAAGTATTTATTATTTCTTGGAAGTAGTTAGCTTGGATAAATAGTCATATAAAGATATAATTAAAAGAGGGAGAGAACAAAATTTTGGTAAAATTAAGCTTACTTTCATTTATATGCTTAGTATGTATGTGTAAGTAGGCTCTTCCATTATTTGAAGGTTCATTTCTTTTGCTATTTCAAGCTTTATAAAATATGTTTTTGTATATAAGCTCTTTCATTATTTCATAATATTGATGCTTATAAGTTTTGGTGTGAACTTAAACATTAGGGAAATGAATCCTGAAAGAGCTGGAGTTGAAAACATTATGAAAGGTATATAGCTTATATTTCCTTGAATTAACGAACATTTTTTAATTAAATATTTCACAACTTATTTTTATTTGTTGTTTTTCTTTCTTATGTGGCAGACCTTAGGATTGAGTTTCATTTTTGGCAAGGTGGGACCTTCAAATTTATGTATGCACTATGAAAGGGGAGAAATGTATAGTTTTAGAGTGGAGTCGGATCAACTGACCATGTTGCTATTCATATACACAGTAAGAGACTTAGGTTTTGGAGAGTTTAGAGTTTTTAGTTTTAAATTTCCTCACGAATCTTTTGAGAATGACATTAAAGAATTAAGAAGTGAGGATGACATAATTGTCAAGATTAATGTAATTAAAAAAAGGCTACGAGATTGTGGATGTTTTTCTAGATATTGTTATGTATCTTATGTTGAGAGATAAAAAAGATGTTTATAAGATGGTGAACAGGTTGATTGTGAGGTCATTGAGGTTGATCAACATACTTCTAGGTAGGGAAAACAGCCTGACACAAATAAGGTACAAAAGGAGAAGTTAGTGAATTTGATGATTCAATATATGAGGGGGAGTGAGGAAAAGTTAATGACTTTGATGATTCTAGTTCAGCTAATTCTAATGATATTTTTGATGAGGGAGAAGATGAAAAGGTTGTTCAAAAGGCTATTTATAATGACGTGGAAGAAGTCCAAACAAATAAGTCAGATCATTTAACCATGTTGCAATCAATGTTTTAAAAACCAAATCAGAAGTTAAACCAATAGGACAAGAGATTTAAAGTTTGAATGGTTCAACCAGTATTATACCATCATAAAACTGACTAAATATTGAATAAAATTAAAGAATTTTGAAATATGATTTAAAGAAATTATCTTTATCAAGCAAAGAATTTGAAGTTTATTTTAAATAAGATATTTTAATCGATTTATTTTAGTTTATCAAAATTTATTAATTTATGAAAATTGACCGATTAATTAATAAATTGATTGATTTTAACAACAAGAGTTATTAAAGTAAATTGATCTCAATAGTTAAAAACTGAACTGAAAAGTTAGACAGTTCAAGATTTTTGTGGTTGAACCGATCGAACAGATTGAGTATCTTCATCATTGGTTGCAATTCATATACACAACAAAGGACTTGGCCTATGGAGAGTTTGGAGGTTTTAGTTATAAATTTCCTGGATGGCCTTTTAAGGATGACATTAAAGAAGAAGTGAGGATGACATAATCATTAATATTAATGTAATTATAAAAATGGCTACTAGATTGTGGAGGTTTTTTTGGATAATGTTATTTATCTCTTATTGAGAGATAAAAAAAGTATTTAAAAGATGGTGAATAAGTTGATTGTGAGGTCAATGAGGTTGATCAACATACTTCTAGGAAGGGAAAATAGCTTGACACAAATAAGGTAAGGAAGGAGAAGTTAGTGAATTTGATGATCCAGATATGAGGGTGAGCAAGGAGAAGTTAATGGCTTTGATGATTCTAGTTTAGCTAATTCTAATGATATATTTGATGAGGGAGATAATCAAGAGGCTATGAAAAAGGATGTTTATACTGATGTAGAAGAAGTCCCAATAAATAGCACACCAAACATAAATACAGATTCAGCATATGAAGATTCTGATAAACTTAGGAGTGTGCATGCTAGTTTAAACAAAAAAGGGAGACGAGGGCTTGTGTTCCTAGAATATAATGAGTATAATTCTATGCTGAGGCTACTTGCTTTAAAGGTTGGCCGGTTATTTCATTCGAAGAAAGCGTTTAGGCAAACTCTAGTGCAATATGCTATTGAGAATGGTTTTGATTAAGTACATGTCAAAAATGAGAGTTATAAACTACTTGTTGTATGTAAGAAGGGTTATGGGTGAAGGATACATGCTTATTTAACATAACATGGTACAATGTTTCAAATTAAAACATTTTAATCCAATTATGTGCGTAGTAGATAATACCAAAATAAAAGTGTAATATGTTATATATTACAAGGAAATATCTCTCATATTTTAGAGAATGTCTTATGTGAGATGTTACAAGGCTTAAGGCAACATTTTAAAGGGACTTTAATGTTGAGATTATAGATAAAAAGCCATATAGAGTAAAGAACTTCATATTAGAACTTTTGGTGGGTAAAAAGGGCAAGAAATTTCAGGATTTGAGGAGATGTGTGTTAACTATATTAAAGTCAAGTCCAGGTAGTACTTTTATAATTAAGTATCCATAAGATACTTTTGATTTCGTTTATATATGCTTAGATGCTTGTAGAAAGGATTTCTTGGTTGGTTTTAGGCTAGTGAAATGTGCCGATGGTTGTCACTTAAAGGGAAAACATAGAGGGTAATTACTTTCGACCCTTAGATTGGATGTAATTAACAATATATTTTTAATCGTGAGGGCTATGGTTAGAATTAAGAATTAAGTATCATGGAAATGGTTTCTTGAATGTTTCATTTATGATCGACAAAAGGTAAAATTGTGTTATTAGTTTTTCTTTTAATGTTATAAACGTTCATTTATAGTTAATATACCTTATTGATTAATGGAAACAAAGTTTGGAACATGTGTTCAATGTTGACATGGTTGATGTTGAATATAAATATTGTGTAACAAATCTTTATGCTAACCTTCATTCTAAATTTAAGATTATAAAGGTTATAAGGAATATAGTGTGGAGTCAGGCTAAAGCATATACCTTCAATGAATTTGAAAGGTACATGAATCTTTAATTTTGGATAGTATTTGGACTTCAATGTATATGGTTATTTAAGTCATGTTGGACTTTATTTTTCATTGAACAGGTACATAAAGCAATTATAAGGCATTGACAAATTGATTTCTGATTGGTTGGACAAGATACCAACGTACAGGTGGCGCAGGCATACTCATCGTATAGAGTTTAAATGTGACGTGTTGTTAAACAATCGTTGTGAAAGCTTTAATGCTTACATCAAGGATGTTAGGAACAAACTAATCATCACAATGCTTGAGATGATTAGAAAAGTAATGAAGTAGAGATTTAATAAGAAAAAGGAGGGGATGGAGAAACTTAATGGATCTGTTAGTCCTAAGATCCAGGAAACCGTGGAGAAGTTTAAACAACTTTCTAGTAACTGGATGTCATACTTTAGTGGTGGGAGATTGTTTGAAATGGAGCATATGAATTTTGAGATCCAGAAAACCGTGGAGAAGTTTAAACAACTTTCTAGTAACTGGATGTCATACTTTAGTGGTGGGAGATTGTTTGAAGTGGAGCATATGAATTTTGACTAACATGTTGTTGATTTAGGCAACAGGACTTGCACATATAGGAGGTGGGATTTAAAAGGAATTCCTTATTAATATGTTTGTGCTACAATCAAACACGATGGTGGTAGACTAAAAGATTATATAAACTTGATGTATAGTAAAGAAAAATTTGAAGCTACTAACGTAAGTTAGATTTTTTCAATTTCTGGTAAGGATTTGTGTCAGTTCCCTACCATGTAGCACACCACTACCAGGTAGTAGAGTTCCGATATCTGGTGGATGTTTGGGCATACAATCCATGAAAGCAGTGCGCTAGAGCAATCATATTCACTCATATGGCATCATATATATAAGATAATATATCCAAAAGATCCATTTCTCATTTCATAAATGAAAACATAGTTTACAATGTAGCTTTTCACTACATGATTCATACATATTTACAATATCTAAAAACAATTGAGTGTTTACTACGCTTTACAACATGTTCTACATGATATGAGATCTATACAAAAAAAAACACTTAATCTAAATTTCACAGTCTCAGTTGACCAACAGAAAGGCAGTACTAGGTTTCTTCTAATTTGTCTTAAAAGCTAAGTCTCCTTTTTCGTACCTGAAAATTCACGTTGCAATTTTGATGAGTTTTGTGAATTCAGTGAGCGAATCATCATCGATGCGCTCACCCATATCAAACATACAAATAGTTCACATTCGGAATTTCACAGACAATTTATAACATCAAATGATGAACATCATTTCACTAATCATCATATTGCGTCAAATACAATTTTGTTCACTTGTTTCACAATTCTCATTTAGAACAATTCAGTAAACCGTTTCAATCATTCAAAACATACATATCAAAATGTATAAAATGTGACTCACTTTTGATTATTAAGTTGTTGTGACCGAGTGCCTTTATAACTGTCTCGTATTTGTTGTAGATATCGGGCTCATTGATAACCGTCCCATATCTATTAGAGATACCGAGCTCATTTGAATTTGAATATGGTTCGTCTGTTAAGTTTAGGGATTAGGGACAATTGATTTGGGGAAAATAAATGGATGAGTTGGAAATAATAGTTAGATAGGTCAGGTTGGATCCAATTAAGACAGGTATAGTTCTTAGGTCAAATAATTGGTACATGTGACTTAACATTGCCACAACGACATGTTTTAATTGGCCTATTTGGCTTAATATTGTCACGTTAATTTTTAAATAACAGTCAATTATAAAAGATTTTTTAGGTGAAAGTGAAACAAAAGAATTTTTTTCAATATTTTAAACTACAAGACATTTTTTCAAAATTTTCTTAAGTACAATGGGTAGTTTTGTTATCTATATTCATTCGATATTTGATATATATACATAATAACAAAAACATCCATTATAAATTTTGTTGAGGCATGAAGTTTGGAGAGGTATAGTAGAATACAATCCTATCTTTAATTAATAGAAAGATTGTTTATATATATATATATATATATATATTTCCCTTCTCCCTCCTCAGTTTATCTACTTATCTATCCCCTTTATCCATTTTATGCACAGCAATCGAATTTGGAAGCTCAAATACGAGTTTTTTCTTCTTCCTCTCAACAAGGAGTCATATCCAGATAAAGACTGCTCATTTGGAGAGTTGAAGTCGATGGGTTAGTAAAGATTCTATCTTTTCCTCATTTTTCAGCTCCAGTCACCTAATTTGACTTCCACCTCGTTCTGGGTTTTGGTTATAGTTAGCGTTTCTCTTTCTCTTTTCCTTTTATGGATGTTTGAAATCGGATTCTCTATCTGGTTACTGAGACAAACTATGGGAGAACAGTTAATTGCAAAAGAAGAAAGTCTGCAAGGTTTTTGCAATACAACTCTTATGTGAACTCTGGAGAGGTTTTCCTATCTTAGGTTGGCCGCCCTGTGGCTGCTTGAGAAATGGATGGAAGTACCAAACAGAAAGGAATTCAAGTTCTTGGTCGTTTATTCTTTCTGTTTATATTTTAGGTTACGTAGTTCAATGTGAGTAATGAAGATGCATTTTTGTTGATTTTCTATGTCTTTCTTTTTTGATCAATTTCCTTTGTGTTTATTTTAGTTGGCTTATGTTAATCCGTGGATTTTACCTATTTCGTTCCAATCAGATGCCACTGTAGACATTATTGGGTTGTTTTTGGAAGGTCATGCGCAAATGCAGAAAATGTGTGTAGATGGACTAACATCTTGAAAATCTTGTATCTTTATCTTGAATTTGAGAACCCTTTTTCAGTTATCATGATATTCATTTGTATCTTGCAGCTTTTTGTTGAATTAATGGATACTGAGTAAATGAGTGGGGGGTCCAAGTGGAGAAGATGACGTTAGTGACCCATCAATTGCAGGTAAAATTGGAAAATTTGGCTTTTGTTTGTCAATCGGTGTACCAAGTGAAATCCATAGTAATATGCGGATTGTCACCTACAAATCTTAATTTTCTTAATCCAATTGTTCTCCATTCAACAGTTCCCTAATCATATTCAGTCAACCCCTACATGATTTTAATGATTATTTACTTCTATAGGGGCCTTTTGATAAATCGATGAACTCTAGTAGTTGGGTGAAGAATGGTCATTCAATGCTTTAGTGGCCTTTGGTTTAATTTTGTCTGCATAATTCTTTTATGTCGACTATTAAAATAATCAGAAATTTAATTTTTTTTCCTTATTTGTAGTACACTTTTATGTCTAAAGTCTTGATTGAGGAAGATCCCCAAGAATTGCAAACTTAGGTCTTTAAAATCTCTTACATATTTTGAAATTTCCAAAGTTTGACAATCAATCTTACTTTTATATTGTTACCTTCTTCAGTTGTAGAGGTTCTATACCATCGTTAGATTCCCAATGTAAATAGCTACCCTCTTCCTCTCATTTCTTTTAGGGTCCTTGTACAACATTTCCATTGAGGCCATCTTCATGGAGCAGAGGAATAAAATTAAAGCAACATTTAACGACACTTCAAGTGATTGGACGAACTGATAGGCGTTTATTAGTTAAGCGTAATCTTCATTTAAGGTGAGGAATGCTTGCTTATTTCCCTTAATTTGGAATTCACTTTCTCTGATTTCCTAATGCAGTTACTAATATCAAGTGATCATAAAGCTGGCTAATTGATATCATGCTTAGGAGCTTTCTTACTGTAAATTCATCTGAAATTGGGAATTCCTTTCATCTCTATTGGAAGAGATCACTAAAATCTGTACACCTCTATTGGAGGCAATCAACATTTCCTAATACAAGTGCTAAGCATACAAATTGAGTTGAATTATTTTTCAGTGCAGGGGCTTATATTCATGGATCCAAATTGAAGATTTCAAAATTTTGGGCTTTTAAAGGTAGTGCGCAAAATGATGAATCAAGAAAGAGAACAAATGGATCCAAATTTTCAAAGAACACTGTAAAACTTTCTTATGTGCCGACAGACAATGGGAAGACCATAATGGAATCTCCCAAAGTTCATAGTGCGCCAGTTTCCCATACATCTAAAGGCGAAGGAATCAATGGATCTCCTGCTATTCATAGATTGTTTAAGAAATGGTTGAATATGTTGTGCACACAACCACCATGTGAGGAAGAGGATGGAATTTTGAAACGGCAGTCCGCAAGTGAAGAATTACAAGAACCTCAAAGCAATATTCAAGACAAAGAAAGGGGAGGAATTCTGAAGAATGTTTGGTGCAACATTACAGGGCTGGATGCAACAATCAAGATACCATTACTAGTTTTGTGAGTATGATGGTTTTTGCTTGGCTCTTCTCTTGTCTTTCTTGCTCTCTCTCAATCTGCAGGTTGCTTATACATATTGTATCCTTGTGGCACCTTTTCCACTTCAGAAGGGACAGTAAAAAATGAGACATGAAATATACAATTCAAACAATGGTAGTAAGGATAATTCTTGTTGAAACATTTGTTGTTATTAGGAAGTGAAAAAAAAAAATCAATAGTAGAGGCTGATAGGCTAGCTCAGTGGTTGTCACCTTTCCAAGATGAAGTTCTTGGATTCAACTTACCACTTGGGCAGGGTGAGTTTGGGGTATAGAGAATGCTACCTCCTGTTTTAGTATCTCAATATTGACTTGATAGTTTCCTTCGAGATCCCAAAAAATAAAAAATAAAAAATGGAGAGATAAAATAAAAGAAAAAGAAACTAGGTTTTTGCTTTGCAGCTCTCTTAACTAACGTGTTCTGAGGCTTTATCAATGTTATAACTGGGAACTAGTTTTGATTGTTCCTCATCAACTAAGCAGCAGAGCATTCTTCTGCAACATGCCATATTTGATTACTGTATTTAACATTTCGAATCATCATCTTGATCATTACATGCATAACTTAAAACAGCTCATAGTTCATTTTTCTATCAAAGTTTTTGCCACTTTACTTACATTTTGTTGTAAATGCAGCATTCCTTTATACTTGGTGATCAATGTGTTTTGTGGGGCTGAGGTGTCCAAGGAGTTGACTCCTTTGTGGATATTGGGGCCTCTTGTTGTTGCTCTCTACATCAAAATGATCTGGGGTTTATGGGCACTCTATGTTTTCACCTTTCGGCAGATGGTTAAACTAATTAAGAATTTGCCTACTTACTACCTGGTGGCCGCTAGCTATGTTAAGCAGGGAAAGTTGAAGGATGATGTGAAAGCTCGTGTGCTGCAACCTGTGATTAAAGTAAAAAACTTGGACTACAAAGAGTTCTCAAGGAAAAATCTTAAAGTGTTGGAAGAGTGGCTTATGGAGAAATATCTAGATTTTGTGGAATCTATATGGCCCTATTATTGTAGGACAATCAGGTTTTTAAAGAGGGCTAATCTGATTTAACTTGAAAAATTTTAAATTTTTGGGTGAGGCCACAGGTTAAAGAATATCTTGTTTTGAAGAGCTTGAGGAGCCAGCTTGAACCCCAGTTTTAGATTGGGGTCGCTGCTTCAGGCAACTCAAGGATTACTGTGGAGGCAGATTGCTCATTTAAGTGATCTTTAGGGCATTCTTGTGCCAGATTCCTACCTCCGTATTTCATTGTATTAGCATGTTTTGGTTGCTCCACTACCGAGTGGAATTGTTTCAACTTAATCATTGAGTAATTAATGGAATTTGTATGTTCTTCCCTTCTCATGCAAACAGCTATTTATGGAGACGAGGATGTTCTAAATTTTGGTATAGAATACAACCTTTGGAGGGCTTCAGGTTATTACTCCCTGAAGTTTGAGTCCGAGAATATGATTCTCTCACTTTTGTTTATTTCAATGTAGCAGATTAAAGGGAAAAAAAAAGTTAAAAGATATTTCTACCAACTCAAGAGAAGTCAAGCATATCCTGTGTGTTAATCAGAAGTTAAGGCGTAGGACAATGCCATGCTACCTACCGCAAGACAACCTGTTACAGCTACAATGATGCTACTTCATTATTTCCATGATTTAGTCACAGCAGCCAGAAGAGTGCCTTTAGGGTTTTGTACAACTTCGGATTGAGTTGAGCTTTTAGGAGATTTTGATGCCCGTACTTAACCTCGGAATTCAACCAATGATTCCACTCCAAAAAGAAACAAGGAGATATTACTGTATTTGTAACCAAATCAAGTACGCAGGATCAAACAGCGAATGCATGTTGAAGTGGAAATGAAGTGAAGAGAGTTACAGGAAAACTAAAAATTTTACGACATTATAAAAGTTCGAATACGAACAAAAGCAAAAAATCTGTACGGCAGGTCCGGCAGTACGAGGCTGAGATATAAGGAATGGTAGGATTTGCCCAAAATTGCAGCTTTGCTTTAAATCCAAAAGCGTAGGAAGCATGAAAGCCGCTTTTCCTACCACGCCCATCCAACTTCTGTCCCAAAATCCCTCAAGGTCGTGTCTTTCTGTATTTTCATCGTCGAAAGCTCATATGAATAGCTATACCGTACCTCCGTATGAATTGGGTATGCGTTATAATCAGTCAATATGAACCTACAAAGTCTGGCACAGACTTGTCATTGTCATAACCTTTGAATAGAATAGATAATACAAAATAGGCTAATGTGTATGGCTCTTAAAGTTGATCTATCTTCAGTTTGTTGTGTGGCGAATCCACTTTCTTCCCCTCGCAGAAGACAAAGAAGAAGCTTCCAGGTACCTCTTTTTTTTAATCCTTCTGGACAATAGCTCAATTCTTTGTACTGCTTCACTGAGACTGGTATGCGCAAGGATGATCACTGCAAAATGATTTTCCTTTTGCTTTCTGCTTTCTTCTTGGTGACTTGAGTATTGATTTGTGTTATGGCTACTATTCGTTGTAAATGGTTGCCACAGTTTGACGTACGAAATTTCTGTTTATGGCGTATCCATGTCTGAAATGGTTGTTTTAGATTCTGCTCTGTACTTCCAACGGACTTATTAAACCAAGTTGATGATGCTTAAATGGTATGGATGCAGATATCTACCCGTAGAAGCCCATTAGGTCATGGCAAATTTGCTGGGGTTTTAATAGCGTCTGCTTAGGAGGTAGTTCAATGCTTTGGCGTTACATGTATTGCAGTAAACACATTTTGTTAAATGGGACGGGAAGCTGTTGTTCCTCGGTTAATTTTGAATTGTAACTCCACATAAATTGCTGATAAATCATTGATATCTTGATGCATTCTGTGAAGGCTAAAATATTCTAAAATCAATCTTTTGTAACCAAAACAGAATTAGGAAATGCTGTTGTGGTTTATGAAGGGATGATTATTGCAGTAGATGCATATACAAAGAAGAGAATGCAGATTAATTAATTTATGTATTCCAGTTTCAACTTTGAAAGATCAAAGCTTACATAAGTGTGTGTTGATTTTCTTTTTACTTTGTATATTAACGATCTTGAAGTATTGACTTCTTTTTCTTTCGTTTCTTTTCGCCTTTATTCCTTGTTTTTTTTTTGGGGTTAGGCTGATAAGTGGAAGCGTTGTTCAAACTCTTTCTCCTATGTGTGTGTGAGAAAATTTTTTCTTTTATACATTAACTTGGTTGAAGTTATAACCTCTATTTGTTTCTTTTTTCTTGGTGGGTTGATAGGAAGAAGAGCTGGAAATGAAAATTCAACGCTTGATGGCCTGCATTACAATACCCAGAAATTGATTAATGGCCTAGTTGCACATTAATGTACTGGCTTTCTAAAGCTCACCCGGCCCAATGCTTTTCTTTTTCTAATTTAGAGACACCTAACAACACCTAACAATGTAGTAGACTAGTGCTTGAACGATTGAACCTGTTTTGTGAATTTGATTGACTATGTGACTTCTTGGTTTTCTTTGCTAAACTTTCCTTTCCTGGTTATCTGTTTAAGAAGCTGCATGGAAAATTTTCTGACTTCTACAACTTTTCTTTTGCTTTCCAGCTGTCCTTATCAGGAAAACAATGTGATGAACTGCATCGTTGTTCTCATAAGCTTGGAAATGCCAAAGGTAAATTCATAGTGTTTTGATAATTTTGAAAACTCTGAATCTTTGTTCAAGTGCATTATTGATCTGTAACCCAAGCACTTTACCAGATGACATAAATAGTTATAATATAGGTCAGTTATGCTATAGTAAATAGGTTTACTCTGCTTAAATGTGAAGTAAAATTGCTGATAAATTTTTATTTCTAATAATGTACTGGTTAATGGTGATTAGTTAGCTTGTACCATTGCATAGACAGCCGCACAAAACTAAGGGGAAAGTTTCCAGTTAGGGAAAGTGTGTTGTTTGCAGCTACAGAAAGCTTGTACCATTGCATAGACAGCCCAATAAAACTAAGGGGAAAGTTTCCAGTTAGGGAAAGTGTGTTGTTTGCAACTACAGAAGAACAACCACAATTGACTGAGGCTGAACCAAATGCATTGGAGCTGGAAGATCTAGATCCCTATGCTGAAGCTCTCTCTTCTACTAGCGATTCACAGGACAGCATTCAGGGAGCCAATGGAAAACCAGGCTTTATCTCGTTTTACAACTGTCCATATAAAATGGATGATGAGGTCAATATATCAAGTGTTGAAAGGAAGCAGAACAACCTTTCATGGTTTTTGGGCCCAGCTGTCCTTGTGGCTTCCTTCATTTTCCCCTCCCTGTATCTGCGAAAGATACTCTCCACAGTTTTCGAGGATTCTTTGCTGACAGGCAATGACACTTCCTCAATGATTTTTGTTTTAAATGTCTTTTCAAAGTTTTCCTATTAGCTTATTGATCTTAAAATATCAAAGAGGATCTACAGGGAAACAGAACAATGGGTTTTCTGCTAGAATTAGTTTGGTTTTTAGCTTATAATGATCTATTTCATTTTTGTATCTATAAGAATCATCAGACTATGGTACTTTTTAGATTACTGGTTTCAAAGTAAGGAGAGTAGAGTGAAGATTTTGATGACCTAAAATAGGGTGAAACTGTTGAGAGAAAGTGGGAAAATAATAGAGCAGGGATATAAACAAGAGATGGAGGCAGTCATTTATTGGCCTCTGCCGGGGTTTAAATTGAGCAACTAGAAAATGGTTCCTTATTGGTTGATAAAGGTAATGGGATTTGAAACAGAATTTAGCAGCCTTGGACTTCTGAAAGTAATGGATGTATTATTAGCTGATATTTGAGTTAAACACCGCTTAGGGAATTGCTGTTAGTTGGCCGACGAAAAAGATTGAACATTGATATAGATGTTCTAGGAATTGATGCAAGTTTGGCTCACAAGAGTGCCAAGTATTGTTTGCATCTAACCGATTGATCAGGTTTTTAATTTGGGGAGGTGATGCATATCAAATTTTTTTGACATTTTTGTGAAATTATCTTTATTCTGATTTAATGCAGAACTAGTTTGTTTTTGTTGTTGGGGTTTCTTCTTTCCTTCCAGTAAACAGCATTTTCACGTATGCAGATTTCCTCATACTATTCTTCACGGAAGCACTTTTCTATTGCGGTGTTGCTGTTTTTCTTCTGCTAATAGACCAGTTAAGGAGGCCATCGGAGCTCAAGCATGACGTATTGCACGGAACCCCAACTCTGCAGTTAGGCCAGCGGATATCTTCTATTGCTGCCCTGATACTTAGTCTTCTAATACCGATGGTGACAATGGGATTGGTCTGGCCATGGACTGGTCCTGCGGCTTCTGCCACTCTTGCTCCATACCTGGTTGGGATTGTGGTTCAGTTTGCTTTTGAGCGCTATGCAAGATATTGCAAGTCACCCTCATGGCCTGTAATCCCAGTCATTTTTCAAGTAAGTGCAACTCTGCCCTATTCTTTGATCAATTTCTCTAAAAGGGAAGGAAATCATACAGATATTGTTTTATACTCTTTTACAATGCGTTTAGAGATGGGAGGACCTAACTGACATAATGTTTGGCCCTTCACTTAGTTTTTATGTTTAATTGCACTTATGTTGCTTTTTTCGAAAGTATTTAAGCTTATATCTAGGCAAGTTTGATTATCTAAAAGTGAAATATGTTGCTCCTGGTGTACAGGTTTATAGATTGCACCAATTGAACAGAGCAGCACAACTGGTAACGGCCCTGTCATTCACAGTTAAGGGAGCTGAAATGACCACACACAACTTGGAAATAAGTAATTCCCTGAACACACTCCTGAGTGTCCTTCAGATCCTAGGTGTCATTTGCATTTGGTCACTCTCAAGCTTTCTGATGAAGGTTTTCCATGTTGACAATAATTGCTGACTGAGATATGAGAGCTCAATTATAATTGCACTTGCCGGGGTAAAACATGGCACCTTTTCCTTTTGTTCGAGCTTGAGACAAATCTGTTTAACGAACACAGAGAATTGATCTTGTCCAAAGCATAAAATTGTGGCAGGGTTATTCTGATCAAGATGCTGAAGTATCAGAGAAGCAGATTTGTTGTTGAAAGTTCATTACTCAAATCCTGCTATTTAAATATTGCAGTTTCCTATTTTTTTATCATCTTTTTCTTTATCATTTCGCTTTAATAACTCTTACTGTATTTCCGGACATCAAGCTGGTAGTACAGACAAAGACATGATTTGTACTCCTCATCTTTTCATCTAATCCGACGTAGGAAAATGTTGTGTTTAAATCATTTTCACGAGATTTATTATTCGTTTATGAAGGTTATCATTATCTGGTTATCTTAGCATCTCAATCCAAGACTTGTATCTTTTCCTTTCGATTAGTTTCTTATCCGTTGTATTCTATAACTGTTTCTTTTATCTTGAATGAGCTGTCCTGGAGATAAAAGCATTATGGTCACCTGCTCAACTTGGTGAATCAATTGACATCTCCATTTCAATCTTCATCATCTCCTTGGTTAATCCTCTGGTTATCACTTATGACTTTTTTTTCCCCTCTCAATCTTCTAAATAAATTTATCTCAAGTTTTTTTTTATTTGAATAATTCTTTGGGAATCTTTTCTCCTAAACTGATAGCTTTACTTTTAGTTTTTGAAATAAACCTGGAATCCCTTTCTTTCAGTTACCGTCCCTCCCATAACTGCAAGATTCTTCTATAGATCTTCTCTGCATCACTCTAGATCCCATATTCAGGATATGACTCTTTCATATCCAACTTCCGGTTCAACATTATCAAGTTTCTCCCTACTAATCTCTGCTTTTTTTGGCAAATAATTATTTTCATCTTCTTTTCTTTTTGTGTCCAATTCTAATCCCGCTCTTATCTGCTCCAACTTTTCTAGATCTTTTAAATATTCCTCCTCTTTCTTTAGTTAAGTTTCTAGGTGGTGATAATGCTTATGCATCAATAGTATTTCCTTCTACTCCTTAGGTATGGCCTTCATCTCATTCAAGGATACAAACTTGGCATCAAGTGATTGGTGATTCCACCCTATCAGAAAAATTAACACATACCTCCTTCTGATGGTAATAAAATAGTTTTCACTCCTGTGGAGATACTACAAGCTGGTATCTTTAAATGAGCATCTTCTTTGACATACATATATAGTTTTTTTACGTTTAGGTTCAACTTTAAATAAACAATACCTGAAAGAAAATGGGATTAAAAGTTACCTTGACAAATAGAAATAATATATTCATATTTAAATTTTGCAATAAAATGAGTGCTTTTAAGATGCTTGAAACTGGTCCTCGACACATCTTTTGCGGCTACTAATGCCTTAAAATAGAGGTTATATATGGATATGACTAAAATAAGGATGATGCCAATATGGACCAACTTCTATATTATTCTTCTAGAATACTGATTTACTATATGGTTGGTTACCTAACAAGTTCTCTAGGCAAACCTCTTCATCCTAATGAAAATACAATCGAGTTAAGAGAATTAGCTTCGTAAGAATTTATATAGAAATTATCACCATCAAAATTGTTTGAAAACAAGGAAACTTAACAAAGATGAGAAACTAGTAAAGGATGTTCAGTCTTATTAACATGTCAATGAAAACCTTAAAGTTAAGGTCACCTAAGGTTTGGAAGGCCATAGGCAAAACTTTTGTAATAGGAGAATACAATGAACTAATAAGAATAAATAGACCCTTAATTCTAAATGATAAAGAGGTGATACCTCAATGGGTAACTATTCCTCTAGAAAATATAAAGGAAATGAAAGAGGAATAATAGAAAAACTGAGTGATCTTGTGAGCAACTCAAAAGATACTACTAACTCTAAGAAGGAGCTCTCAATTTCTAAACTAGAAGAAAATAAACATAAACATTTTTGTAATGATGTTACCCTTCAACATTTCAAATCCTAGGATTTGAAAAAATTTAAAATACAAAAGATGTTAAGGAGACTTCTAACTCCACCAATTCTCTCTTGGAAGTGGGATAGTTTCCCATCTTAATTAATACTCATCCAACAAATGATAATAGGACAAGTACAAAAATAAAACCAAAGAGAAAGCAAAAGAAGAATGCTACAAGTAACTCATCTTCTTCTTGTCTATGTCAATATCAGCTCAAAATATAAAGGGATGAAGACTCTTCATGACTATTTGCTTTTAGAGTAGCCTATTTTTGTTACTATCTTACAGACCAAAATAATAGCCTTAAAATACTCAAAAGGGTTATAGTTTCTCAATAAATGAAAGCCTTAAGATATTAGAAAGGGTTGTGCTTTCCTACTATAATTATAAAATTGTTGATGCTTTTGATTTTAAATCCTACTTTACTAAAGCAATTCTACATAGTGAATATGGAATCTCAAAGGAAAGCCCTTAAAGATAGAATGAAAAGCATTATAGAGTGACATTTTAATCTTTGGTCGATACCAGGGGATTTCAACTGTACACTCTTAGCTCAAGTAATAATTATAGAGAAATAAATGACTTAGTCATACTAAAAAGTTATGGTAGAAGGTGATTGAGAAGAGAGTGAGAAATGATACACTTATCTTAAAGAATCAGTTTGGTTTCATGCTAGGAAGGTCTAAGACAGAAGTTCTTATCTCTTTAGACAATTAATAGTGTCACGTCCTGGAACTACATCGGGCATATGATAACCACCAAATTCCCGGGCTAAGGATACTCATAATACCCTTAATCCGACTATGCAAGGCTAACTGAATATCTTTAAAACATTCGGACAACACAACGGTTATATTTTGAAAATCCTAAAGCTAAATTAAAACGCTTGTAAATCAGTTTTAAACGCACTTCTATATTCACATTAAAACTCTACCATAACTACTGGACTTTTAAGTCCACTCAAGAGCAATCTCAACGATAATACAAAAGGTTCATACACAAGATCATTTACAAACCATAAAATAGTTGAGAGTTAATTTACAAAATTATAAAGCATATCAACATAATAATGAGCCCCTATATAACAAAAGTGCAAAAGAGAGGCTACCCACGTGTAGTAATGCCCCAAAAATGTCAAAAGACCGCACGATCCACTCAAAGCTTCAAGCTCACCAAATTAACCTACATGGTTGGAAAGTGGAGGGGGTGAGTACACTATGTATTCAGTGAACAAGAAAAACATACATCGCAAACATAACCTGGTATACACCAAGATGGTCCAAATAACCTAAGGACAGTTTTATGCATCTAACATACATATAACTACCTATAAAGTGAACATATATGACATAGAAACACATAGGCCTAATCTGTTGCTTATCCCATACTAGTTAGGAATCATATTGGCCTAGCCTATTGATCACTCATTCAGTGAACATAGGTTCCAGTTCCAGTATACAAGAGCAGAAAAGTATCATATGTAAAATCAAATCTCGTCAGCAAGCCAAATCTCATAATATGCTAAAATAGTTATGTGTGTCACCACTAGTCGGAAAAACTAACGTACACACCCATCGATTCCTGGTGTTGGTTCGACTTTCATCTGTGGTGAGTTCAGACTATAGTCGACAAGAGCGCATGACCCTAGATGATGACCTCGTCGGTGACCAGACCTTTAGGTGTGCAATCACCCACAAGTCCCATAGAAAAGTATCGATGTAAGGACTCGACTTTTATGTACCAACGTTAAGGGTACGGGGGTTGCTTAATCTATTGTGCCTAGCACACGAATGGCCAATCGTTACCTCACCAATCACAGAAAAATCATATACAAATATTTATACTAAAATCAAGTAAGATATTGTACCTTTATTGATTAGTCCAACCGATAAAATGAAACCTTGCCATGACTCTAAGCCAAAAGAGAACACATACATGACTCGATTATGCATATGTAAGTTCCAAAATATTATTTCATGTAGTAAAAGTCATCTTTTGAAGTCTAAGTGCAAAGTTGTTCAAAAATGTAGTTTCAGAAAATATATAAGTATACTAACATCTATTTGAGATTCAATTCTACTATGCATTACCTAGGTTCAAAATTCACATACAAGTCATTATGCATGTCTTGGGTTATCCTAGTCCTATTTTAGAGATATGTTTTCCCTAACTCACCTTAAAAGAAGGTATACACTCCTTTGACTTCAACAATTCCCGGTACGAGCTCCTTGATCCACAGCTCCTGAGGCTTTATACATACAAATATACATTGTATTTACTACTCAAACATTTGTCTTATATTTATACACCACCGCATAAGTGTATAAAACACAATATCACAATCTTTAAGCTATAGGATTCGATCATTAAGCTTCTCACATGGTTGCTTCCCTTATTATTCACATAAGCTTTTCTTTGCATTTTCCAAGGCATTTAGTGCCTTTGATCCAATACTTACACATTTGAAAACATAATTAAGCACATTTTTATCCAAGAACATTAGGCTACTACTCATCAATCTAAGAAAAAATTCAAGTTTACTCTAAGTAAACATGAAAGCCTCTTTTCAATGCACACCATTACAATTCCTAAATCCTAAGCCAAGTTCACTTAGACATTTGATCAAACACCTAACATCATGAACTTGAAAGCCTCTTTCCAATGTAAATCTTCCTCATTTTTCATCATCAATTCATATTATACATACACAATCAACACCATAGAATTCATTTAAACCATCAATTTCGAAAGATATTCAAAATTTCACAAACTTTCACTAAAGAGAGGGCATCTTGGTTTTTGCTTGAGGAGACTTCTCTATGACTCATTTCATTCATCTAAACCATGTTTCATGCATATTCAATCATGAATAACAACATATCTTAACACCAAACTCAAAATCATAATGTAGAGAGAGATAAGACAAAATTTACCTAAACTTTACTTTGGTGATATCTTAAAATCCTTTGAGAATTTCTCAAATCTAATGGTATATTTGAGTTCCTTGATCCCAAATTAACTTAGAAGACCTTAGTTTGGGTTGGAGAATTAAGAAAATGGTGGAAATTTGTTGGTCATATGGCGTTCTTCTTGTAACATCCCGGTCCCACCTAACGGGTCGGATCAGGGAAACGGGTCTACGAGAAGACCAATTAGTGAAGTTAGGA
>JANIIA010000007.1:237836-256637 GCA_027478495.1 Erythroxylum alaternifolium | reverse complement strand
CACCCTCGCGGGGCACGGACTCGGGTATCACTGTCGATATCGGGTTCGGGTTCAGCGGGAGTGGGGTGTTACACTTCTCCTCCTCTATGTTCCTTTTTTCTCCTTTCTTTCAATTAAAAACGAAGTGTTTTTAATCTTTAATGGTGGGATGCATGGCTACAAAAGGAAAAAGGGTCTAGAATGTTGGCTCTTCTTTGACCAAACATGGTGAAATTACCTTTTTTCCCTTAGCTTATATGAAATTACCATTATACCCTCCAAACTTTTCCTAAATTTGAAAATAAGCCCTTATGTGCATCAACTTTTCCAATTAAGCTTTCTAAGTGTCTAATAAGTCTATAAATAATGTCTAATCACCTCTAAGGCATTAGAACACATTTAACTCAACCACCATGGTCCTATCCATCCAATGGACTCAGTTTTACACATTTAGAAGCTCATATGTTAGAAATCTCCAAGATTTCGCATACCGATGAACTCTAAGTTCATGTAAGAGAATATAACATTATATATAACTGGCATATATACCGAAAGGATTCAAATACATTTTTCAACTCATATGCAACCATGTATATATTAATATATAGTAGTATCTCCAAGTATAGACCAATATAAAAAGGGCTCAAAGAATCCAACATTACAAATAGAATATTACAGAGAAAAATAACATAACTTACACATGATTTTTATTAACTTAGAGAAGGCTTATGATAGGATACCTAAGGAAATCATACAAATGTGTTTAGAAGTTAAGAGAGTTCTTACGACCTATATACGAGATATCCGAGATATGAATGAAGGTGTAAAGACTAGAGTAAGAATGATAGGAGGAGATACAAAGCATTCTTCTATCAATATCGAACTACACCAAGGCTCCTTATTGAGCCGCTTTTTGTTTGTAGTAGTGATGGGTGAGCTCAATAAGAATATCTGAGGGGATATGGCTTGGTGTATGTTATTTGTTGATGACATTATTTTAATGGATGAGACAAAAGAGGGTGTAAATGCCAAGGTAGAACTTTAGAGAGATATGTTAAAGTTGAAAGGGCTTTAAATTGAGTAGGACTAAGACAAGTACTTATAGTGTAACTTTTCGGGCTATGGTGTAGCTTCTGATATGGAGGTAAAGATTGGTTCAATAGTTATACCAAAGAAAAGTTTTTGAAGTATCTAGGATCTATCACCCAAAGCAATAGAGAGATCGATGAAGACATAATTCACCAAATAAGATTAGGGTGACTTAAATGGAGGATTACATCAGGAGTTTTATGCGATAAGAAGATACCACTTAAGCTTAAAGGTAAATTCTATCATTTAGTAATTAGGCTGACCATGCTCTATAAAGTGAAGTGTTGACCAATAAAATGAGTGTATAGTCATAAGTTAATGGTGGCGGAGATAAGGATGCTTCGTTGGATGTGAAACCTTACTAGAAAAGATAAGGTCAAGAATGTAATGATAAGAGACAAATTAAAGGTGGCTAATATTGATAGAAAATTAAGAGAGACAAGACTTAGGTGATTTAAACATGTTAAGAGGAGATATCTTGATGTTTCAGTGAGAAGATGCTAGAAGATTGTACTTGTAAACTATAAGAGGAAAAGAAGAAGACCTAAGAAGAACTGGGAGGGGTTGATCAAGAATAATACGACATTGTTGTAATTTACAAAGGATGTGGCCCTTAGTAAAAAACTTTACCGTACTAGAATAGGGGTAAAGGAACTCACATAGAGATGTCTTTTTCTTTCCTATAGGTCTTCTAAGCCCTTTTCTTCGAGTCTTATATAGTGTATTTAGCTTAAACAATTAATAGGTAGTACTTTCCTCTTAATTATTTAGCCTAAACATTTCCTTACCTAGTCTAAATATTTTTTTATAATGACTTGTTTATTTTATTTGTCTTCTTTTTTGTTTGTTTGTTTGTTTATTTATTTTATCTTTTATTTTTATTCTTTACCTTGTTTTATATTTATTGTACTATTTTTATATTTTTTTCACATATTTATTTTTATTATCCTTTACGTTTTTTAATTTTATTCTTTACCTTGTTCTATCTTTATTGTATTATTTATGATGTCAATTTTTTATATATTTATTTTTGAGTATTTATTTATATTTACTTATATTTATATTTATATTATTATTATCTTTTATGTCTATTTTTATGTTTATTTTTATTATTACCTTTATTATTTTATATGTATCTTTTATTACTCTTTATATTTATATATTTATATTTATTATTTTTTTGTGGGTCTATCAAAAATAATTTTTCTACCAGTTAGAGGCATGCTTTTGGGCTTTCTCAGATCTCACATCTTAACGAGACTTTTATTGGGATGTTGTTGTTGTTGTTATTATTAGGTCAGGCAACAAAAAGTCAAAGAACAAGATTAAATCCCTATAATGAAGATTTCATAAACAACTATGCTCACCTTGGCCTCTAACTTCATATTTACTAGACATTATTTTACTTAGAGTAATAAAACCAAACAAACAATTGCTTCCTAATAAAGAAATTAGATATAACCTTGATTAACCTATGATAGTTTTCTTCTTTTTCCAGTAGTTGGACATGATTTAATAATACTCTATGCTCCCTTAAGAGGAAAACACCATTCAAATTCAACAAATACCTTGATGGAGTTCCAAGATTTTAAGTAGCAATTATCAGAGGATTAAACATTATAGTTAAGGGTTGTGAAGCTTTCAAATGCATACAGAGCTTAAAAGTAATAAAAAAAGAGCTCAAGATAATCAATAGAGCTTGATATAGCAACACTCTACTAATTAAGAATCAATCGTTATTCATCTCAACCAAATACATGAACAACTGAACTTTAACGCTAATAATGAAGCTCTGATATAAAAGGAAAAATATGTTTTTATTAGCTACACTCAATTATGGAAATTTATAGTTCACTCATAAGACAGACATCAAAGAATCATTAGCTCAAGGAGGGGAACATAAATTCTTATATTATTTCACTTATAGGTAGAAGGAATATTAATAAACTCACCTTATTTATATCCAAAAGAATAACCATAATAAACCCTTATAGGTTGAATAAATTAGCCTTTTCTACTTTAAAAATACTATAAGTACTACTAACAATGTTGATTTCTCGTTGTATGACATCAAATAGATATTTCCTCAACCCATTTCCAAGGAACAAGCATCCATGCTCTCTAAACCTTTTACAATACAGAAATCAAGGAATCTTTATTTAGCTTACGACCAAATAAAACTTCTAACCACGATGGATTTCATGCCAAATTATTTCAAGAAACATAAAACTTAACAAGTACCACTTTTATTGATGCTATCCTAGAGTTTTTTTTAATAAGGGCACATTAATGTAGGAAATAAATAAAACCCATATATGTTTGATTCTTATAGTTCCAAACCTAAGAATCCTTGTAGATTAGAAAGCTATCTCAAGTTATAATAACATATATAAAACAATCTTAAAGATGCTTTCCTTTAGACAGAAAGTGATTGTGAAAAATTTTATCAACTATTTCTAGGGAGCCCTCATTTAGGGAAGAAATATTGGAGATAATATTTTAGTTGAATAAGAACTTTTTAAGAATTGCAATAAGAAGAAGGAAATTAAAATTTGTGATTTGAAAATAGAAATTTAAAAGGACTTTAGTACTATTAACTTGTAAAAAATAGATTCTACTTATTGCACTTACCAAATCAATAGAAGAACATATGAAAAAAATTTTGGACTAGAAATGATAACAAATTAATTAGGAAAAAGATAAAATGGTTTAATTTATTCATATATAAAGCTGAAAGAGGCCTAGGAATTACTTTTATCCATACAATCAATAAGACTTCTATTAGCTAAAAGATTGTGGAAGTTATTGATTGAAAGAAATCTTTATTGGTTAAAAGGATACAAAATTATTTTTTAAGGGAGAGAAAACACGTGAAAAATTAGGCTAAAGACCAATACCTCTTGGACCTTGAAATAAATTTTGGATATAAGGGATCAAGTTCAGAAAAATTTCAAGATAAAATAAGTAATGAAAAATAAACCTGATTTTGGTTTAATAATTGACACATTTTTTGTCCACTAAACAAACTTCAAAATTTCCGGCACCTAAGAACAATTATTTCAAAGAAGGCTAGGGTTACATATATATAGAGGAGGATGGATGTCCTCCAACTCATAACTTAAGGGGTTTCTCTTTTGCTAAGGATAATATGCCTTGTATAATCCTAACAAGGATATAGAAGACTTTTTAGAATGGATAAACCACAACCCAAAAATTTTCACCTCTCTAAAGATTATTATAGGTAAAAATCAATCAATCTCTAGGTATATATTAGTCTAACATAAAAACAACATTCTTAAAGTTGATTTTATTTTATGACTAGTTATAAAGAACCTTTAGATAAAGGATAGACTCCCTCAACATTCCCAAACTAATTTCAAATGCTTACTATCCAACCAAGAAAATGAGACATTGGATAATCTCTTTTTTAACTATAATGACTCCCTAGGATCCAAAGCCAAAATTTCCCCTTTGCAATGTTTTATACATTATCAAGCATTGGAGCAACATTATAAAATGAACTTATAAAACTTGATGAAACAAGAAGAGGGATCATATTGTTTTAAAGATAGCATTCGACATCCTAATCTATGCTATATAGAAGGAGAGGAACTATATATACATTATGATATACATAGACTCAGCTAAAGAAAATTGGATGAGAGAAATGATGTTAACAAAAGGAATAGTACCTAAAATTAGTACCGATATAGATAGCATTTGGAATCTACTCTAAACCTTGTTACAATTTGGCTAGCAAGGAACATACAAAACCCTATTTGGTGATTGTAATATGTGAATATAAGATATATCTAAGATAAAGATTCAAGTATTTTACGATCCACACCCTGGAAATATTCATAACTTCGAGAGGCAACGAGTAAGAACCTTATATTAATCTTGATAGGATCTCTTAAATTCAATTTGGCAATTTAGGTAGCAAGAAGCCCTATTTGTCATTTAGGCATGAAGGAATTAAGTTGAATGAGATCCAAATTAGAGAGAAAATTCAATTATAACATCTAAGCATCCAACGTGATTTTGATTCATAGTGAGAGATTAGACATAAAATCTAATTTCCTCTTTGACGCCTAAGCTAAAGTCCCTGATTTTTATCATTTCTTTTAACTTCGTGTAAACAGTAAAAAGAAAAACCATTATTACGATTTCATATAAACAATAAAGTTAATAAAAAACATACTTTGTTTTAGTCCCTAATGGCAACTAAGAGGGGGTGGATTGGGTGTTTATAAATTTCAAAAAAATTTTCTAAACAATGTACTCAATTAATAATAGTCAATATAAATACGGATCAAAAAATTAATATAAAATAATCAAACAATTAACCAATAAATTAAAAAGGATAGGGAAGAGAGACTATAAATTGATTTAAAGTGGTTCAACAAACAACCCTTGCCTATGTCCACTTCGAAGACTCTTCTTAGAATTCCACTATAATTCTTCTTTTAAGGTGAAGAATGACCTTTGTACAATCTTTCTTGGTAAAGAGGAACCCTTGTTACAATCTTCTTCCAAGGTGAAGAGAAATCCCAACACCACTTAAAATCACCCCTAATTATAATATTCAACAACCTACCAAAGTATTACAACAAAAATATCTCACTTATTCACTTGATAACTTCAAAATGGCTTACTCACACAAATGTGACACAATAATGCTCAAATGATTAAAAACTTTTTGAAATGTGAATACAACACTCAAAACCTTTTCGATGCTAAAACCAATGAGAAAACACCTAGTTATAGTGTTTTGGTATCTAAAATAGCCACTGAACTTAAGAACTAGCTGTTACAATGGCTATATATAATGCACTGATCGACTAGTATATATATTGGTTGATTAGTACATCAACCAATATTGCTATAAACTCCCAGTACATTAAATTTAACAACTTTAATCTTTATTGGTTGACTGTTAACCTGTATAAGTCAATCTATCACCCTAAAAATATGATTTAACAACTTCAAATGCTCAAAACTAATTTATTTAATCCAAATATGATTAAAACAATTCTAAAATGTTCCCCAAAAATTATTTGAAAGATTAAGAGGCTTTTATATTAAAATCAAAAGCTTTAACGCCTCTTGATGAATGTAAAGACTCATACAATGAAGAAAGATGAAATGATTTTGTACACTGAGCTTTTTCGATCAAATTAACAAAGTGAGCTTATAAATAATAATACAATTTGTTAAATCGTCTTGATGAGCCTTAATCTCCTTTTATTCTTGTTTCAATCTTTATTTCATTTACTACAAACTTCTACTTTTCTTTATTAATTTCACATACTATCTTCTTGAGTTTATGATTTTATTTTATTCTAATATTGCTTTTCATTAAAATAATAATCACATTAGTAGTAATTATATTTTGTTATCATCAAAACATCAATTGAAACCTCCTTTGGTCCAACAATCTCCCATTTTATTGATAATTTTTTTTTGTGACATTAGAGAACAATGATAAGATATTATCTTGCCATATTATTTGATATTATCTCCTTTGTTTTAGATTTATTTTGATGCTTAAATACAAAAATTGATGTTTTTTTGTTTTAGGAGTTGAAACGTGGAGATTGCATTAAATTGGGACTTTATTGATGATAATCACAAATTTTATGTAAACTGAAGAGATTGATGTAGTTGATAAGGTTGATCACTTCAAGAGTTAGAGTTTAACTGGGAAACTTCTTCTTATCTTTATCACGTAGGAATTTGAATTCATTTTAGATAGACATCTTTACAAGTTAGAGTTAGATTATGATTAGATTAGAAAACCCCATAAAAGGGACATTCCTCACAATAGAAAAAGGTTCTCTCTTCTTACATTTTTAGCAATTCTTTATCTTTGTTCTATTTTTGTTATTGGAGCGAAAGCCATGTGTGGCTAAACTCATCGTTCTAATTCAAGGGGATTCAATATTAACCTTGTGAGATTTTGTGTTTCAAACTTTTATTCACGTTTTAATTCAAGTATTTCTTGTTTTGAGTTCTCATATTTCATGATCTGACAATTTAATTTAATATTGATTATTCTATTGCTATCTAGGAATTCAGTGATCCGTAATTATCATGAAAGATTTGTAAAAGTAATAAATAGGCTATTTGTGAATTTTCATATTTAACTTATGATAAACAAGAAAACTAGCTATCTCGATTATTTAATTTAGGGTTTAGTCTTTTTCACGGAGCTTATTACTATCATTTATTTGATATGGAATGCTATCACATCCAGTCAATGGATGATAAGTTTTTGTTTTGATGCTACGTTTGAACCAATTAATTTAAGAAAATTTGAGACTTATTATGGATATCGTAATATGTTTCGAACTAATTGTTTGGATTGTGAAAAATGTTCTTTTTAATGAGATCTTTACCTTAAATTAGTGTTTGATAATCTTGACTTTCTTATTTTAAAACTCAGTTGATTTAATTTATTTTCGTATTAATTTTAGTTAATTAGTTATTTAATCAAACCCCCATTTACTTTTATTACTTGAAATTAAAAACTAGTGTTTAGTTCTCTAAGGATTTGACCTGGTTCTATGACTACTACAAAAGTTTAGAGAATCGGAATTATTTTGAGGCTTCGATAACTTGACCAAAAATTTGGTAACGTTGCCAAGAACTATTTCAAGTTTCTTAGTTTCTTTGCATTTTTATTTTTATAGTTATTGTTGACCTCTTGTCTTGTATGATTCTTGCTTTTCAAATTGCTAAATTGCAATACAATCCAGAGATTGAGAAGACAACGTGTTGTTTGAGAAAAGAGACTAAACAAGAAAGCAGTCGTTCACCTTTACACGTGAAAGTTGAAGTAGATCTAATAATTAGTGAAAACTCTAATTTTCAAGAAGATGACGAATGGCAAATCTCAACCCTAGAATGTTGAGGGAGTTAGCAGCACCAAATTTGAATCAACAACCTTTATGCATTCAATTTCCAGATGTTAAGGTAGATTTTGAATTAAAATTTGGTTTGATTCACTTATTGCCTAATTTTTGTAGTCTTGCGGGAAAAGATTTGCATAAACACCTAAAAGAATTTCATGTTGTTTGCTCTGAAATGAAGCCATAAAGGGTGATAGAGAACAAATTAATCTCAGGGCCTTTCCGTTCTCTTTGAAAGATAAGGAAAAGGATTGGTTATATTATCTTCTACCTAGCTCAGTAACAACATGGAACGAGTTAGAAAGAATGTTTCTGGAGAAGTTCTTTCCTCCATCAAGAACAACGAATATCAGAAAGGAGATATTTAGGATAAGACAAATTATAGGAGAAACATTATATGAATATTAAGAAAGGTTTAAGGAGTTATGTGCTAGTTGTCTACATCATCAAATTCTTGATCAACTTTTGATTCGATAGTTTTATGAAGGACTATTGCCAATGGATTGAAGTATGGTTGATGCAGCTAGTGGAGGAGCTCTGGTAAACAAAACACCTGAGATAACTAGACAGTTGATATCCATTATGGCCAAAAATTCTTAACAGTTTAAGACAAGGATTGATGGAGCTATCAAGCGTGTGAATGAGATAAGTAACACACACCTCGAGCATAAAATTTCTGATTTAACTGCTCTAGTTCGTCAAATGGCTATAGGTCAATTACAATCAGCAAGAAGGTGAAGGATATGCTCATTCTCTAGACATCCTACGAATATGTGCCCTATATTGTAACAAGACTCTTTTCAAGAAGCTAACGTAAAGGGGGCTTTCCTGGTCAACCTCAACGAAAGTATGACCCTTATTCCAATTATTACAATTAAGGATGGAGGGATCATCCAAACTTGAGCTATGGAAATCAAGGAGGCCAACAATGATATCAACCTCACACTTTTAAATAACCTCAAGCTGCTACATATGCTCAACCTAAATCTTCAAATTCATGTATGTCTTTAGATGAAATTATTAAGGCTCTTGCTAATCATATTCAACAATTTCAACAGGAAACAAGGGTAAACCTTTAAAACTTGGGAAATTAAATCACTCAATTAGCCACCTCGATAATTAAATTAGAAGCACAAGCATTGAGAAAATTACCTT
The DNA here is from genome assembly GCA_027478495.1 of Erythroxylum alaternifolium. Taxonomy (NCBI): domain Eukaryota; kingdom Viridiplantae; phylum Streptophyta; class Magnoliopsida; order Malpighiales; family Erythroxylaceae; genus Erythroxylum; species Erythroxylum alaternifolium. The sequence continues at coordinate 247,503 of JANIIA010000007.1, read as the reverse complement.
CCCAAATGGTGGTGAATCCTAAGGAGAATATGAGTGCAATGACTTTGAGAAGTGGTAAGGAAATTCAATCTGGAATTTCTTTACAAATGGAGGAAGAAAAGCACGATGATGGAGAAAAGAAAGAACTTCCAACTTAAGAATCAACAAAGGTGAAAAATGATTCATCTTCATTGTTACAGAATTTATCAATTATGTAATTATAGGGATTATGTAGTTAATGTAAATATCATAGTTATAGGGATTTAGCATGATTATAGGGATTATTTTCCTAGCTTAAACCTATGTATTCAGTATAAGTACCTATAATATTATTCTAAGTAATACACAGAAAACTTCTTCTCATTCTTCTCACAATTAAAGCTTTGAAATTGATCACATAACAAAAAAGAATTTCCTGGTGGCATCATGGTACACAAAATATTTAACGTTATTCTCAGAGCTTTCTTACTGAACCATTTGTTTAGTTGAGGTAATGTATAGGTGCATTCAGATTACTGCAGAACATCAGTTTCAGATGCCTGATCTATAAATTTTGGATACTCCTAAACTGTCACCTAGACAAACACGCATGTACATACATATGTGGTTGAGTTATAAACTTTTGTCCGTTCTGAATTTCTAATTCTACGAAGAAAAACTTGCGCTTTTATGTTAAACTACCAGGTGCTGTACAATGTTCTCAATGTAAAGGCACTGGAGTTAATTCTGTGGACCACTTCAATGGACAATTCAAGGCTGGAGGAATATGCTGGCTTTGCAGGTACGGCTACCTTCTGTTCCAGCTATCATACATTTGGCATTGTTTGATAGTCTCATATCATCTTGAAAATAGCAGAGCACTGGTCTTCAGATTTATTTTTCATATTAAAAAATTCACAACTGATAGAACTTAAAACAATATAATGGTAGGTTCAAAGTCCAGTTTTCCCCCCTCTTTGTTTCTTTTCTGCTCATTATTCCTCTCCTTTGAGATTCTTTTGATATTCATATTTAAAAAACAAATATGATAAATAACTTATTAGATGATGGCATTTCTTTTACATTGATAAATGATTCAGTATCCAACTCCGGCAACTCTGTATTTCTGTTCAGAGGAAAAAGGGAGATGTTGTGTGGGGATTGTAATGGAGCTGGCTTTCTTGGTGGATTCATGAGCACTTTCGATGATTGAAATTATATGGGGATTCATCTTTTGAGTTAGTTATGTTGATCCTCTCATCTGCTTGCTGGATTACTGCCACCTTGTGTCAAAAATGGCAATGCCATGCAATAGATGACAGACTTTGAAATTTTTGTACTTCCAAGTGTGACTTCCACAAGTCCTTTCGCTTAATTGTGGCATCCACAAGGTTTTCAGTAAAACATCGTGGCGATATCATGTTCGTTTCATCGACATTTTCTGAATAATGCAGAAATGACCTGCACTCTCTGATTTGTAGTGTTCTTTGTGGTGGTAACACCTACTGATGACTCAATTCTCAACCACAAATGAAATCCAACATAGTAATAACAGATAAACAAGCCGTAATACTAAGTTCAGTAATATTTAGGATGAAGTTGCAGAGCATAAGGAGAAACATCCAAAGCATCAAGTTTATAGCCAATCATCAACCCTGTTCACCTGAAACATATCCACATGCAGAGAAAAAGAGGAAACGAACCATGTAATCCTAGCAACTTGATAACTAAAGAATAGGTGTTGTGCTGTTTCGATTTCTTCATTAGAGAAACACAAGGAAGTGTAGGTGATGAATCTTTGAGGTGATCGAAAATGGGAACAAGGATACGGAATTTAATTTAGTATACAAAGGATTGGACTTCTAGATAAATAAATAATAATCACATTAAAATTTTGATCGGATTATTACTGATACAATGATATATTAAAACAGGAACATTAGTTTAAGGATGTTCCATCTCCACACATTTCGTTTATAATATTACAACGTTACAACTTTAGAGAATTGCTCTGCTTAGACTTTGCCAAGCTCTCAATATTACATCACTTCTGATTTTTCGTAGAACTTATGAACCACTATTGAAACTAGAAACTTGTATATATGGATATGATTCTGTCATACAGAACTCAAACAACTTGTGCTGAGATAGGAGAAAGCTCACTCAACGTCATTTAAGCATATTACACCTATGTCAGTATCTGAGACATGGACACACATCATCCATTATGTGCGAAGGAACAAAAACAAAGTAAAAGAAGACGACCCTATTTCCCTTAACATAGTAACATTACCTAAGATTTAGCTACTTGTTCCATGATAGGAACTTTCTTCCAAGTATTATCTTCCGACCCACTTAATTTCAGTGGTGGCAACGAGAAAACACTAACAGTTGAGCTCCCGCTCCGAATTTCTTGCAAAACCCGCAAAGCTGATATGGTGCTCTTCATATACAAACTCTCCATGTGCTCAATTTCCGCGAGTTCCTTGGGTACTCTGCTCGGGCCATCATTCTTGGTATTAGCAGAAGTTGAGGGATTACACCCTTCATCTCCCTCTGCAGCTTCAACTGCAGACGCTGGTTCTCTCATGGGGAAGAGGCGGTCAAGCATTGTCTCACATTCCTTAACAAGCTTGTATAGCAAATCGGTGGTGAAGAATGGCTGCTGCAAAACCCTTTGTATGAAGGGTAAGCGAATAAGAGCACCAGTTCTTTTGTCGTACTTCTTCAGTATCTTCACCAATCCTGTTAAAAAAACAAAAAAAACAAAAAGTTGCTATCCGAATCAAGTCAAGTTTTAAATTTAGACACTTCCCACATAAACCTGTCCAAGACAGTACCTGTATAGTTGAGGGCACTGTAGTTCTCCAGCAAAACCATCTCCCCGTGGAAGTCTACAATCTCCTTCCGAATCTTAATCATCTCTTCATTAGAATCCTTGGCCTTTGCCACCCCATCCTGCAATTCCTGCAGCAAAGTTATAGACTTTTGAGTTTCCATTCCACATTACTAACGACTTGAACTGAATTTCTGTAGAAGACCATCCTTGAAGGTGTTAGGAGAAATGTTCTCTATCAAGTAATCAAGTTGTGACTTGTGAGAGTGTTTAGAAATACCAAACCAAAGGCACAATACACAGACAATGCGTGCGAGCCGGTTGTATGTTAAATCACCTAACACCTGGCAAAATCCTATTGGTAAAATCAGTAACGGCTTTTAACTACCCGTTACGTGGACACTTGTTCAATCCAGTTATCTACTACCAACTCCTTACGACGTCGTTGCACTCGGACTGTAACCGTTTTCTTCTATAAAAAATGCCTCCGATTAAACACTTTTTTCCCGGAAACCAAACAACATATCGTAACCGTTTTAACCCCAAAAAGAGAGAGAGAGAAGAGGTACGTACCTTCAATCTGATGATGTACTCTTCCTCCTTCTCCATGAAAAAGGCGTTGAATTTCTCGAGCTCATCCTCCAACAGCCTAATGAAATTGATCTCCTCTTCGGTCATTCCTTTTTTACTGTCAGCCGCGTCCAATCTGGGGCGCTTTCCAGGGCGCTCCTTTTGAGGATCCAGGAGCTTCAGTCGCTTCTTTAGCTCCTTATAAGATAAGAACTTGTCGCGCCACTCGGGCAACGTCTCTTCAATCTGGTTGCTAAGGCTTTTCCCGAACTTCATGATATTTACAAGATAGTCGCAGTATAATTTGTTTGTAAGAGGAAGGGGTGTTGGGTTAGCGAGAAAATGATTAAAAAAAAAAGTATTGAGCAAAAAAGGGCGAGGGAGAGAGGGAGGGAGAGAGAGAGAGGGAATGAAGGGTTGGATTGGTATAAATAATAATTAGAAGAAGAGAGAAGGAATATTCGGGAGGGTAGTATTGGAATATCCGTTTGTGCTGTGGAGAGTGGAGAGTATATCTCTGGTTTTATTCCTTTTGGAGAGAGATGATGCGAGCGAAAGAGACTACTTTTTTATCTTTCTTTTTTATTATTTATTCATTATCAAACTGACACGTGGCAATCTCTAAAATTGTTAATAAATATATTAAATATTACTGATATTAATTTAATTTTTATTTAAATTAAAAATTGTTATAGGTTGAATTATATTTACTTAATTATAATTAAATTAAATTGTTATTTTGTACTATTTAATTAATTTATGTTTAATATTGATATTATTTATATTTTACCTTTATGTTTTAAAGAGTCACCCTCGCTAAATTAAGATAAGGTTGCATATTATTTGACTTTTTTAAATCTCGCGTATCATACTAAGTGTTGTTGTTTTTAACCGATGTTCAGAAGCGTACAGGCTAAGAAATTTATCAAAATTACTCACCATAATGTTATATTTTTTACTTACTTAATATCTTATAAACTATATATTTTTAATTAAATATTTAATAAATAGTTATTAGAACTTTTATTTCGTAAAAATATACATTTAAAACAAATTGATAGCTTCAACTTGAAAGAAGTGAAGTTTGCTAATCAATCACGAAAGGTATAATTCCAATGGCATTAGAGAATATCCACAAACTATTCTTTTCATTTGACCATCATAAGCTCCAAAATGGTCCCTCTAAAGTTGATAAATTATTCTTTGGTCCTTATGTCCCGATTGGCAAAGTCAACCAAAATGGCAATCGGGTAGAATTGCGAGTGTCGTGTAGATGTTTCCAAGAGTGGCAGATTCTGATCCAAATAGTCAACGAATATTCTTTAATATAGGTCGGAAATGAAACAAACAAGCTACCGACTAAAACCAACCCCAATCAAGTCAGCCTCGAAAGGGCATATAATTTTATGGGCCAAGAATACATTCAAGATCTTTGTTGAATCCTGATAAAATAATTAAAATTATATACCAAGAATTACTACAAATAAATGTTTTGAAAATTGAACAGAAAATTAAAATTATAAGACAAAAAGTTTAAGGTTTGAAAATTTTGATTGACATTAGACTGCTATAAAATTGACTAAAGATTGAATAAAATTAAAGAATTTAAAATATGATTGAAAGAGAATGTCTTTATTTATAAAAAATTTAAAGTTTAATGAAAAAGAAATTATTAAAGAAAAATTGATTGATTGATTTATTTTATTTTATAATAAGAACTTATTTATTTACAAAAATTGACAATTAATTAATAAATTGATAATTTTTAACAACAAAAGTTAAAAACGTAAATTAAACCGAAAAATTAAACTATTCAAAAGTTTTAATATTGAATCGATTAAATTTTTTTATCATGACTATGAATAATTTTATAGTATTTCAAACTTTAAAAAGAAACACAATTTAAAATACTTGCAGTATGGATAATGTTTTTACCATTGGTATGTTAGTTTTTTTTTTTTAAATAGAGGAACCGTAGTCGTTATCTTTTGAATGCGCAATGAATAAACATCCAAATTGATGCAATAGCCTGCAGATTACGTCAATCAAGTACTCCACACTAAGTAAATCATGTATGACATGCTCGATTGAAAGGGCGCAAATAAGGGGAATCAAACACAGGCCTTTTGGCCTCATGCCAACACTAAATATCTGATTTGACCCGAGCTCTTGCATATAATTTCAGTAAATAATATCATTTTAATTTTTATTAAAATAAATTTATTAATATTTTAATTAATGAAATTAAATTAGTCCCTTGTAATTTAAATTTTAATGTAATTAACTTGTGTAAAATTAATTACAGGTTTCGAAACAATGGCTCAAGCCCTGTTCCTGAAGTCAATGTCCCTTGCGTGTGCAGCCCACAAGACTTCATCTTCCAAATAGCTCGAACAAAAAGAGAGAAGAAGAAGTCTTCATTTACAGGTGTCATCAACCTCTATAGGGCTGAAAGACCAATTACAACCCTCTCTAGCCCATTATTGGATGACCCAATTTGGTTCTGAGAAACCCAAAAACCAATGTGAAGCAGTGCAAGTCAATGAAACAAATCGGATCCAATCCACAAAATTGTGATATGTTATTGTAATTTAGTTTGAGGGAGAATCCATAATGGCTATCATATGATCTCACCTGCTTATTCCTGGTGACGAGCAGCTGTAATCATTCATCTGGATCACCTTTTATCGTCAGCGGGTCCTCAAATTACTAAATCTTGCCACGACTCCATCCTGTCATTGTACGACATTTATCACATGTTTGGTGGTAAACATAATTAAGATGGACCTTTGTCACATACATCACGGTCCAGTTTCGTTAAAATCTGTCCCTTAATTGATTACTTGACCAAATTCTGAACTACCCCTTGGCACCATTTTTATGAGAATCTCTAATTTAAATTATATTGATACCAGATAATGACAGAATATATATAATTCACTATCACTTTCATGCATTTTCTTGAGTCACCGGTTTCCCTTCAGATGAAAACGACTGAATTACAATTTCAATCGTTGGGTGATACGTCCAAGGTTAGTAGAGAACATTATGATCAGCCAACTATTATGCTGACCTCTAATTTGCAGTAACGTATAATTAGTTTCTTGTAAACTTCACCCTTTTTTTTACCTTTGAAAAGTTTCCAAGAAGAAGATGGAATTTGGAAACCATGGATTCTCCCTTCTCGAGGTCTTCTGGTAGTTTCTAAGTGCTCCAAAGCTGAACTTCATTCTCACAAGGTGTAGGATGTTACTGTAAAATCATCAGATAACTTCGATAAGAACGTATGTATATGCATGCATGCATATATTACTTAAAGCGAATCCTTCTCTTAACAGTCAGAAAATAACAAATTGAAGCGATAATTAATACAAATGCCGTCACAAACCAGTTAATAACAAGCAGTTCCAACAAATTATCAAATCGATCGAGAGAAACAAGGAGGAAGGAAATGCCGACAGATGACCATGTGGGGGACAAATATTTCTTTAAATGGCTGAAGTGGTTGGAGCTGAGGATAAAATTCAGATTACATGGTTGGTTTAGAGACAACGTCTGATATTCTCTTGTCACATCTTAACAAGTTGGTGTAACACGTAATGGTACTTTAGTTACGTATCTTGGATTTAACGTAAAAAGGCAATAAACGAAAAAACACAGAAAATGCCTGATTTCGATTTCATAACTTTAAACGAGCTTTTTGAAGACGAAACGAGTGCGAATCTTCCTTCTTCTTCACGTGAATTATTCACCGGAACGCAGTCAATGTTTTTCTATATTTTTCTCAAAACGTAAGTTCTCTTAATGGGTCAAAGAATCCTTATGCTTACGAATGATATGAGTAACTGCAGGAGACCTTAACCTTTATATATAGCTTCTATATCAGGTTTCTCCATCACAAGCTCGATATAGGTTCGGTTAACACTGATCAGGATCTATTTTTTTACCTAAATTTGACCCATTAATTTAAATCATTTATTAAGCTAGTTGATTATTTTTACTTGGATCAAATTTCATAACTTAACTAAAAGTTATTTGGAAAGAAAAAAATGTAATGTAATTAAATTAAATTAAATGTTATCTAACTTTACATAAAAAGTCAAAAATATCCAACAGTGGTTTCCACCTTTACTGGAGAGTAAGGATAGATGACTGGCCAGAGAAAGATAATGAATGGAACTGTCAGAGTAAGGATAGATAACTGATCAGAGCAAGATAATGAATGGAACTGCCGTAGGATCGGATTTCCGACTACATCTGATATAAGAAGATTTCATGCGTCTAAGCAATACGTGACCTGAGGCATTCCGAAGTTTTTACTTTTTTTCTCTTGTAAATCGATTGGAACGTCGACAGGATTCTGTGGTCTAGCTCCGTCAATCCAAGCAACGAATGCCGTTCGTTAATAAGTATATACACATCAACAAATCTGTAATTCGATTAGAATTGGAAGTAAGTACATAAAGGGCAGCTGCTTCTGCCATTTTTCTCCATTATTTTTCTTACGTACCAAGCATAGAAGATACAATTGCATGCCTAAACCTTAACTGGTTTTCTAGGTTTTAGCATAGTCACATGTATACATGCATACATACATTCGTATGTGTTATCTGCTTTGACTTCTTGTCTTTTACATATGCGTATCAACCAAACTATATAAGTACTAATTACTTTTAATTATAGAAAGTCACATGCAAGCTCTGTGGTGAGGTCCTCCTTAATTAAACCAACCACACTGACAAATCCCATGACAGAGGAGCTAAAAGCAAAAGCCGTTAGTGCCATGTTCCCCTTCTTGCATGTCACCATTATTGGAAGGACTAGGACAATTCCTATTAAGAAGCTCTTCTATCATTTGCAATGCGATTCTTTCCTCTTCATTAATCTCCGTTCTCGAATCTGGCCCGCCGGAGGACTTGCCGTCAAACGGCAAAGGGTGTGTTGAAACTGGAGTGTTACTCTTTTCGAGCTGCACGGTCATGACCCAGTTGGAATCCGACCGCTGTCCTGCACGCTTTTGCCACACACCAATGTGCGAGTTCTCGGTGTCGAGCCTCAAGCAGGTCATGGATGGTGACAGTACTTTGCTGCACTTTCGAAGTTTGGCGTGGAGGGTCTCCGATAGACTGTTTGGCGGCGTTGAGGAAGGCGACTCAGGAGTGGGCTTTGGCTCTCCATTTGGAGTAGTTTGCGGTATTGGCGGTGGTGGTAGTGTTGGGAAGTTGGTTTTTGCGTTGCGACCACTCAACAAGACAGCAGCTTGGTCATAGGCTCTTGCTGCCTCTTCTGCTGTTTCAAATGTGCCTAACCAGACCCTTCTCTTCCTGTCACAGACACAAACGTAAGAACCCCAAAAAAATTGAAATATCACTGAAAAAAAATTGCAATATCATGGGAATTTCTTGGAGCTTACAGTAAAGGGTGTCGGATTTCCGACACCCAAGAGCCCCAGTGACGTTGTCTGACTCCTCTATATTTCTTGGACTGAACCATTTTCAAGACTTTAAGAGCTTACAGATGGCAGAAAGTACAGAAAGGCTCAGAGGAGATATAAGGTTCAGACTTCTGAGAAATTATAGAAGGGGGAAGAAGAAAAGTGAACTGAAAGAGAATAGAGAGTTCAAGAGTCCATTGTCGGCGAACTGAAAGGTCTGTGTACTAGGTATCTACAATTTAAGGACGTCACCTCAAACCTCCTCTACGGACCAACCTCTTTTTCTTTTATGGACCTACCTCTTTTTAATGACATGGGGACATAAATTCAACTAAACTTTTATCATGAAACTCTGTGTAAACGGAAGGATAAATTCAAGCCAAACTGACGTGAAACATATAATAGACAATACACAAGTACTGCTGCATGCACGACCTCGTCAAGCTAGTGCGACAATAGACCGTAGAGAAGGAGATCGTCTCTCTCATCCAATTCTCAACATAATGCACGTATACATTTATATGGACAGAATTGGAACACCGTCACCGAAGATTTCATTCGAGCCTATGGCTTGATTTTGGAGAGTGATAGCGATTGACGACCTGCTGAAATCAACATGTTAAAATGATAAGTATTTATTAAGACTTATGTGTTTGAGATTGCTATTTTAGTAACTGTTAAAACGTGAAAACAAGTATTTGATAAGTGCGGTTGTTGAAAAGAGATAAAATGACTAAAAAATTATTGATTTAATAAACTATTAATTGTTGTATAAATAATTAAAAAATATAATATTAGTCATATAAATTTAAAATTATAAATAAGAAAATATTAAATTAAAATAAGAAAATATAAATAAAATAAATTTA